>OZ004601.1:1561079-1808764 GCA_963924605.1 Malthinus seriepunctatus
TTAGTACAACTACACTTGAATGATGACGATGAGGACCTAATTCTATCTTGAGGAGAGCAATTACTCTTATAAGATTTGTTAGAATAATTACTGGTGTTATACCTAATGGGCATAATTTAAACGTTTTAAATGAAGTCGCACAGTGATAGTTTCCCCTCGAAAATTGATTAATTTACCGTCTTGATTAACTATTTTGATAGAAATGGACGACACCGTTCTTGCGTTGATCGGTAAGTAAATGACGTTAGACGGTGATTCAACGATTTTATATCCGGGAGGTACTTCGGGAAAAAATTGATGAATAATGTGACTTAATCTACCATTTCTGTAAGATCCCATGGTGAGATTACATTCTACACATATAGAATTCACACTTAATATTTTTACAGGTAAATCAGATTCTTGCCATGTATGAGGAGTAAGGGATTTCTTACTGAAGCCTAAAAGAGATCCGATGCTATTGTTTTTTTCAAAATGTATCGGTACTGAACATTTTATCATGACTTTTAAGGTATTGTTGTTGGCCTCCATGGTGAAAGTAATATTTAATTTTCTTTCTTCTAAAACCTTCTGTATATATTTAGCAATGTCGCTAATTTCATACGCTCCGTAAGGAATCTTAATAAAGTGAACACCATCATAATGAAATATAGAATTATTTTCGTCTATATTAAATATACTGTTGTATGTTTCCAAATTTGTTAAGCCTAAACAATATTCTCCATCATTAAGTACTATAGGAGGACTCACTTCTGACGATAAATCGGATTTATCTCCGGTTAATGTAAACGTGTAAGACATGCTTTTCTGATTGCAAGACTCTGAATGAGAGCAAATGTCCTCGTTTAAGAATTTTAAACTTGACTAACCAATTTTTGTTAATTATTGTATTCTAACTTCATAGCTAAGCATATTATACTGTACAACTAACTAAAAACTGAAATTAAACTAACTAAAGTTTCATAAAACGCTAGTAGTAGGTATAGGTAAATAAGTTGGTATTTGCTCTAGACTCCTAGTACATTAAATATCGTTCAAATACCGTTATCGCTATTTAAAATACCGTTCAAATACCGCTGAAATACTGTTATCTGTATTTCAAATAGCGCTAAATACCGTTATCGGTATCTCAAATACCGCTAAATACCGTTATCGGTATCTCAAATACCGTTATCGGTATCTCAAATACCGTTCTCATACCGCTAAATACCGCTCTCATACCGCTAAATACCGTTATCGGTATCTCAAATACCGTTCTCATACCGCTAAATACCGCTCTCATACCGCTAAATACCGTTATCGGTATCTCAAATACCGTTCTCATACCGCTAAATACCGCTCTCATACCGCTAAATACCGTTATCGGTATCTCAAATACCGTTCTCATACCGCTAAATACCGCTCTCATACCGCTAAATACCGTTATCGGTATCTCAAATACCGTTCTCATACCGCTAAATACCGTTATCGGTATCTCAAATACCGTTCTCATACCGCTAAATACCGTTATACTAACCTAAATATCAATATTTAAAACAAATTTTAACTGATGAGAGTATTAAACGCACAACCTACTCTTTTTTTTGAATTATTGTATTCTAACCTCATAACCTGCATCTATTATACAACTAACTTAAATTTCATAAAACGCTACTATAAATAATCTTGTATTCACTACATCCTCCTAGTACATTAGAAGCTTTGTATCTGAAATACAGCTCAAATACCATACCGATATTTCAAATACCGTGTAAAACGTTATAAAACCTCGTAAATAAAAATTTACGTTTGTTGTTAGTGTTCCACTGTAGAGAAAGGATGAACAATATGGATAAACAGTTAGCCGCTCGACTTATACAACTTAGGGATGCGGTTAAACAAAAGTATAAAAGTTTAAAGTCTGATAAAGTACAATCTCGAACTACTAGAGAGACCATGTATAAACCTATAACACAACCTCTCAAGGACTTGGTATCTAAAATTGAAAAAACCGAAAAAACTAATCCCCTATTCTTTTACACCCCAAAAGCTAAACAAACGATCAAAAGAAAGTTACAATTTATGTCAGAAGAAGAAGAAGAAGAAGAAGACGAACCTAAATCACAATTTCCACGAGAAGAAGAACCTAACCCCCAATTACAATCATCAACATCAAGAGTATTGCCTCAACCATCAACATCAAAAGTGTCCCCTCACTTTTTACAAAATGAAGCAGTTTACGGTGATAATAGCGAAGAAGACGATGTAGAAGAAGTTGTAGAAGACGTTGGCAATAATCCTCAAGAGTCTATAGACCCGACTGTTTACAAAGAAACAATGCAAGAAATGCATCAACTCCTTAATTCATCATCCTATGACGAATATTTAGAACAGTTTACAGCGCCATTACCTAGAACTTACATTTCAGACCAGATTCACGATACTAATGATGAGTTCGATTATAATTTTGGTATATACCACGATATGGATACCTCTAAATTTAGTTTAGGCGACTCCGAAATTGATTTTGAAGGCCCAAATATTGTCGCTAAGGTTATAAGACATCCTGAGCTTCCTGACATAAAAGATGAATTTACATATAAAGGAACGGCCGGCTTGTACGAACTTTTGTTTAAAAAACAACCCATAGGTTATACTAAAGAAGGAGCAAGCAGCGATCTCGAGCAGTATATGGATATTGGAAAAAGAACAAATTTGTTTAGAAGACATTATGCCTCAAATCAACAAATTAACGGTAATCCTTCCTTCAAATATAGAAACATAATACTGCCATATTTTGAAAAAAAGAAAAGAGAAAAAAAAGCCAAGCAAAAAAAAATAAAAGGTGCTAGTTTGCTAGCTCTGAACAATAGACCTATAGAGTATATTTACTGGGACGACCCTAATAAACTCATTAATCGTCTCAAGAGTTTGATGAGCTCACAAGCCGCCGGTAACACGGGAAATAACGACGAAATTGTGTACATTATTGAAGAATTGAAAAAAGCTGAAATAATCGCATAATGCCTATAGATAAATTTGGAAGAACGACCGATGGCGCATCTAGTAAAACCGTCATAGTTCAAAGGCCTCCTAATAAGATGTATTATTTGCAACACTTGATCTTTCACTCACATACGGTTTCAGAGAATGGCCGATATCTGCTGTTTAATATGATGGAAAGCTATGAGTTGCAAACCGATGGGGTTATTATTTCCGCTACATCTACGTTTGTTAGTATCACTATAAACGATAAAGTTTATGATGATAAAAAATTAGTTGGGGTTACGTTAAAAAAAGGTGATATTCTATTTTGCATTGCTTTAGAGAAAACGACTGCTCTTTTCATGGAATTAATCATTAAGGTACCTATTATTATGGAATAATTATGATAAAGTTGGATGTTGTTAACAAATTAGTAGTGTAAATTTATCCGTTTTAAATGGGTTAGCACCAGGTACACCCCCTTATATGATCTGGTATCGATGTGTTCCCAATGCATAACAAAGTTTAGAGAAAGGACATTTCAAGTACTTTAGGAAGCGATCTGAAGAGTTATTTTTTAAATTCTAATGTAATAATAAAAAATGTATTTATATAAAATGTAACAATAAAATACTTTCTATTCTAAATATATTTGTTTAATTACTGAATACATCCCTGTCATTAAAAGACGGCTGCATAAATCGTCGCTTAAGAGCAGAAGTATGATAATTATGATAAATCACAAAATGCATATTTTACTTCTTATGTTCGGTTTAGACTATATGATTTTTGCTATGATTTTTCATATATGACAAAATCTTTTTTTCAATTTTGTGCTAATAGGAACCGTGCTATACTGAAATTCGTATATTATTTTACTATTATAGGCTTATTATATATTTCTTATCATTAGAGTCATAAGAAAAAACTTATAGTGTAAATAAAAAAATATTGTCTATGACTAAATCACATGAAAAATCATGTAGTCTAAACATAAATTAAGACTTTTTTGTCTGACAAGTACTGACGAGCCAAAAAAAAAAAGTATTTTTACTCCGTATGAAACATTTAATTTTTTCTTCAAACATAAAACTTAAAAAAACCAAAAATAAAAATTTTTCAAGTGTGGCCATCTCTTGAAAATTATTTGTAGTTCAATTGTCAAATATTTTTAAAAATTATCTTTAACTTGTACAAAGAAGCTAATTATTAAACGCAACGAATAAAATAATAGTTTGGGTTAGAATTTACTTTGACCTCCTAGGAAACTTTTACCTCCTAGGATGTAAAAGTAGAACTTTAACCTTACTCGTTCAGTAAGAAAATGTCAATCATATTTTATAATTTTCAGCAACGTGTTCATTTTTATGCAATCACATTAAATTTTAACTGAAAACATCCCTGCGTTTTTTTTTAGATGATGATTGCATTTATGATATTAATTAATTAATTTAAATATTTTAAAAGAGCGTCATAAGTGAAATTTTTGTTAATTTTGAATTATTTTTATTACGGACCTGCAAAGAAAAGGTTTTAAAACTACAGACAATAAAAAAGTATGGTCAGCATTGTTTGTTTCCTATCAGAAATGTCATTGTACTATGATAAGAGTTTGTTTTTATAATTTATACATTTTCCAAATCAAATAAACTTTAATTAATTATTATTAATTTTTAAACTTTAATTGATCTTTGAATTTTAAAAAGGTTTGTTTCCTGAATGAAATTTTTTAGTGCATTTTAGAGATTTTTTTTTAATACCTAATTTTTAACATGAATTTAGTTTTAGAGAGTTCAAAAATTTTTCAAAAAAATCGTTTATGATATTTTAAATTTAATAATTCTTTATTTTAAATTCAATTCCTTTAATAACAGTTTGAAAATAATTTAATTTTTTTCACATTAAAAAAGGGTTAAGCAAATATGCGAAGAATTTTCATTTAAATGATATAAAGTCAAACGCTATTACATCTGGAAATCCCCGAAAATTCAATGTGCCATGGTTAAATTTGCTTTAGTTGTTTTTTTTTAATTCAACTATTGCTAGATAGAAGAATGTGTCATTACAAATTTTGCTTAGTTTGTGTTTCTTTTAATTTATTCAAGAATTTAAAGTCGCTATTTGTAATGTACGTAATTAATTTCGAATTGTTTTTATTACGACTCAATAATTTCTTGTTTTACTATAATTTGGCTATAAGAACATGGAGTTTTATTAGGAAAAAAAAATTCAAAGCATTTCGGTAAAAAATATTGCAAGCTTTTACATTACAAATAGCAAAATTAAAGAAAACCTTGACTTTATTTTTACATTAAATTACTCACATTTTTTCGCTATAAAAATAGTTGCAGAGAGTTGAAATTATTAGTATTTGTTTGTTTACCTTCAAATTATTATAAAGGGTAAAAAATTTGTTGAAGTTTGAATTTTATATAAAAATTTGTGTAGTTGTAAAAATTAATTTCAAGGTAAATCTAAAATTAATCAGTAATATTTAGTTTAATGAAATATTTGAAATTTAATTTAGGAAATCTATTGAAATATGTCAATGGACTTAGCGTTTCAGAGTGGTGTGATAACGTGATCTGGAATTCACAATTTGATAAAATGGAACAATATTACAACAAGGCTATTAAAAACGAAATTCGATTGCTAAACAGTACTAACTTTGAAATGTTACTATCTGATTTTACAATAAAATGTGGATTGAGTCCAGCTATAAATTTTCAACCTGCAATACAACTTGTTAAAGGTGAAAATAATGAACAACAAATTTCGTTTTATATAAACGAATGGGAGATGTTCATCGAAATCCTCAACATCGTTATGATGGATTACTTTCAAGAAAAGGGTGATTATGATGTATTTTCCAAGATCTACCCGATTTGCGAGTTGAAAGTTGAAACGGCTTCTAAATTAGCTAAATTTAAAAATGTGAAATTATCCGATAATTATTATACATGTTTTAAATTAGAATATTGTGATGTATCTGAAATTGTTAAGATGAATGAGCATGTTTTAAATTTAATTGATGAGCTTTTAACTTTAAAATTTTTAGAATATTATGATAATATATTAACAAATGTAGCTGACAAATTTAAAAGAAATTGTAATAAGAATGATGTAATAGAGATGATTATAGAAATTTGTAATAATGACAGTGATCTTGACCTCTGTATTAAAGACTATATTTTAGAGTATAAAGATAAGATCTTGGAGGATTTTAATACTAAGTATAAACATTGTAATACATAGTTTTAAAAAATAAAAAAATAAAATGTATAAAATGTGTTTTGAACTTTGAATTTGTAAAGACAAGAACCTAAGCCTCCTTTGAAAGTTTAAAGCTTCAGGCTCCCAGGGCCCCCAAGGCAGATTGTTACGCCTAATTTACGGCCATTTTGACATCCCACTATCCCACATCTCACATCCCACATCCCACATCCCACATCCCACTTCCCACATCCCACATCCCACATCCCACTTTCCAACTTACCACCAGTAACTTTGAGGGCCATTTTGAATTTTTAAATTGGTACTCCCACTTCCCACCCCTTTTTTAAAATCGTACACCTACTTCACACCCCTTTTTCAACGCCATCTTGCTTTTTAAATTTACACGCCCACTTGCCTCCATATTTGAATTTACCACCATTTTTGTGACGTCACATCAGGCGGCCATCTTTAATTTTGAAATTACACGCCCACTTGCCTCCATATTTGAATTTCCCGCCATTTTTGTGACGTCACATCCGGCGGCCATCTTTAATTTTAAATTACACGACCACTTGCCTCCATATTTGAATTTCCCGCCATTTTTAGTCGGCTGTGACGTCACTTCCGCGCTAGAACCCGCTTAGTATTACTACTCTTTACATTACGAAGAATAGACAGTCGATTAAGCCCACGCCATTACTCT
Source organism: Malthinus seriepunctatus (assembly GCA_963924605.1). Classification (NCBI taxonomy): domain Eukaryota; kingdom Metazoa; phylum Arthropoda; class Insecta; order Coleoptera; family Cantharidae; genus Malthinus; species Malthinus seriepunctatus. Next base: position 1,567,963 of record OZ004601.1, read on the forward strand.
ACCCACTTCTTCAGTAGTTTTTCTTTGAGATATGGAAACGAGCTTTCCTACTTGGAGGTTTTGCTGGTCAAGAACGCCAACAGGGCTCTAGACCTTTTGGTTTTCAGATCTGTTATGCAATTTTTACCGGTAGAAATGAACCTTTTATATTGAGAAGAATGGGCAGCCCCTTAAACCTTAGCCATTATTCTACGCACTTCTTCATTAGTTTCTCTTTGAGAATTGGAAGCACTCTTCCTGATCTGAAACAGATCCAGATCTGTTGTGCAATTTTTTCCGGTAGAAATAAGCCTTTTACATTGAGCAAAATGAGCAGCCCATTAAACCCACGCCATTAATCTAAGCACTTCTTTATTATAGTTTCTCCTTTAGAACTGGAAAGGAAGTTCCCTACTTGGATATTTTGCTGGCCAACAATGTGGACAAGGCGCTAGACCGCTTGGTTTTCAGATCTGTTATGCAATTTAGTCCGGTTGAAATGAGCCTTTTGCATTAAGAAGAATGGGCAGTTAATTAAACTCACGCCGTTATTGTACACATTTCTTCATTAGTTTCTCTTTGAAAATTAGAAATGAACTTTCCTACTTGGATGTTTTGCTGGCCAAGATCGCGAACAGGGCTCTTGGTTTTCAGATCTGTTACCTAATTTTTTCCGGTAGAAAGGAGTCTTTTACATTGAGAAAAATGAGCAGCCCATTAAACCCACGCTATTAATCTACGCACTTCTTCATAAGTTTCTCTTTCAGAACTGGAAACGAAGTTCCCTACTTGGTTATTTTGCTGGCCAGGAACGTGGACAAGGCGCTAGACCGCTTGGTTTTCAGATATGTTATGCAATTTTTTCTTGTAGAAATGAGCCTTTTAAAAATGTTTATCTCTTCAATTGTATTAGGGGCTTTACCATCTGACAACAAGACAGTCTTACAACTACTATCTCCCTTATCCTTCAAAAAATGTTCTGCTGGCTAGGAATTTGGACAGGGCACTAGACAGTTCGGCACTAGACCCATGTCTGCGTTTGTATTTAGGGTTTATACACCTGACAACAGGCCAGTCCTACAACTCTCTCAATTTTGAATGTTTTGCTGGCCAGAAACGTGGATCGGACGCTACGCCACTCGGTTTTCAGAACGAACACTCATCTTCTTGCTTTTACCATTTTCCAACAGGGCTCTCTAGATGATTAAATCAACCATATCCTCATACTTTTACTCCTTTCTTACGATAAGACAGATATGTTAGCTATTAATTACTACATAGCTATGAAAATAGCCCTAAAACAGACCCTCTTCTTCGAATGTTCTGTTGACCAGGAACGCCAATTCTTTTTCAGAAAGAATGCCTATCTTTTTGAATAATTGTAACGATGCAGAATTTTATCCAGATGCTGGATCAAAATACTGGTACAGTATTACAGCATCTTGGAAATTTTGTATCGTTTAAAGCAGCTACTTGTCATTTTTCTCTTTAGTTTTCCCCTAGCGCCAGCCCCTGAGATCAAAATGAAGATAAACTCGATACGCTTTTGTTCAGCTCTTCAAGCGATTTCATTTGAGCCCAATCTCGAAGAGATTGGATGAGAATTACTCAATTTAAATTTTTATATTTTTATTATCAGACTTATCATTCATAACGCAGCTGATTCAGGTTAACTCCCAAACCGGACTACCTAGAGATTTCATTTTATTTTTAGTAGGACACTACGGCCATTTTTACCCCTTTAGATTTTAATTCAACCTTATCACTTCATTATTTCGTAATCTAAACTTTTTAATTATAGGTTTCTAAAGTTATTGAATATTTAAATTTAAATTTATTGTTAAAACACGTGAAGTGTTATAGTTACTGATAGGATGTAGTTAGTAGTTTTTTTCTTTTACTTTCGTGATTCATTGACACCCCTGAATATTTTACAGTCCTTAATTAATTTTTAATAAATACTTTAAAGTTGAAATTTTAAATTATAATTACAAATTTTTTACCGATGTTCTTGTAATTTTAGTGCGGTTCCATTGAGCTAATTTTTATACTCGAGCTCGGGCTAATGAAAAAGTTATTAATTTATTTTTACAAATTAACTGATAGTCGCTCTTTAATTCAATTCCTTTTGCTGCCTTCCTATTGGTTGTCGAGTAAATCCGAGTTGGTCGCCGGGTTTCCAATAAAAGCTCCCACTCCATTTTGATAAGGGACTCCCATCTTCACCATCGTGGTGAGTGGAAGCGCGCTTTGATTAATTTTCCCCTTCATTAAATTTTCCCCTTGCCTTCAGCAAAGCCGTGGTCAATAATTGATTTTTATTAATTCTCCATTGCCTTCAGCAAACCCGTGTTCACTATATATTTTATTTTATTCCTTTTTATTATTTTTTCCCGTGTTAAATTAATTAATTAATTTAATTTAATTAATTAACTTTTATTTAATTTTCCTTTGCCTTCAGCAAACCCGTGTCCGTGTTTACTCTAAGGTCTAGTGGTCTTATCTTGAGGTCTGATTAGGTCTCGAGAGGAGGTCTGTTGGTCTGGAGAAACACGCAGCTTCCGTGTCTTGTTAGTTAGGTCTGTTGGTCTCACTCAGAGGTTCTTTCTTAGTCTTAGAGTGAGGTCTAGTGGTCTAGCAACAGGAATTCAAACCCGTGTCTTGTCTGTTAGGTCTGTTGGTCTCACTCAGAGGTCCTTTCTGGGTCTTAGAGTGAGGTCTAGTGGTCTAGCAACAGGAATTCAAACCCGTGTCTTGTCCGTTAGGTCTGTTGGTCTCACTCAGAGGTCCTTTCTGGGTCTTAGAGTGAGGTCTGGTGGTCTAGCGACAGGAAGCACCCTCTCTGCCTTGTCCATTAGGTCTGGTGGTCTCACTCAGAGGTCCGTCTTGGGTCTTAGAGCGAGGTCTGTTGGTCTAGTGGCAAGGATCCTAGTCCGTGTTCCTTTTAGGTCTGTTGGTCTCACTCAGAGGTCTGTTATTGGGTCTTAGAGTGAGGTCTGGTGGTCTAGAAGGGAGCCAAGTCCGTGTTCCTTTTAGGTCTGGTGGTTTCACTCAGAGGTCCGTTTCGGGTCTTAGAGTGAGGTCTGTTGGTCTAGAAGGAAGACTATTCCCGTGGTTTTTTTTCCTTACGAAAGGTTTTTTTGTTTTCATATTTTATTTTGTACTTGTACCATTTAGGTACTTAGAATTTTTTTTTTTTTATAATAAATATTTTGTTTTTATCTCCATCCGCAGTGTGTTTCATTTCCAGCTACGAACCCCCCTGTCTCCTACTGAGCGATGCTAGAGGGATAATTAGTGCAACACCCGATTTTCGGTGTTACATAATGAATTCAACCACATCGCCCAACTCTACTCTTAAGTGCTTGGTTACAGATTTAGGTTACCTGTAGTTAGATGGGTGCCTTTAGGCTCTTACTTCATTCTTATTTTAGAATATTTCAAAACTTGGATGTACCCTGTGAGTGTACCTTATTGAAATAATAATTTATTATTCTTTGGTTTTCGCAGTTTCAACAAATTTGTGAGAAATTCTTTATTAAAAATTCGTATGAGCGTAAGATAATTCATATTAAAAGTTTTTAACAAAGGAAAAATTAAAATTAGGCAAACAAAATTAACCAATTAAAACTTTTTTAATTTAGCTGACTTGAAGTAGTAAATAGAATTGAAAATAATGAAAGTTTTTTGATGAATTATTTATTTAAATTGTTAAAACAATTTTATATCGAATTAAGTCTTTTTGTGTCTATCGGTATTTTTTAATCCCAGACTAATTAAAATTATTGTTCCTAAATAAATAAATAAAAATTGAATCGTGTTTTGAGTTTAGAATACATACAAAAAATCAACAATTCATAATTACATTGATGTTTTAAATTATGAATTGTATTCAATTTGATGAACTCTCTTTGTTTAAATATTTAAAATCCGTTTTTGAGCCAATAAATTCGGACATAAAATTAATTGGAATTTTTATTTGCTAATTTCGATTTAAAAAAAAAATTATTTACTCACGAATTGCCCTGAGAGCTTAAACAAGTGCGTAAGAAAGTTGGTTTTTAATTATGATTATGTCCTCATATCAACAGATTTTTCTCATTTTAAGGAAAATTATAAAGGAGTGTTAGTTTCTTTGTGCATTTATTGATTTTTACATACGTACAATTGTAAACGAAGTTTTAAATAAATAGCTCAATGAACAAAACAAACAATAAAGTAAGTCAAAGTGCACTTGCATACATTTAATCTGGCTTTTCTGTAGAATGCTAGGTACTCGTTGTTGGAATTTATTTAAATAAGGATTCTGCTGAATAAAGTATATCTCCCTATTTACCATATAATGTAATTTTAACCCTCGTCCTATCAGCATCAGTATCAAGGATGCAAATGCACTTCCACTTGATTTTTTCTTATAAAAATGAATTTCCTTCGTGTGAGATTTCCAGTGGCTTCATAAGGTAATCGCTATGAATAAACAATTACAATATCTAAAAACCTTATAAAATTAACCTTATCACAGCCTTCTAATCGAATGTGTATGTGTCTATTAATTAATCAGTGTGACAATGTATGTCCAAGTTAATAAACTACCGTAGAGAGTTTAAAACAAAAGCTTTTCAAGAACTTTTCGGGGACGTAAACTATAACAGTTTTCTTAAAATTTCATCATAATTTAAATGCAAATATTTAAAGTAAGTATAAAAATTTCAAAGATGAAATAACTATTTCACATCTGGTACATTTGAACTGGACAGAAATTTATTTTTATTTTGTGCAGGTTTCTACCATTTTTTTGACCACAAATCTCTATTTACTTTCTGTGTTGTTTGCCTTTGGTGGACTAATTTTCACGGTTCTGTGCTCAAATATTTTGTTATTTCAAAAATTTATATTTAGGTGAGCTTGTTCATTATGTTTTATGTAGTTTACACAAGCTAGGTTGTAACTTCGGTTGTAGGGTAATGAAATATGTAGCTTTCCTAGTTTTTCTCTCATTTTCTAAAGGTGTAGCTAAAACGCGTGTAGTTTATATTATAAAATAAGGAATACACAGTACTCATTAAGTATAGTTGGTGAAACATAAAAGATGATCCTGAAATAATTGGTCTAAATCAGGGACTCAATTAAGCTCATCACAAGGATGAAAAAGTTTCAAACTGCACCTTAGTCTAGTCAACGAAAGGGTTATAGAGAAAATGGAAGATGGTGAAATTTTTTTCTTTAGGAACTTGTATAGGTTAGATAGGAGGTAAATATACCAAAAGTCCTCGGTCTTATAGACAATGCAGACAATCCCTCGAAACTGTGGCAAGGGGCAACGAAGTTGTTCTTCACTGCGTGCCAGGTCACGAGAGAATTGAAGGAAACTAAATCGCTGGTAAATTAGCTAGAACACGCTCAATAGCCTTCCCGATCGAACCCGAACCATTCGGTGGACTATCTAAAGCACATAGAAGGGAGGAGATCTAAAAATGGGAAACTGAGAACAAAAATTCTCACTGGAACAACGCATCAGGACAAAGACAGTCGAGGAAATTCTTTGAGTACTCGACCACGAATGCTAAAAAGCATCTTCTATTATCAAAGAACGAAATCAGACTCGTCACGGATGTGTTTACTGGACACTGTCCAGTATGGTAGCACCTAAAAAAACTGAAACTGGAGAACTAGTAACATATATGCAGACTCTGTGAATCGGAGATCGAATTCGCCGAACACATTTTCTCCAATTGCGATGAATTGGCTCGGCTTAGGCTAAAACACTTAGGGCGCGCTCAATTGACGCCTGAAGAAGTGAAAAGCAAACTTCTCAAGGACATTCTATGCTTCGCTGGCAAGATTGAATTCCTGAGAACATAAATACGAGTAGTGTTATGAACAAAAGATCAACACTGGTCGCAGTTCTGTAAGGCCTGTAGAAGGTTCTGTAGAAGCAAATCGACCTCTGAGTAGGTACAATACAATATAATAGTTAGGAGGTAAATATACTTAAAATTCTCGATTTCAGCTATATGGCTAAGCGAAGGAAGGGCGGAAAGGTTTCGTTTTTGGGGTTTTTGCTTATATCTCGAAAACGGCGGGTCTTAAATTTCCTATTGTTTCTATTATTTTTTTCTCTATTCTTTATAGTTTTTGAAATATCTACCCCCAAAAACCGTTAATCTTTAAGAACTTGCTTGAACTTTTTTAGGGGTTTAAAACTTGGTTGTTTCTGAAAATGGGCTCTTAATTCATATACCTATGCACCACTTCGTGATTTATATGCTAATTCTGTTTTGTTGTTGTATTTTTGAACTTTTATATAAATAAATCTTTAAAGTAACAGTTTAAGGGTTAACCTATTCGGCCTTACATTAATTGTCACTAGAAGTCGCTTAAAAAAACTTTAATAATTTTCTTTAATACTGTAAATTAATTTTCCTTAAAATCACCGTTCAACGACTTCAAGTCACCCCATTATCCTTGACTAATCGTTACATCATAAACAATTAAAATTGAAAATTCTAATTAGGTATTTTAGTTTACTACATAAGCAATATAAATCACAAAGAGTAAAATATATAAGAAGTATAAAATAAAAATAAATGTGGAAAAGAAAGAAAGGCTAAAAATGTCGCATTATTTTGAAGAATGTTTCGAGTTTCCGGTGAATCTTACCCTTAGGAAGTGTACGTTTCAAACAGTTTTGTAGAAAAATGTTGCATATAAATCTATATTTTGTTAAAAATAAAATTTACAAACCACTTTTTTTTTAATAAAAGAATACTTAATTATTGTTTATGGCTAAATTAAATTTTAAAAAGGTAAATTATTCACTTAAATTATAAAATAAGACGAGTCTCTAAAAAGAAAAAATTGTTTATTGGATACTTATTTAATTATTTATTAATGAAAATTGATAAAACTATTTTGCAGTGTATAAATGTCATTTTGAGCGGTTAATTAAGTCAATAAAAAGTTTCGTAATCGGTTTAATTCTCTAGAACTATCGTGGGCTCCGCTGGGGCTTTGTTTCTATTTTTAAACCTGGATTTTGTCGTTCGTGGCTTTTTAGAACTTTTTGTAAATAATTTAATAATCAAAAAATAGTTATTGTGTTATTGATGATGCAAGTTCGTAAAGTGGTACTTTTTAGTATGGGATAGTTTATTAGTTTGTTAAAGGAGGCTTTAGAAGAGTGACAACGAAACGCTTTACGAACATTTATCGTAAATAACCTCTTAAGCACAAATGTGATTGCTAAATTGTAATAGGATTGACCCTTTTGATATGGTAATAATCTTCGGTATGTTTTCACCAGAGGGCGCCCAAAAGGATAAATAATTCTAGTTTTTGCAAGCTTTCCTTTAGCTTGGCTTAATAAAGAGTAATTCTTCAGAAAAGCCACTATCGAGTCCTAATTTTATCCAAAGAGAAATGCTACGTCACTGGGATATTTCAGCACAAAAATTTTCACGTAAACCCAGTTGCGGATTCAAGAAATCTCTAATTAAAGTACAAATCTCTTCTATTATGAGTAGGCCACAGTTCTTCCAGACCACTAGCCTTGGTCTTCGAGATCCAACGGTCCTCGAAGAGAGATTACTACGTCTGGACCAACGCAAACGGGACAGAAGTAATTCCAGACCAATAGTCCTTTTTTTAAGATCCAACCGGTCTTCTAAGAGAGATCACTAGGCCTGGAAAACTCCAGACGGTGTTTCCCACCAGATAATTATTTCTCTCTCCTAAGGAAGAGATCACTAGACTTAGTGAAAAGAAAATGTTTACTCACTAGATCAATAGTCCTCTCTTTAAGATCCAAATTGGTTCTCTTAAGAGAGATCAGTAGACCTGATGAGACACAGGAGGGTAGAAAGGAGATTTTTTTTTCTACAACAATTAATAGTCCTCTGTTTGAGATTCAAATTGGTCCACTAAGAGAGATCACTAGCTTAAAAAGGAATGAACAATGGACTACGTATTTCACTAGATCAATAGTCCTCTCTTTAAGATCTAAATTGGTTCTCTGAGAAGAATCAGTAGACCTGATGAGACACAGGAAGTTAGAGAGGGGATTTTTTATTTCAGAATAATCGTCCTCTCTTTGAGATTTAAATTGGTCTCTGAAGAGGGAACACTAGTCCAAAAAGGGAAGAAAATACGACTTTGTATTTAACTAGATCAATAATCCTCTCTTTAAGATCCATATTGGTTCTCTAAGAAACATCAGTAAAACTGATGAGTCGCAGGAAGGTAGAGAGGGTATTTCTTCCTCTAGAACAATAGTCCTCTCTGTAAGATCCAAATTAGTCCTCTAAGCAATATCACTAGCCCAAAAAGGGAAGATCAAGGGACTATGTATTTCAGTAGATTAATCAATAGTTCTCTCTTCAAGATCCAAAGGGGTCCTCTAAGAGAGATCCATAGTTCTGATGAAAAACTGGCACGGAAACTTCTCTTCCCTAGATCAATTTAAAATCTCTTAGATTTCCTAGATCAATCCTAGATCGCTTTAAGATCCTAAACACCAAATTAAGTGTTCAGTAGTTCTAGGGTTCAAAATATAAACTCGCGGAAACTAACACGGGCGTCGCTGCAGGCAAAGGAAAATTAACTAAAGCGCTCTCATCATTACCAAGGGGTAAAAATGACACCGACTCACACTAAAAATTAAACGAGAGCTCTAGTTCTTATGGTTGCCAAGTTACAGGAAAATCAGTTGTTATCAGGTTATCCTGATAACCAGATAACCTGATAACCAGAAAAATCAAGGTTGGCTAATTTGCTAAGTTTGGTCCAGTCTTCTCGAGATTGGTCTCAAATGACAGTGCTCAAAGAGCTGAACACGGGAATGTAAAAATGATCTCCATTTTGATCTCAGCGGCTGCGTTCTAGGGGATAACTAAAGAAGCAAAAATGACAAGTAACTGCTTTAAACGATACAAAACTTCCAGGATGTTGTAATGCTGTACCAGTATTTCGGTCCAGCATCTGGATGAAATTTTGCATCGTTACAACGTCAGTTTAAAAATTTTCCAAGAAAACAGAAATTTTCACCAAATAAAATTATTCAATCTAATGATAAAATTTTAGAATGGTAAAATTTGATTATAATTTAATTTAATTTTTTCCGCATTTTAAAAGTTTAATTTATGCCCTGTCCTTATTGATTTTAGAAATTTTCTAACTTTCTTAGACAAACTTTGTTGGTAAATTCAATTTAAAAGTAAGAAATTTAAATTAAAACATCACGAGTTAAAAAATATCTTTAAAAAAATGTTTAGGCGTAAAATTATTTGGAAATGCAATGAAAATGCATGCACAATTTTCTTTTATATTTTTCAATGTTCAGCAACTTTTAACAATGTGAAAATGTATTGCTTCGTTCGCAGAAAAGTTTTGTTTAAATTTTGTCAAAGTAGGCTAGATTTTGAAGTATTATATAAAATAAGTAAGTAATCTCGAATTTTCCACAACTTTTCTGTATAAAGAAAATCTGTTTTATTATTTACAGAAATAGAAAACTGATCTTTTCTTTCATCTTTTTTATTCTGCAATATTTAAAAACTTTCGATTCAGCTATAAACTTCTTTAATCCATCTACTTCTTTCGTTGCCTACCCATAATTTTTTCTACATGTCCATCCATCTGTCTGTACTAAATTACTAGTGAAATTATAACAATGCGGTTAAACTCTTGAAAAATATGATGGTAGGTGATGACAAATAGGTACATCTCGCTAGGGAGAGCCTTTTCGTGTACTTTTACAAAGCCTACTACATGTTTTAATCTCAGTATTCCCATAGAAAGACCACCCAAGACTATAACTCTTTCAAAAACATTTTTAACGTGGCTAAACTTTAAAGATTTTTTTACGATTGCTCGAGGTGGTCGTTGACAACCGGAAATAATGACTACTTGCCCTCGGAAGCCGCGGTTTGCTTACAAGTTTAGCCATCCCATCGTCTAGCGGTAAAAAAGAATGCCACATTAAACTTTAATAAATGTTTTCGTTATGAAATTTCTGAAGCTTTTCGAGTTTATTCCATGTCGGTTATTTTTGAAGCTACAATAAATTATGAGTTAATGTGCAAATTAAGAGCGTTTGTTCCGATGATTACAATGAAGTTCTTATAAAAACTGTTAAGTATTCCATTTACGAGTTCTTAACAATTTTTTTAATGAAGCGTAGGGGAGACTAAAGTCACAATTAGTTAACAACTTTATTGCAAGAAGTTTTTTTAATTATTGCACGGTTTCTTGTAGATCTCATTTTCTGGTTAACTAGGTATCAGGTACTTAATTTTACGGATTGGATAACTAGGTGCTCATATACGTTTTCACGTATTATAGAACCTTTGTTATGAGGTAGTACAAAATTATGCTTTCTGGGTAGGTCGTTTAGATCTGGCAAGAATTCTACTGAAGAAGAACATCCGATTGGCGACATCAGGCACTGGCTTTAGGGCCCAGGACTGTTAACAATAAACTTTTAATTGGCGAGGGGGTGAGAAAGCTAGGGAAGCCAAAGTAAAATTTTACTTTAAGTGACAAAAGTAGTTACTTTGCCAATATGTAACCCAAATACTGTTTTTGAGTTCTACGGTTTGAAGATGTGAACTTTGGCCCATTTGCCACACTGTCAAAGCCATTGTAGAGGCCACCAGTTCTAACAATCGTTGGTATAAGGTAAAATAAAGTTTAGAATCGCCCTGTAGAACACCAAAAATTGATTGTGACCGTAGTTTATACGAGAACGAAGATGCCATTACTCTTTTGAAATTTTGGCATATTATTTGGACAGATTAAATTGGGGACTTCTTGAAACACTTCCAAGTGACCAATTTAGAAATTATTTTCTTGTCATTTTCTTCTCAATTTGCCAAGTTGGCCAAATGATCTAGAAGACTGTCAACAAACAAAGAACCTGCCTTTAAAATTCAAAACTGTATTAGTAACTCGGTCATCTATTCAGGTGGTACTAATAAGGTCGACAAAGAGGTCAGGGAGCTGGACTTCTTAATCCTTCGTTGGGAAGCTCTAGTTACAATAAATTATTGTCAGCGTCGTTGCAAACTACACACCGAATTTGGGCTTAGGTGCTTCTGTTTCTCCTAGTTTTTCTTTATCAATAAGTGCGGTTCTGGAATTAGTTAATTCTCTTAGTTTTTCTTTATCAATAAGTCCGGTTCTGGAATAAGCTATTAGTGACTTTGGCTGTACTGTTAGAGAAAGGTATACCTCCTTTGCGCTTCCATTTTTCTTCAGTTGAAGACTGGGAACCATGGCAGAAAACGACAGCGCCTACGGATGGTGTCAATGGGAACAATGGTTATTTTATAGTACTTTATTAATTTTTCTAAAATTTATACCACAAATTACTAAATTTATGTAAGTTAAGAAATCGAAATTAGCCCAAAATTTAAGTAATCCCGGCCCATTAGTTTGAGGCAATCTAATAATTCTTTCGCCTTGGAATATTCTAGAAAATATTTTTGATAAAGAAAATTTAATGAAAAATATTTTAAAATGTTTAAAATTTAAACTTGCTCGAATGCGATACGACTGTCTTATCTGATAAATATTTGACAAAATGCACCAAATTGAAATTAAAATTTTTAAATATTTTATTCTTCAGTACATTTTATTACTTCGCGTGGTTAACATCGCATAATTTTATTTTTATTTATTGTGCCTTTTCGGATTTTTTTTGCGGAATTGCTTTGGTGAACCGTTTTACCAACAAAGGTTAGATTTTTTTATTTTTATGTGTTGAACATTCCATTTCTTCTTGCATTATGTAATGCATTTAGTCATCAGTCATCATTTATTAAAATTATTATTTATAAAACGAAAATTGATATAATTGCGCTAACGCCCAGGGACGGATTGGTCTGATCGGCAGGTCAGGACCGACAGGACCAATCGCCTTTTCGGGCCAAACATTTATTTAGTAATAAATCAATCCCTTCTTTAAATTAAGGGAAGAAATAAAGACGTGAAAATAACAACTGAATCAAATTTATCTTTTCAGATGGTTTCGATTGTTGATGGACGAGGACACAATAGAAGAACTTCTACAACATGTCAAGAGACTTGGTTAGCAGGTAAATTGTTTGTGTCGTTGTTTCTCACTTTCAAATTTCCATAATTTTCTTTTTTTGAACACATCTGGAGTGGAGATGATTGCGTAATTTGCGTGATATCCTTCTCTTTTTCTTCTTATTCCCTAAGGAGTCCATTGCAACCCTCGCTTCTGCTCTCGCGTAATCTATCTTTTTTAACCAACCCTCCCATAATAAATAAAATTAAGACCTAAAAATAATATGAAATCAAATTTCTATGTTCGCAGGTCATTTCCATTGGAGGAGGAGAAATACAGCTCTATTTTTGTTTAATTCAAAAGTTTTCAATTTCAGTTGTGATATAATTAAACGGTTTTTTCGGAATCGAGTTTAAACCTCCGCGTACGCGTTATTAATTTCGAGTCCGTTGTTGGAAGCTTGATGGAAGCTTTAATAATTCGTTATTCGGTTTTTGCTCTAAAAATAAGTGCATGGTTCATTCAGTGTTAAAAAATTATTTGTTCGGCTCGTTTTAAACTACGGTTTTGGCATATGCAGGAGGACGCAGGACATCAGAAATAAGGTAAATAATTTTTTTTGTTTTTAAAAAGGATGCATATATAGACTCAATCATTAATTTGCAAGGTTTGCCTTAATTGAACTTTTTACCTTCTTGAGATAGCTTTTTTGAATATCTGAAGTTTCATTGGCTTGTTGTGCCAGTGGTGTAAATCTCAAAATCTATTTTAGCTAAAGAGTCCAACGAGGCCCAAAAATTTAATTAGGCTCCCGCTTTGTAGAATCTAAATCTGATAATGAGAGCCTCCAGAGCAAAATCTAGTATCAAAGGGTTTGCTATTATGGAGTAACGTCTTATGACTTCTTGGACTCTTTGGGACAGATTTTATAATTATTAATAATCGTACTATTCAACCCTCACTAACTATTCAACAACCCTGTATAGTGTGGAAATAAAAATACCTTTTCTGTTCTTGTTGACTTTGTCACTTTGGAATATTAATTCACCCGATTTTCAATTTTAAAATATTAGAAAAAAACAAGGCGGTGTCATGTGAAAAATAAATCAATGTATAAAGAAAATAAATTGAGGGACGAATATTTTCGCTCCCTTATAATGTAATTTTTATTCCGCGTATCTCTACCACCACAAAATGTGTAAATGGACTTATAATAAAGGTATAACAAGTTTAAGGATCAAATACAAGTTTATAAGTAAATTTACATTAAAATTTCGTATGCGAATTAAATTAGTGTAACGAGCATTAGATTAATTTGTGTTGTTTGCATCGTTTCTTGTTAAATTTTCATTGTTATTAACGATGTTTGAGTTATCGTTTTGATGGACACACCACGCGTACACATAAACCAAACCACCACACATATCATAAATCATGCAAATTTCAAATAAAACAATCACCTTCACAATTTTATTACTTTTTTTTTGATTTTATGTATAATACAAAATTACCATATTTCATGGATGGGTCTAACTATATTTTTTAACATTTAGAAAAATTTATTCTTTGTTAAGGAAGTCATTTAAGTTCTTACTGTGGTTCCTATCTCTTCGCCTTGTCTTGAAAGAAAACCATTGTGAAACTTACTTTGGCCATCCATCGTTTTATCAATTGGAGCATCTCCTCTAGGTACTCAAACCACACTAATCAATTACACCCCATGCTAAAGGGAGTCCAGTGGACCCCAAATTTTTTCGGCTCTAGGTTATTAATATTCGGTAATGTTATGGCCGATTCTTGTCCTCTGGAACTTGAGAAAAACCGCGTTTTTGTAAATTAATTAAAATCTCCCCAATCAATCTCTTCTAAGTGCTCAAACCACACTAATCAATAATTACATCTCACGCTAACAGAGGTCCAACGAACCCCAATTATTTTCTGCTGTAGGCTATAAATATTCGGTAATGTTATGACCGATTCTTGCTCTCTGGAACTTGAGGAAAACCGCGTTTTTGTAAATAAATTGAAACCTCTGCAATCAATCTCTTCTAGGTGCTCAAACCACACTAATCAATAATTACATCTCACGCTAACGGAGGTCCAATGGACCCCAAATATTTTTTGCTCTAGGCTATAAATATTCGGTAATGTTATGACCGATTCTTGTTCTCTGGAACTTGAGGAAAACCGCGTTTTTGTAAATTACTTAAAACCTCCCCAATAAATCTCTTCTAGGTGCTCAAACCACACTAATCAATAATTATTCTTATTCTTGTTCTCTGGAACTCGGGGAAAACCGCGTTTTTGTAAATTAATTAAAACCTCCCCAATAAATCTCTTCTAGATGCTCAAACCACACTAATCAATAATTACATCTCACGCTAACAGAGGTCCAACGTATCCTAAATATTTTCTGCTCTGGTCTATCAATATTTGGTAACGTTATGACCGATTCTTGTTCTCTGGAACTTGAGGAAAACCGAGTTCTTGTAAATTAATTAAAACGTCCCCAATAAATCTCTTCTAGGTGCTCAAACCACACTAATCAATAATTACATCTCACGCTAATAGAGGTTCAATGAACCCCAAATATTTTCTGCTCTGGTCTATCAATATTCGGTAATGTTATGACCGATTCTTGTTCTCTGGAACTCGGAGAAAACCGCGTTTTTGTAAATTAATTAAAACCTCCCCAATAAATCTCTTCTAGATGCTCAAACCACACTAATAAATAATTATATCTCACGCTAACAGAGGTCCAACTTATCCTAAATGTTTTCTGCTCTGGTCTATCAATATTTGGTAACGTTATGACCAATTCTTGTTCTCTGGAACTTGAGGAAAACCGCGTTTTTGTAAATTACTTAAAACCTCCCCAATAAATCTCTTCTAGGTGCTCAAACCACACTAATCAATAATTACATCTCACGCTAATAGAGGTTCAATGGACCCCAAATATTTTCTGCTCTGGTCTATCAATATTCGGTAATGTTATGACCGATTCTTGTTCTCTGGAACTTGAGGAAAACCGCGTTTTTGTAAATTACTTAAAACCTCCCCAATAAATCTCTTCTAGGTGCTCAAACCACACTAATCAATAATTATTCTTATTCTTGTTCTCTGTAACTCGGGGAAAACCGCGTTTTTGTAAATTAATTAAAACCTCCCCAATAAATCTCTTCTAGATGCTCAAACCACACTAATCAATAATTACATCTCACGCTAACAGAGGTCCAACGTATCCTAAATGTTTTCTGCTCTGGTCTATCAATATTTGGTAACGTTATGACCAATTCTTGTTCTCTGGAACTTGAGGAAAACCGCGTTTTTGTAAATTACTTAAAACCTCCCCAATAAATCTCTTCTAGGTGCTCAAACCACACTAATCAATAATTACATCTCACGCTAATAGAGGTTCAATTGACCCCAAATATTTTCTGCTCTGGTCTATCAATATTCGGTAATGTTATGACCGATTCTTGTTCTCTGGAACTCGGGGAAAACCGCGTTTTTGTAAATTAATTAAAACCTCCCCAATAAATCTCTTCTAGATGCTCAAACCACACTAATCAATAATTACATCTCACGCTAACAGAGGTCCAACGTATCCTAAATATTTTCTGCTCTGGTCTATCAATATTTGGTAACGTTATGACCGATTCTTGTTCTTTGGAACTTGAGGAAAACCGCGTTCTTGTAAATTAATTAAAACGTCCCCAATAAATCTCTTCTAGGTGCTCAAACCACACTAATCAATAATTACATCTCACGCTAATAGAGGTTCAATGGACCCCAAATATTTTCTGCTCTGGTCTATCAATATTCGGTAATGTTATGACCGATTCTTGTTCTCTGGAACTCGGAGAAAACCGCGTTTTTGTAAATTAATTAAAACCTCCCCAATAAATCTCTTCTAGATGCTCAAACCACACTAATCAATAATTACATCTCACGCTAACAGAGGTCCAACGTATCCTAAATGTTTTCTGCTCTGGTCTATCAATATTCGGTAATGTTATGACCGATTCTTGTTTTCTGGAACTCGGAGAAAACCGCGTTTTTGTAAATTAATTAAAACCTCCCCAATCAATCTCTTCTAGGTGCTGCTCAAACCACACTTATCAGTAATTCCGCTAGCAGAGGTCCAACGGACCCCAAATATTTTCTGCTCTGGTCAATCAATATTCGGTAATGTTATGGCCGATTCTTGGTCTCGGAAACTTTAGGAAGAATATAAGCCTAACCGCATTTTTGTAAATTGGTTAGAGCCACCCCTATCAAATTTAACTGATTTTAATCGTAATTAAGTATTTTTCGCCCTGAAAGGGTTGTGTTATAACTAGTAAGGTCCATGGAAGGTTAGGAATTTTATTATAAAAATGTAAAAATTCTGAAAATTATTGAATTAATAGGAATTGAAATTGGAAAAATTTGCATTGTGTATGGATAGTTTTCACTTCCAATTAAAATTTAAGACAATTCCTGCCGTTTTAATTATTTTTCTTATTCTCGCCGTCGTTATTATTCAAGGGATAGAATATCTTTTGCTGTTGATTTCACTTTATATTATTATATTGTTGAAAAGCTGACGTTTATTGCTGTGACTTATGTAATTCTCTATTTCTCTTATTATTAAAAGAGACGATGGCAAAAGGATTTACTTCTAAACAAAACGACACTTCATTATAATGAAGCTCTAGATATTTTTCATATTTATTTCCTTTTGAAAAAAAATCCATTTCAGATTATAATGATGTGGCGAACTTTGCACAATTTAAGACGTAACAGAATTTTTTATCAAGTCGCTCTAAAAGTGCACAATTTTTGTATGTTTTTTAAAGCTGGCGAAAATGGTCGATATATAAATTAATTCCAGTAAATTAGAACGCAGTGTAGCACATCAGTCATTGTTTCACTTCGTGCTCTGAATGTTGACATCTTTGTTTCACACTTCTTAATAACTAAAAGCTCTAATAAAAGAAGTAGTAGTAGGGACTTTGAAACAATATCTTTAATAAAAATCTACTTAACTCTCTCGCTAATAAAGAAAAATTAAAAATGAAATATGAAGTTTATTATCGGGGTAGATTGGAATAATAAAAATGTGAATGTTGAGTAATTATAACGAAAAGGAGTTTTCAAGTTGGTTTTACGTGAAAATTGTCACTGTTTTAAAGAAAATTTGCTCTTGTAGAAAAAAAGTAGTGAGTTAATTTCCTTCAAGAGATATGCTTCTTGGCATGACAACAACAATGAACCCTATCAGCTGTTAAGCTATACCCTTATAAAAGGCAAACTATAATCATGCTTAATCGAGGTTTTCCACCTCCCAGTCGTAATTTGACACAGTTTTATTAGTCAATAGCTTTGAATAAAAAAATACCCCCTACTCTACCACGAAAGAGCCATTTAACATCTTCGTTCGAAAAAAAATTATGGAGTTTAAGACTCTTTTTGATTTAAAGGAAGAGATGGTAGCTCTAAGGAGTCAGATCCGGTAAATAACGGGAGGGTTCCAGTCAGTTCAAGCAATTCAAACCTCAAATTACGAACAAACTGTTTCTTTTGCAATGCCAAAGTCTTTATAAAGTCGAATAATATTGCCCAGTTATAGTTCTCCCCTTATCAAGATATTCTATTATGAATACTCTACGAAAATTCCAAAAACTGAAGCAAAACTTTTTCAATAGATTTTTGAACGAGGCAATTCTTCGGCCTTGAACCACCAGAAAGCTTCTACTCCATATCGCTGTTTTGTTTCTGGATCGTAGAAATGTGCTCAAGTTTCATCCATGGTAACAATCCTGCTTAAAAAGTCAGCATCTTCTTCAAAACGAGCACAGATTGAGCTCGACGATTCCACCCTTGCTCGCGTTTGGTCAACATTCACGCTTTTGGGGATCGATTTTGTTGCAATTTTTTTCATGTCCAAATTAATGCGAACTATGTGATGGGTAACACTTCTTTTGCTCAAGGAAAGTCGCCTAGGCTAACAAAATATTAATCACCCTCGTATTTTAAAAAGTGTGTTACGGGATTAACTTTGCAATTTTGTTATTAAAAATAAACGCTTTCTTTTTCCGCTTAAGTGAGCGGAAGCAAAAGGAAGATAAAGGTGGTTTCTGCCACCATGCACTTGCACAAAGTATACAATAAATCCATCAATTTCAATAACTTATTAAGAACGTACTGCACATGAAAACTTGAAAGGAAAACTTATGTTGTAGGTATTAGCTGTTAAAATAATTAAACTGAAAAATTGGATTGGCTCGAAGATTCAATTTATAAAACAATTTCAAAATTGTTAGACATTTTATTATTAGACAAGTAAAACTAATTTAACATTTTGCGAAGATTAATTTAAAGTTTTAAACTGAAAATATTCCGAATTTATGTACCTGCCTATTTGTTGAAATTACAAAATACGAATAGACATGATAAATGTGTGCGTTAAATTTGAAATTAAAATTTATCAAGGTTCAGAATACCGTGTTCCTTCCTTATTCTTGGCAAAATCAAATCAGACCCACTCCTCCGACTTGAAATCAACTTGACAATTACATTGTTTAAATTAAATTTAAGCTCTTGTAAAACTTATTCTTATACTTGCGAGTTGTCACGAATGTTAAAAAAACACGAATTTAATATCGCGCGAGATTTTCTTCCTTTTTCTTTTTAAACGACATTTCAGCTCTACGTTCAATTTAGATTTATAACTTCAGGTGAAATTCAACCCCTAACTAGTACAAACTCTTATACTATGTTCTTATTGCTAGTTTCTACTGGAAACTTTCATTTACTTATCTCTCCAACGAAACTCTTTTTTTTACTTTTTTGACTAAGATATTTTGTGAGGATTTATTAATGTAAAAATAGTCGCATTTTTTCCACCCCGGTTGGTATTCGGATATAAAATTAGGAAAAAGTTTGCGACGCTGTTGAAAGTTGTAAGTGATCTTGAAATTCAATTTGTTTTAGAGTTAATAGAAGGTTCCGTCTTCTGTTTCAACTATATACAAAAGAAAATAGACAAGAAATGAAACGGAATATAAATAAAATACTTAAACTAAAATAGGAGTCGCTTTATTTTAACGAAAATCGATTTTTTTGTGTTAAAAAAATAAGGAAATGAAACTCAAACTTTTGAAATTTTCGTAAAGCCTAAATTCCAATTCGATTCTCATTAGAATAGTATTAGTATTTTATACAAGCACCTTTATGGAAACAGTCGTTATGATACGTACCTATTAAGAAAATGATTGTTTTCTTCGTTCAGCTTCTTTTGCAAAAAGCCTACAAATAGCTCTCGCTCACAAAGAAGGCTGACTCGGCGCAAACATTTGACCCAGGGTGGATAACTCATCGCCAAGGGAGCACATTCTGTGTTGAGCACAGAAAGCGTATATAGGGGGTGACATTTACTAAACGTATGCCTTTAACAATATAATCAGATGCATGAGATCCTGCGGATAGTCATAATACGTTTTTTGTATTTCGCTGCTTAAGTCATCAATATTTTTAGCCACCCTTAAGAATTTTGCTTTATTTTAAATAATTTGTAAAGAAAAGCACACAAAGAAATTGCTAGGCACGCAATTGACATAGATCACTACTCCTACAATTCAGCTGTCGTACAATTTGTCCATAACGTTTGTTTGCAGCCTTCCTTATCCATCATCAACTGTAACCATCGATCACTACTCTGTGGTAATCATTTACAACTGCATATTGTCTTCAAAGTAACAAACTTCTCATGTCGCCTTTACAAACCCATGCGTCCGATTCCAGCACTTTGATGTATAGTCTAATATTCAGGATTTATTTCAATATCCCTTCCTAGCCCTAATTAAATTGAAGTTTCTGGTAGTTTCAACCCCATCGATTGCTAACTTTAGTAGTTTGGGTCTTTCTGTCCAGCTGGAACTACTGCTAATACTCGCCAATTTAGTAGTCTTGCTCTGATACAAACTATTGTGGCATAAAATGTGTTTTATTTTCAAAAAAATGGGACGGTGTTTGCAAAATGGGTGTCATTGAGCTATTCCATTCGCTCCAAGGAACAAGGGGATTGCTTACTGCCCCAGGTGTTTTATCTAAGCAGATTACTTGCACTCGCCTTATATATTTCATTTAGACATCTCGATTTGTCATTTCATAATCAATATTGGTTAATTTAAAAAAAATTATGACACATAATGTTTTAAAAGGGCTTTAAAAATATGTAGAGTGGTCATACGTGAATGAGAGTTGATTTTTCGAGTCCCTAATTTAAGGGTGCACTTATTCACACAATTCCAGTTCCTGGAAAGAGTTGTTATATAAAATTTGTTTCTTTTACGAGCTTATGGGAATGTTTTCAAAAAATGGGTGTCCGTGTGCTATACTATTCGCTCCAGGGTCCTATGTTTACTGCCTCAGGTGTTTGATCTAAGCAGATTACTTGCACTCGCCTCATATATTTCATTTAGACATCTCAATTTGTAATTTCGTAATCAATATTGGTTAATTTTAAAAAAATTTACGACACATACTGTTTTAAAAAGGCTTTAAAAATATGTAGATGTAGAGTAGTCATAAATAAGTGAATGAGAGTTGATTTTTTGAGTTCCTAATTTAAGGGTGCTCCTATTCACACAATTCCAGATACCTGGAAAGAGTTGTTATATAAAATTTGTTTTTTTCACGAGTGTATGGGTATGTGTTACAAAAATGGGTGTTCGTGTGCTATTCTATTCGCTCCAGGGTCATTGTTTACTGCCCCAGGTGTTTTATCTATGTAGATTACATGCACTCGCCTCATATTTAATTTAAAAGTCTCAGCTTGTAATTTTCTAATTAAAATTTGTTGATTTTAAAATAAATTCATTGAATAAAGTGCCTTAGATCCCTGCTCTGCTTGTTTGTTTGCATTTTCATTACATTCTTTACTACATCGTCCTCTACAGATGTCTCATATTCAACACTCTCAAATTAACCATTTAACAAAAGTATTTTTCAAAAGTAACTGATCCAAAAAATGATTATTATTAAATACTGTCACTAATTATTAGGTATATTAAAGATTGTTTAATACTAAAATCATTACCTAATTGAGATGAGTATTTATGTTGTACGTTGTACACCTTATGAGACATGGCAGTTAATTATAATTTAATTGCTATTTTGTTCCTGTTTGAGGAATCTTAAGTAACTGACCAATTTAATAGTCGGTAAGCCACTTAGCTGGTTAACTACTTAAGAGCCCTTAGATAGTTCTAAAACAACAATTAACGTTTAACGTTAATAATAGATATTTATGTAAAGGGTAGTTCTGAAATAATTGGCCAAAATCAAAGACTATATTAAGCTCGTCTTAGAGATGAATCAAGTTCTCATAAACGTTAGCTCAAAATTGCACCTTTTCGGACTTACAGGTCATGTAACAGTCAATTTTTGTTAAAAAATTATCGAGGGCATTTACCCTGGCCTTGAGCTGTTGACATTGACTTTCGCTTTTCTTTGTCACTTTCATAGGAACATTCGCCCTAAGAAATTTTCGAATGAATAAAAAACGAAATAGAGAACTTTTCTGCCTAACATAAAATCTACGATGTTGAACTTAGTTCTTTCACTTATCAAGAAGTTTTCGTCAAGATTTCACTTCTTTGATCCTGACTAGTGTTCTAAAATTCAACTCTTGGTGAAAACCTAGTCACAGTTTTTATGTCAAGAAAATGACAAACTATTTTCAATTCCAATTTAAATAAGACCATTAATAATTATTTTGTAACAGGAATCATTGAATAGATTTAATGTTAATATTATGACATCTAATTTACTTCAACATGACAGTTCCTTTCCTTTCAATTATCCCTAGAAATTGTAATCTACATCAATATAATCGCAAAATTGATTTGCTTTAGTGCAACACCTGCCTCGAATATGAAAACAGTAATTTAAATACATCATTCAATTTCTATAATTATTTTTCTGTAGCAAAAACCAAAAATAATTGTTGATAGTAATTCGAGAAAACGAGAGAGAAAATAAATTGAAGAGCGCGTTTTTATTCGATCGTATAAATTTTCTTGTTAAAATAGGATTTTTCTTTTTTCCTATCCTAATCCACATCATTAAGGGTTTCACAACTACACTATTAAAGGACCAACCACCAAATTTTGATCACGTCAATTAATCCTCTCGTGCGTTTCCTAATCGACTTTGTTATTTAACCCACAAAATTATTTAATTAGAAAATTCTCCCACAAAAAAACTCCAACCAAACAAAAATAATAAATTTGAGACGCAAAAAAATATTTTGAATGTCAACAAAGTATGCAAACTTTCAACAGAAAGATATAAAGATTTTCTTTTCATTTAACTTTAAAAAAAATGTTCGCGCAACATTTGTTTGATATAAATCTCTTCAAAACGAAATAGAGAGATCATGTATACTTTTAAAACGAATCAAAATTTTAAACGATAGTTAAAGTTGCTTTTAATGGTATTGGGTACAAAACACAGTATAAACTCTTTAATCATCTCGATTTCTAATTATGAAAGTGGATGGCGCTTAAAATATTAAAATATCAAACATTTTAATTTGATGCTTCCGAAATACAAGCTACAAATATTCATTTATAGAACAAAAAGCGATCAAAATTTCAGTACATACGAGACATATTAAGGGATGATTTTTTATAAAAGAGGCGATTGAGACGCCATAGGAAACTTTAAGATAAAAATATCATCTGCGAGAGAGAGACTCAACATGACTTAATGTGGGCGACACGTGCAGGTTTGGATGTTTAGGTAAACCTTGCAAACTTGGAAACTGCTTCCAAGACAGCTTTGCAGATAAAAAAAACTCTTAAAAGACTCAATAATATATTAGATGGGCACTGGACGGTGCTACAAAGTAAACATTAGACTCATGGGACTGTTTGTGCAGAATGTACAGGTTTGAAATGCTCCATAAATGCCAAAGAAAAACCAGGCCTATTATAGATTAGGAAACTCTCTTAAAGACAGCTTTCCAGACAAAAACGCTTGGATTCAACACTACAATGGCTAGAGACTAAACATATGCATTTAGGGTTGTTTTGGTGAGAGATGCAGGTTTTAACAACTTCATAAGAGCCAACTCATAGGCAGTTTTTTCACAGGCTAGGAAACTGGCTGTTTGTAGATTAGCTACACTTTGACGCTTATAGATTTGTTCAAACCCGTGGACCGCAGACAGGGCTGTTTTTGTGCAAGGTGCAGGTTTTAACGAATCCATAAGAGCCAAATCATAGGCAGTTTTTTTACAGGCTAGGAAACTGTCTGCTTGTAGATTAGCTACGCTTTGACGCTTATAGAGTCGTTCAAACCCGTGAACCGCAGACAGAGCTGTTTTTGTGAGAGGTGTAGGTTTTACCAATTCCATAAAAGCCAAATCATAGGCAGTTTTCTTACAGACTAGGAAACTGTCTACCTGTAGGTTAGCTACGCTTTGACGCTTATATAATCGTTCAATCCCGTGGATCGCAGACAGAGCTGTTTTAGTGAGAGGTAAAGTTTTTAACACCTTCATAAGAGCCAAATCATTGGCAGCTTTCTCACAGGCTAGGAAACTGTCTGCCTGTAGATTAGCTACGCTTTGACGCTTATGAAGCATTTCATTCTTCACAAGTAGAGTCTACTGGTTGTCGTAGACTAAGAAAATCCCTTTAAGCTTTTTCCACCAAGCCCATTATTGATCATCCCCGGTATAAATTAATTCACTTTAGTTTTAAAGTGAGCACATTTGCACATTTGATTTGATGAAGTTTTGATCGCTTGTCATATCTTTCCGTATTATTAATTTCAATACATGAAAGTACTTTTAAGAAAATTTCTTTAGGGAATTTTCTCTAAAGCTTTATCAGTAAGACAAATCTTTGGTCTTTGGGTTATGTATAAAGCTTAAACCTTTATAGTTGAATATTTCATAATAAACATACCTTGTAGGCCTTCTTGTTGTGGTTGTTGTTGTTGCTGCGACGGTGCTGTAATTACAAATCCTATTATCGTCCAACTAATTACATATTGTATCCAATATTGTAGCCACATTGTTTAAAATTGAATGTTATGCATGTTTACAACAACTATTAAACACCACATTTTCACCTTATTAACAGAATAATTAAAACACTTTTTTTTGTACAAAAAACACTTCTCGTCGTCGTTTTCCACAACCTTTAAATTAAAAAGTAATTATCAAATTTGGTTTAAATTAAAAAAATTCGTCGAAAAATTTAATTTAAAACTTTTTTAAATTAATATTTATTAGGGCTGCCTTTTTATTTAATTTTTTTCGTAATTTATAATTAACTACATTTAAATCTTTACATGTAAAGCAGAAGTGATTACGTTCGCAAATTTGGTGAAGGGTCTCATAATCAATTTAAATTGCTGAAAGTAATGACTGTGTAAAAAATAAGTTTTCTCTCTCTTTTGCTCACTCTCAACTTAACTAATAAAAAATAATGTACACAGCTAATTATGAGACAGTTAATAAATTATGAAATCCGTAAGGGAGACAATAGGGTGACTATAGAGCGAAAGGGTTAGATCATCAAGCAGTTTCATAGTCTTACAGGCACACATTTAAAAAACTATGTAGTCAGATAGTATGTAAGCTAGCGAGCAGCTAAGCAGTTAAACAGGCAGATATTTGAACCAACTTGTTACAGTTTAGATGTTCAACAGTCTTGACCATGAGACAGCTAAATAGTTAGGAAAGCAATCGATTGTGCAGTCAGACAGTCAGGTTATTAAAACAGTCATACAGCTAAAACGGCTAATGGTTATAGTTTAAACAGTTTAACAGTCTTGTGAGTTAGACAGCTACGTAGTTTGGAAATAGTTTGGAGGTTTGTTAATTATACAGTCAGACAGCTGCCAGAGGTAGGCAGTCAGGTAATTAAATAGCTAAACAGTCAGACAGTTAAAGCGACTAATGGTTATAGTTTAACAGTTTAGCAGTCTTGACATTTAGCAAGCTAAATAGTTAGATGATCAATCGATTATGCAGTCAGACAGACGGCTAGCACATAGTCGGACAGCTTAATATAGTTAAACGCTTATCCAGTCTAAATGACTAATGATTAGAGTCTTGCAGTTTAACAGTCTTGACAGCTAGACAGCTAACTAGTTAGGAGGTTAGTCAATTATACAATCAGGCAGCGGCCAGGTAGGCAGTCAGGTAAATAAATAGTTAAACAGTCAGATAGTTAAAGTAACTAATGCTTATAGTTTAACACTTTAACAGTCTTGACATTTAGACAGATAGCTAAATAGTTACAAGATCAATAGATTATGAAGTGAGACAGCTGGCTAGTAGACAGTCAAAATGACTAATGATTAGAGTCTGGCAGTTTAACAGTTTTGACAGCCAGGCAGCTAAATAGTTATGAGTGCAATTAGATAGTTACAGTCAGGCATTGCAAGAGTGCATTAGTGAGGTAATTAAACAGCCTTTCATTTAGCCATGCAGACAGTTAGCTAATTGAGATTAAATTTTTGGTTAAACACCCGTTATACCGTGTTTAAACTTTTAAATGAAATTGTAAGTTTAAACATTAAACAAGAAAATTATGTTAATAAACGACACAATTTGCTGTTAATTCTGTAACGCAACTTTCCAGTTTGTCAAATACATGTGACTTTATTAACTTTATTATAATTTATACAACCGTATTAAAGCATATAATTTCCTTGTTTAAACTTTAATAAAGTACAAGGCAGGTATATAAGACGAGAGCTTCAAATGCGTCTTTAAATTATTATTATATAAGCAAAACTTAAGACCAACTAAAAAATTTTTGAAGTTTCTCTCCTATTAAATTTAATTGTTAGTGCTTGAAGTGCCATTATTGCTATTATTGTTGTTATTAATACAATTAAGAAGAAGTTTCCAAACTAATTTCTAAAATCTTTCTAAAGGGGCTGTGTTAGCAATTTCAATCTTATACTAATTCTCCTAATAACGAGCTAATTTTAATTATTTAATTAGAAAGCTTTATAAAGAGGCATACTCGTTATACAGGGTGTCTAAATAGTGGTTTTCTTTTGGGTTTGGGACAAATTTGTACTAGTGATGAACACACGGATTTTTTTATCTTCCTAAGAATTTCCACCTACAATAGAACGTCTCCTACTAGAGCTCGTCAAAAGTAGAATTAGTGATGGACGAGAATTTCTCGATTTCTCTTCTCATCTCGTACTTCCAAACTTGAGCCTTGTTTTGACTCTCCTCTCGAATTGAAATGTCACTCTCAAAAGTGATAGCTATTTTAGTGCTCTAGTTTCTATTCTAACTCGTATCACAAATTGCAGACTCTCGTTTGTCGTCGCGAAATCTAGACGAGACGAGAAAAAGCTCGATTTTTCCTCCATCAATAAATAGAATTGGACCTATCACTTGCTCTGGGGGCAGTTTTTGTGGTGTTATTATCTAGCAACTGACAAAACAGAAACAATAGCTTCTCATTTCTTACTAATTGTTTTGTCAAGCCCCTAAAAATCATTTTTTTTTTTAAATTTTCTCTAAAATCCATTACTTTGAAGATGAACCGTACCTGCCTAATTATAAAAAAGAAAAATGAAAATTTTCTTTTGAAAAGCTAAAAATAACTATTTGAAAAGAATTTTGCTAATTTGAATGTAATTTAGATGTTAAAGCTTCCAATATTTGTACAGTGAGTTGTTATGTTCAAACGTAACCATCTTTTGATAATTTTTTTCATTCCTTTACTCGAGTTCGACTTTTACTTTTCTCAGAAAGTACCTACCAATTTTAAAAATGTGTTTATTAACTTTGTTAAAAAAATATTTTGGGCGAGATAATTGGAATTTTTCTTCCTGCGTCACGTTCTGAAAAGATTTACTTAGAGGGGTGCCAGCTAAAAGAAGCCTACAATTGAATGTAGTAAGTGAAAAACAAACCTAATAAATTGTTGTGGCTAGTTTACCACTGTTTTGAGAGCCAAAAAGACTAAAAAAATATGTTGTGAAATGTCTTTGTTTAGTAAAACTGTACTTATGGGGTGGATAATCCTCGTTGATTCTAAATCGCTCTACGAAAAAAAGATTTGCTTAAGAAAACCATCGTCAACGATCTCATACTATTGTGTGACGACCGTTCCAACTGAAACGACCTTTACATTTTTAAAAATTTCCTAGTCACATAATTCAAAAAATTTATCGTAAACTGCCCTAAAATTTGTAGCACATATAAGAGGATTATTATAAATGTGTCAAGATTATGCGATTATATGGAAGGTTTGGATTACCCTACCTTCATACAAAATTTATATGTTATTTGAGCTTTCGCAAGACCCTTTGAATTGTATGATAAAAGAAAATTGTAAATAATAACGCAAACAAGTGTAAAATTACAAAATTGCCCTCACTTACGCCAAATCAACAACATTTTTTTCAAATTAAATTTTCAAAGCCTAAACCGTAATTTACTACAAAAAAACTTTCACAGAAAATATTTTGAGTTAACAAATAAGTCTAATGAGCTATTACTAAATCAACTAATTACGTAATCACTAATAATATAATAGAGCCCTTACATCATTATGTTTTAATAAGCACGCTCTTCAATTATTGGGGAAAATTTTGTGCTAATAGAAAACTATCGTGGTAATTTGATTGTGTATTTTTTTTAAACCTCAAGGCAATGTTGAGATTTTTTTACAAAATATGCGTACGGCTCCTCTCTGCTTACTCAAAACTTCACTAACCAATAAAGTAGGCCAATGTAATTATCAGACAGTCAGAGATAGGAAAATGAATCATAGAGCCAGAGTTAGACACTAGACAGTTAGAGGGTCTGACGTAAGTCAGCAAACAGGCAGGCAGCAGAACAGTTTGGCGGTGAAGCACGATGACGGTTAGCGAATTTCTACAGTTTCGTAGTCAAATCGTCAAAAAATCAAAAAGTTAGAAGGGACAATCCGACAAAGAGATAGCTAACCAGTCAGGGTTTGACATGGTCGACAGTCGGATATTTAGCCACGCCTACAAAATATCAATGCTAGGAATGCAGGCAGTTAAACAGTTTGTCTAACGTAAGCTATCAAACAGTCAGGCAGCTGAATAGTTCGACCAAGAAGCACGCTGACGGTTAGCTAACTTCTACAGTCAAAAAATCAAAAAGTTAGAAGAGACAATCTGACAATGACTTCACACGTTCACAAGTCAGGGTGTGACATGGTCAACAGTCGGATATTTAGTCGTACAATGCATACAAACAATCAATGATAGAGATGCAGGCAGTTAAACAGTCTGTTGGTCCAACAAGCAGGGAATGCTACAAAAAAAGCAGTCAAAGAGATAGTCAGTCTACCAGACATTCAAAGCCAGATAAAGTAGTCAAACAAACTAGTAGAGTCAGAGATTTCACAATTATTATTTTACTAATTAAATAAACTAATTACGTAAGCGTTAGATCGTTATGTTTTAATAAACACCCTCTCCCAATTATGGCACAAAATTTTATTTTAATAGCAAACTATCGTGGTAATTTAATTTTGGTTTTATTAAGACCTCGAGGCAATTGGGAAAAGTTAATTTTTTTTCAAAACACACTAAAAGTTAAGTACGGCTCTAAATTATATCCAATTTGAGGTAAAGCATCGAAGTGTGTTATTTCAAAAAACACCCCGATGTTTTAATAACCTTCCATCAAAATACCAAAAGGGCGATATTTTTAGGACTAAAACTATACTCGTTTTTTTTATTTCGAACGTTCGTTTATAAAAAACGCAAATATTTGAGACCTTTCTAATTTAGTTGAGAGCGCCAAAGTGGAAAACTTAACAAAATGAATAGGCCATTGCGTAAATTAAAGACAAGCCAACGTTTACTCGAAATTATTTTGAAGAGTTAAAGACTTTTTGTTGCAACAAAAAATAGTTTTAAACAAATCAACACAAAATTTAGTTTAAATTGCAATTTATTTTCAAAAGAACACGCCCATTTTTGTTTAACTTTGATTAATTTTTAATTAAAATTTTGTAGTTAATAATAAAAATTATTATAATACACAAATTTAAATTTAAAAAAATAACTACAACTCATAAAAAATACCTACGTACGCAACAAATAATTATTAATAAAATTTAATTTTCACACTGTAACATTAAATTTAAATTTTTTTAAATTTGCGTTGAGGAAATTGTTCGAATTTAACGCGGAAATTTTGAAGCCGTCTATAGCGTCCGTCGAAATTGTACTGGCGCTGGATTTGAGCGTAGCGGCGTCGATTAATGCGCGTGTCCGCGTCCGCGAAACTGGAAAACGTACAGTTAACGATAATAGGAAAACTGATGAGATATGCACGTCGGAAACGGAAAGATTAGAGATCACAACTGCAAACTAAGTGCTTAAGAAATTAGAAAGTTTGGATTTGAATGCAATTATTTTGCATAAGAATTTCGACGTTTTCAAGAGGTGCGTACAATTTTAGATTTAAGATCTCCTTTTACCTCGTTTTCGCTGATAATTTTAATAATCTAATTATTACAACTCTGTTTCCAACTTGTACCTTTTTGCATTATCGCAAGATTTTCACGTTATTGTGTTAGTTCATAACAAACTTGCCTACTTCCGGAATCGTGTTGATGGAATTTTAATTTCCGAAAGTCATCGCTCAAGACTAAAGCAATAATCAAGTTAAATGAAATTCTACCCCGATCCTCTATTTATTTTTTATTTTCTCCCCACTTTGAATTTATATTATGATTTGTCTGGAGCAATTTTATAAAACTTATTTTCGACGAATTTGCTTTTATGCATGTCACGAAGTTACATTTTTGTAAGATTCCAGCCAAAAGACCTTAGATATGGTCAATAAACATTTTAGAAGCTTTAGAATCGTATATTTCTGTTAAAATTTCTAAAGACGTTTTTCATTACGAGCTTTCTAAATACTTTAGTGACTATTGGAAATTTTTTTATTCGCAATTCTCTCGAGCTTTCTCGTTTTTAATTTGATTTGTTTCAGTTTTTTAACAAATAATAGTAGCTTTGAAATATTGTCTTTATGAAAGGTGTTAAACTAGACCCTCGTAAATGCCAAAATTTAACGTTAAAATTAAGTTTATGCGTGCTAAGGGAGGAAAGACCATTAAAGTTGGAGTTAAGAAATAAATCCATTTGGAAAAACGTCTTATAAGAACTAAGACCGATGTCTATCGGTTTTTACAAATTTAACAACGAGCTTTTTAATTATTACTAAAACCGTAACTTAATAATTGAGAATTAATACGCAAAAATACCAACTAACAAAATAGTATAATATTCCAGTTAGTGCTTGAAAGCTCTAAACGTTTTAAGGAGTCGGTTAGATTGGAACTGTCGACTGGGTATAGAGAATGCAATTAGATCTATTTCAATTATTGAAATTTCGTGTTTTATTCTACTAAACAACTCTTTTGAATGGACATTCAAATGCAACGTGGAAAATAGATAGCCTCGGCTAGGATCTCCACATCTTCTGCCTTTCACTACCTCCTATTGTATTGCACTAGATTAGGTGAAAGAACGGTACATTTAACTCAATGCTGCTTTTTTTGATCAGGTATTCACTATTCAAATATGAAAGAAGTATTTTCTATTTCCTTGGACTTTTTGTCTCTCAATTTTCAAGTAATTTACATGTCTGGTTTATACGTCAAAAAATGAACTGGTGGGTTATTTTATTGAATTAAGGTGAATTTGTGTGTTATTTTTTAATTTTAGGGATGTTTTATAGCCTGGCTCTGCATCTATCAGATGGAGTTTAGTATTCAAATTAAAGGGTTGCTTTTTTACGCTTTTTGACATAACCTCCCAAAAATTTGAAATAATTCCCATGCCTTGTTTGTGCAAAATTTGTCGAAAAGTTAATTCGTGTGTTATTCTTTAATTTTAGAGGTGCTGTATAGCCCGCCTCAGCATCTATCAGATGGATTTAAGTATTCATATTTAAGGGTTTTCTTTCTACACTTTTTGACTTAACCTCCCTAAAGTTTTAAATAATTCCCATGTATTGTTTGTGCAAAATTGGTCAAAAGGTGAATTCGCGTGTAATTTTTTAGTTTTAGGGATGTTTTATAGCCCGGGTCTGCATCTATCAGATGGATTAAGATATTGATATTTAAGGGTTGCCTTTCTACGCTTTTTGACTTAACCTTCCTAAAGTTTTAAATAATACCCATTTCTTGTTTATGCAAAATTTGTCAAAAGGAGAATTCGCGTGTAATTTTTTAGTGTTAGAGATGTTTTATAGCCTGGCTCTGCATCTATCAGATGGATTTTAGTATTAAAATTAAAGGGTTGCTTTTTTACGCTTTTTGACATAACCTCCCTAAAGTTTTAAATAATTCCCATGTCTTGTTTGTGCAAAATTTGTCAAAAGGTGAATTCGTGTGTTATTTTTTAATTTTAGGGATGTTTTATAGCCCGGCTCTGCATCAATCAGATGGATTATAGTATTCAAATTAAAGGGTTGCTTTTTTACGCTTTTTAACATAACCTCCCTAAAATTTTATATAATTCCCATGTCTTATTTGTGCAAAATTTTTCCTAAGGTGAATTCGTGTGTTATTTTTTAATTTTAGGGATGTTTTATAGCCCGGCTCTGCATCTATCAGATGGATTAAGTTATTCATATTTAAGGGTTGCCTTTCTATGCTTTTTGACTTAACCTCCCTAAAGTTTTAAATAATTCCCATGACTTGTTTGTGCAAAATTTGTCAAAAGGTGAATTCGTGTGTTATTTTTTAATTTTAGGGATGTTTTATAGCCCGGCTCTGCATCAATCAGATGGATTATAGTATTCAAATTAAAGGGTTGCTTTTTTACGCTTTTTAACATAACCTCCCTAAAATTTTATATAATTCCCATGTCTTATTTGTGCAAAATTTTTCCTAAGGTGAATTCGTGTGTTATTTTTTAATTTTAGGGATGTTTTATAGCCCGGCGCTGCATCTATCAGATGGATTAAGTTATTCATATTTAAGGGTTGCCTTTCTATGCTTTTTGACTTAACCTCCCTAAAGTTTTAAATAATTCCCATGACTTGTTTGTGCAAAATTTGTCAAAAGGCGAATTCGTGTGTTATTTTTTAGTTTTAGGGATGTTTTATAGCCCGGCTCTGCATCTATCATATGGCTTTTAGTATTCAAATTAAAGGGTTGCTATTTTACGTTTTTGACATAACCACCGTAAAATTTAAAATAATTCCCATGTCTTATTTGTGCAAAATTTGTCCAACAGTTAATTCGTGTGTTATTTTTTAATTTTAGGGATGTTTTATAGCCTGGCTCTGCATCTATCAGATGGATTTTAGTATTCAAATTAAAGGGTTGCTTTTTTACGCTTTTTGACATAACCTCCCTAAAGTTTTAAATAATTCCCATGTCTTGTTTGTGCAAAATTTGTCAAAAGGTGAATTCGTGTGTTATTTTTTAATTTTAGGGATGTTTTATAGCCCGGCTCTGCATCTATCAGATGGATTTAAGTATTCAAATTAAAGAGTTGCTTTTTTACACTTTTTGACATACCTAACCTCTCTAAAGTTTTAAATAATTCCCATGATGTCTTGTTTGTGCAAAATTTGTCAAAAGGTGAATTCGCGGGTAATTTTTTAGTTTTAGGGATGTTTTATAGCCCGGCTCTGCATTTATCAGATGGATTTAAGTATTCAAATTAAAGAGTTGCTTTTTTACACTTTTTGACATACCTAACCTCTCTAAAGTTTTAAATAATTCCCATGATGTCTTGTTTGTGCAAAATTTGTCAAAAGGTGAATTCGCGGGTAATTTTTTAGTTTTAGGGATGTTTTATAGCCCGGCTCTGCATTTATCAGATGGATTTAAGTATTCAAATTAAAGAGTTGCTTTTTTACACTTTTTGACATACCTAACCTCTCTAAAGTTTTAAATAATTCCCATGATGTCTTGTTTGTGCAAAATTTGTCAAAAGGTGAATTCGCGGGTAATTTTTTAGTTTTAGGGATGTTTTATAGCCAGGCTCTGCATCTATCATATGGCTTTTAGTATTCAAATTAAAGGGTTGCTATTTTACGTTTTTGACATAACCACCGTAAAATTTAAAATAATTCCCATGTCTTATTTGTGCAAAATTTGTCCAACAGTTAATTCGTGTGTTATTTTTTAATTTTAGGGATGTTTTATAGCCTGGCTCTGCATCTATCAGATGGATTTTAGTATTCAAATTAAAGGGTTGCTTTTTTACGCTTTTTGACATAACCTCCCTAAAGTTTTAAATAATTCCCATGTCTTGTTTGTGCAAAATTTGTCAAAAGGTGAATTCGTGTGTTATTTTTTAATTTTAGGGATGTTTTATAGCCCGGCTCTGCATCTATCAGATGGATTTAAGTATTCAAATTAAAGAGTTGCTTTTTTACACTTTTTGACATACCTAACCTCTCTAAAGTTTTAAATAATTCCCATGATGTCTTGTTTGTGCAAAATTTGTCAAAAGGTGAATTCGCGGGTAATTTTTTAGTTTTAGGGATGTTTTATAGCCCGGCTCTGCATTTATCAGATGGATTTTAGTATTCAAATTAAAGGGTTGCTATTTTACGTTTTTGACATAACCACCCTAAAATTTTAAATAATTCCCATGTCTTATTTGTGCAAAATTTTTCCTAAGGTGAATTCGTGTGTTATTTTTTAGTTTTAGGGATGTTTTATAGCCCGGCTCTGCATCTATCAGATGGATTAAGTTATTCATATTTAAGGGTTGCCTTTCTATGCTTTTTGACTTAACCTCCCTAAAGTTTTAAATAATTCCCATGACTTGTTTGTGCAAAATTTGTCAAAAGGCGAATTCGTGTGTTATTTTTTAGTTTTAGGGATGTTTTATAGCCTGGCTCTGCATCTATCAGATGGATTTTAGTATTCAAATTAAAGAGTTGCTTTTTTACGCTTTTTGACATACCTAACCTCTCTAAAGTTTTAAATAATTCCCATGATGTCTTGTTTGTGCAAAATTTGTCAAAAGGTGAATTCGCGGGTAATTTTTTAGTTTTAGGGATGTTTTATAGCCCGGCTCTGCATTTATCAGATGGATTTTAGTATTCAAATTAAAGGGTTGCTATTTTACGTTTTTGACATAGCCACCCTAAAATTTTAAATAATTCCCATGTCTTATTTGTGCAAAATTTTTCTTAAGGTGAATTCGTGTGTTATTTTTTTAGTTTTAGGGATGTTTTATAGCTCGGCTCTGCATCTATCATATAGATTTTAGTATTCATATTTAAGGGTCGTCTTTCGACGTCTTTTGACTTTACATCCGTAAAATTTGTAATAATTCCCATGTCTAGTTTGTGATTAAAATATTATAATATTTGAAGGTATCTTTCCAACGTCTTTTGGCTTCTGTCATTATAAATACAAAATACCTCAAAATCTATTAGGTTTAAGTAAGGGGATGCCCACACGTTGATGACAAGAAAATTTAAGTTTACCTACATTCAAATTTTCTTAATATACAGGATCAAAAAAATGTTAAAAAGAATGTCGAAATTGTAATTTGCAATTTATTCTTTAATACGTTCTGTTTAAAAAGAACTTCTTCTATTTTCTTGTGAATAATGTTTAGTGAATAATAAGTTTTCCCGAGTAAACTGTGTTGTAAAAAGGAGAGACATGGAAAGTTGTTTTTTAAATTTAGTTACAAGACTTGACCTAGATGTCTTTCCTCGAATAAAACTAGTTAAAGTGAAAACAGATTTTAACAAATTTACAAATTTGTATTCCCTTCAGCTCTTTATAAATTTTGTTTTAGTTACCTAATCTAACACTTAAAATGATTAACTTACATCCTCGACGAATGATAAAATTAAGAAGTAGTTTAAATTCGGAAGGTAAAATTACTTTTAAAGATTAAGTTAGTAGAAACATATAAAGTTGAAGAAATTGGTAATTTAAACAAAAAAAGTTTAAGCGCTAACAAAAATGATAATAATTGTAATAAATTTTACTTACGACTTCCAACTTCTAATATGTTATTAAATATTACGTTTCACAAATATACTTTTGAAAAATGTAGGTAGTATATAAAGTCATTTGTTATTTTAAACCCTCGTTGTTTGTATTCTAACATTATGTGATGTTTTAATAATGTCCAAGTGCATCTTTAACATACGCCATACGCAAACATTGACATTAGATAAATATTTACTCAAATAATATGTCTATTATATCTAATATTGTAAACAGATCATTTGAAAAATTATGGTGTCCACACACTTGGTCCCAAAATTTAGTTCTCCATCACTAATGACAAAGGGTGGTTTTTAATTGCTAATTATAATAGCAGGCAGGATTCCAATGCAGTACGTTTAATATTGATAAATTAATCCCAGATAAAAAATTTTGTAGGCATAATTATGGCACATAAGACATTTCTTTTTGACTTTAGAGAGATAATTTTATGCTCTATAATTATTATTAGAGGTAAAAGTATCTCCATAGCACCCCTTAAGGATCTAGAGTCGGGAGAGACACTCTTTGTTCTAAAAATCGTCTATAGACGTATTTTCTATTTTTTTATTTATTTTAAGAGATTTATAATTACTACTAAGACAAATATTTTTATGGGTATAGAGATACTTTCACGCTCTCTTCTAATTTCATTAGAAGTACCTACTTCTTAAGAAGCTAGAGTTGAGACAGGCACCGTATGTTGATGGAAAACTCTTGCGAGTGAGACCTCAGGTCCATTGCTCCATGACGACTGCTTCATGAAATAAGTAACTGACATGTGTGCTATTTAAAATAATATAATAATTTTTTTTACATATACATTCACTGTATTGTATATGGAAGTTCTGGAGGGTTGCTAAGTTTCCCTCGAACTAGAAAGTGTCTAAACCATGCGTTTGAATTCAAAATTTGATTACGGAGTTGAAAAAATATATTAATTTTAAAATGTAAATTTAAATGCCTGAAGTTGAAAGTTTACATATTGTTAAACATAATAATAAAAAAATTCCTACTTCACTAATTAAATATTTTTTAATAAAAAAAGATTCCACAATATTATATTAAATTTTTTCTAACTTAATTTCGTGACATTTTTAACATTTCGTATATTATGAAAATCAATTTATAGTTGTGTGTATACTTGGATGTTGTATATTTTCTTTTACGTTTCAATTTAAAATTCATTTTGGGTTTGGAATACCCAACTCTTCACGAGGTTAGCTTTTGAGAGATGACCTGATGGAAACTTTTGTGATGCATACTGAAAATACTCTTTATTTACATATTTTCGTAACCAAAAAAAGTATTTTTTTTACCTTAACTCGAAGCTTCTTTATATTTACAATTACAATTTGGTCCGTAGTGGATTTGAAAAATGTGCTATGTATGATTTATATTTTTTTATAAAGAATGAGAGTGACTAGAAGTATTAATCCATTAGGATTTTCTTTGACGGGACGCCCCGTACAGAGCTTAGCTTTTTAGTTTAATCACGCCAAAATAAAAGTTTATTATTAAAAAAGATTACGAGTTACATTATGGGAGTAACTAGAATTTAAACTCACAGTATACTTGTATTAAAATTTACATATTATAACAAATTTTACGCTTTTAATTGAAGTTTTGTGAATGGGATAGAAAATTCATACCTCTAACAATCAACAAAGTTGTATTGAAATTTCTGTTTGGGACTTATTTTACTTTAATCCAATTTAAAATTAATTAAAAACCATACTGTTGTATTATATAGAGCTCAAAAAAATTTAAATTAATAAAATTAAATTATATGTAGTAAGTTCTATAATAGGAAAATCTGGCAGTGGTTAAAGTTCTACATACATAAATACAAAAGAAAAATTAAAATTGATTTTAGGTAGTTGGTAAACCCATGATTGAATTTTTAAAATTTTGAATCTACCCTGTATATTAATTTCTAGAGGTATTACTTCTACATCATAAACAAAGTGAAATTAATTAAGAAAACTATATATTAAATTTAAGTAAATTGGCTTGTAAAATCCATTCTCTTAATTAAAGAGGGCAAAACTTAGGTACTTAAAGTCAATTTAGTATACTTTGTAGTTACTGAAAGATACAACGATTCTTAATATCGAGTTCAAAATTGGAGTAGAAGAAAGTTTTTGTTTTTTGTAAAAACATTCCACTTTAAATAAATGCTTTAATTAACCAAATATACCTAATGAAAATTAATGTTTATTGAAATCACCACAACTGTGTGCACTGTGCATATTACTACCCATTTCATATTGCTTGATTAACATCAAAGTAAAATTAAACTCGTCACACACACCACATCGAATAAAATTCACTGCGTAACAAAGTTATGTCAAACTGATTGTTGTAGTATAGTAGATAAATGATTAATTTAAACAAAAGCTCGATGAGGATTTTAATTTTAATTAAAACACTGGTCTTTGAGGCCCAGTTTTATCTGATACTTCGTGGAAATTAAGTTTGAAAACCCATGCATATTATGATCTTTCTGTCATAGTGACACTCGAGTCACAGAAAATAATCTTCCTGAGTAACTCCAAAGGTGAGCTCTGTAGTTGTTGCAGATAACTGAAATACATTTCTTAGACTCGCTCTATCAGGATTCGAATCTCTGCAGATCATATTAGAAGGTCACGTGACACTGTCGATCTGTTAATCTTAAGTTAAATCAGTCTCCTATCAAACTATAGACCCGTAGTACTCAATGAACTATTAATATGCGATAGTTGAGTAATTACTCAAGTAGTTGTTGATACAGGTCTTTGAGGCCCAGTTTTATCTGATACTTCGTAGAAATTAAGTTTGAGAACCCATGCACACATGCACAGTGATACTCGTGGATTATTATTATTGTATTTCTGAGGCTGGTCCCTAGTGGTTCCTTGCATCTCGGATCTATTGCGCACCTCGGATTTGGCCTTCCCTTATGAGAGTTCTGTGTTTTTGATAAAGTTCAGAATTTTTTCTACTGATAAGTTCTCGGCAGTACTAAGGGCAGTTCTCGTTGGAGCATTTTCTCTTTCCTGAGAATGCTGTAACGATTTTTTGTGAAAACCTCACAGTGTAGCAGAAGATGAATTGGAGCTTCCTCCTTCTCTGCACATCCTCTGCATAGTGGATCTTCTTCTAGTCCCATCGTATGCAGGTGCTTTTTGAGCTGACAATGGCCCGTTATTATTGCCGTTGCCAGTTGTAGTTCCTCTCTGCTCATTCTGAGTAGAGAGCGAGTTTGTTTGTCAGAGGGTTTCTTTAGTAGAGCTTTGGAATGTCCCTGTCCAGGAGTTTCCCTCCAGTGTTTGATATGCCACTTCCCTAGAAGTGACTTTATTTCTCTCTTTGCCATTTCAGAAGAAATTCCAAATGTGTTTTGGTCCAATGGGTCTTATTTTGCTGCCCTCTTTGGCAAGATTGTCAGCTTTCTCGTTCTCTAGTATAATAACATGAGCTGGAGCCCTTACCAGGTTGACGAAATTTGTCCCCGCTAGCGCATTCAGTCCGTTACTAGTTCAGACTTAAACCACAGGCGTTCAGCGCTTTTAGAGCTGCTTGGCTGTCAGATACAATGAAGATTCTTTGGTTGTGATATCCTCTATCTAACAGCATTTGCGCACATGCTAAAATGGAGTAAATTTCTGCTTGGAAGACGGTTGCATGCTCTCCGAGGCTTAAGATTACTCCTTGCCTCAAGTTGGTCTCCGCGACGATTCCAGCTCCTGTATAGTTCTCTTGTAGCTTTATTTACTATACTGTTTATGTGTGGTTTGAAGCTTAGTTTGCCATCAAGAATAACTCCTAAGTAACTCCTTCTATCACTGCTTCTAGAGGTAAGTCGAATAGGTATACCTTTCTGTTACCGTCAGTCTTATTTGTTCTTCTTGTTAAATGGGCGAGCGAGGTGTTTGTCGGATTAACTGTCGCCCTCTTCTAAACACCATTTCTCTACGAGATTTAGGGCTTTGTGCATTTTTTCAAATACAATAGCCCCAAACTTTCCCGTTGTTGTTATGGCTATATCGTCGGCATAACCTACGACGTTTAGCCCCTCTTTCTCTAAACAGTTAAGAAGATTATCTACTACAAGGCCCCATAGAAGTGGTGAAAGCACCCCTCCTTGTGGACAACCTCGATTTACTTCTGCGGCGACTGTGCAATGATTTACCGAAGCGTGAAAATTACTCTATGCTTAAGCATATGTGAGATCTATCTGACTTTTCTATCTTTCATCATTTTTTTATGGAAAATGTAGAGGTGTTATCATAGCCCCCTTGAATATTCATGAAAACGCCTAAGGAGAACTCTTTGTCTCTTTGTTCTACAACGTGTTTTCGACTGCGCTTACGATTTCTCGTATGGCCATTCCACAGGATTTTCCAGGTTGATAGGCAAATTGGTATTGGCTGGGCGGCTGAATGCTCAGCACAGTGCCCCTAATATGCCTTTTAACTAATCTCTTCAACGTTTTAAGAAGGAAGGACGATATGCTTATTGGCCTGAACGATTTAGCTTGGGCGTAAGAGTCACGTCCCAATTTAGGTATGAAAACCACTTTTACCTCTCTCCAGACTCCTGGTGTATATTGTATAGGTTAGGGCCGGAGTGACCTTGAATACAGTGCAGAGCGGAGATGTCAGCAGGTTACTACCTTGCTGCAGTAGTTCAGGAAATATACCATTTATGGCCGGAGATTTAAATGGCATGAAGTTGTTAATGGTCCATTAAGATTGGTCCGTTTGATTGACCATTTTAGCTGCCAGTTTCCAATCGTCCATGCGCCCATCATCTCCTAATAATCCAGCAGTCCAAAGCGATGGGCTACCACCACGTGACGTTACAAATACTCTGAGTACTACATGTGACCACTGAATTGATGGTAAATATAATGCTAATCCTATTACATGGTTGCTAGACCTTCAAATACAATACTTACAACGTAAGTGAACTTGCACCTCCAGCAGGATTTATTTGATCACATGATCGCTGTCAATTTATAAATAAAACTCAAACAATAGTTAACACGGGTGATTCCGAGGCACTTTAGTGTTTTGTAAATAGTAAGTGAAAAATTCTAAAACTATGACCACATCAACTGACGTGCAGCAAATAGCTAACATGTTTGTGGAATAAATCTCAGTTTATTATAATAGAAGTGTCGATAATAAATTTAAAATAAATGAAACGTTTTATCACAACATTGATGTTCGATTAAATAAAATTCAATTTATAGTTTGGGTAATGTTTTCAATAAATAATTATTCTTGTTATCCCATGAGGAAATACCGGGCCTGGGTTCGATAGCATCATACAATTCGTTCTTGAATCTTTGTAGTCCATAATTTTTTTGGCGCTTGCCTAATGCCTATGCTTTAGAAAGGAATCCCTAATCGTATTCCTTTTAATGCCATAGAAAGAGTCGATTGCAGATGTAGGCGTGCATACGACCTGAAAAGTATCTGAGTTTTTGGTTCGAGTAGTACCTACGCAAGAAAAACTCACCACGTGATCTGCGCGAGGCATGGCGTCAGAGCCCAGTGACAACAGCACAAAACTACTGGGCAACTTTAACGGTAATCACATAGTGGGCTTTTTTTTCGTTGTGACTACTCTACAGATATCTTGTCTAAAGGACGTTGCCCATTTCATTAGCTCTCCACAACTTGGTTATGTAAAAGTTAGATTTACAACAGCTAATTACTTTCCGATACCTTAAGGTATTAAAGGAAAGTATTGTAATGGGGTAAAAAAAAATTTTGAGATAACACCGGATATATGTATTTTGAGGTCCCCCGAGTCGATCTAGACCATTTTTAAAAAAAAGTCTGTGTGTGTGTATGTATGTGTGGATGTAGTTCCCCACGAAATCTCTGAAACGGCCGAACCGATTGACTTGAAATTTGGTATAGGGTCTTATCAGATAACGACGGAGTGCAGAAAGGAGTTTGTTCAAAATCGGTCCGCTAGGGGGCGTGCAATTAAGGAAATTTTGTGTTTTTTAAATGGAACTATATAATTTTTTTTAAATCATCCGATAGAGAACTTTTTTTTTTATTCAATGATATAAAAATTTTTAAAATTATTTTGTTTTTAAAAGAGTTTTTACGCAATCAAATATCTAATAATATTTGGCAGCTGACGTTTCTGACAATTGTCAAAAAATTTGACAGTTGTCAAAAAATTTGACATTTGTCAAAAAATTTTGACTTTTATTTATTTTTAATCAGTAATTATAAAAATGTTCAGTATTCTTTTGTTTTCTAACTGTTTTGGTCTTAAAATAATCAACTCAATCGGAAAGTCTTGTGTTGACACAACAGATATTTTTATATTGTAAACCAGCTATATTTTATACTTTCAATTACTTAGACAGCAAACAGGTAGCAAAGTTTTTACGGGTTGTTCTGGGCTCTAGACTCACTCAAGATAACGTGTGGTCGTACGGATCAGCTTGCAAGTTCGCTGATGCGGACAGTCTTCTAAACGCCCTCAGCTAATCTAAAATAAAGTATGCAATTCTGGTGTGGAGGTGCTCTAAACACTCTTTCCGAATATTTGTGCTGTAAAAGAGGAGCACAGGGCTCTTTAGAGTGGCGACTCCCATCTCGGAGAAATAAATCTATAATCACATGGTGTCTGTAATAAAAATGTAAGTGTGCTTCGTCATCCTTTGTTTGGTAAACACCCTAGTGATGAACAAATAATTTTGGCTTGTTGTTCTGTTAGTGCTTTGAACCTTTTTCTAAATAACGTTTTTTGACGTCCAGAAATAAATCAACTAATTCGTTATGCTGGGGCATTTCACAATTTGCATGTCAGGAAAAAGGTCTTCTCGTTTGGAGAAATGTAAATGTAAATTGTTATGAAGTTTGCAGAAAAGCTATTTATTAGGTGTCTTAATCAATAATGTAAGAAAACAATATCACGAAGACAATTACAAAGGGCAAGAAAATGGGATATATTGAGGAAAACATTAAATAGGTTAGACTGACCATTACTCAAAGTAGTAGAAAGCCAATTAAAAGCTTTTCCCAAATGATCGGGCTCTTCTGTTTCAACTATAAATATAATAGCTCCAAAAATGATTTATTTAAACTTGAAATACTGGCGATTTTTATCAAAAATATTATTTAAATAATTCTTTAGAAGGAAGCAATTATTATAAAGCTTTAAATGGGTTAACTTGGAATTATGTTTAAGAACAATTTTGAGCCTGTTGTAATTTTTTGTCATTAATCATGAACAGAGAAGTGGCCTACTTGGAAGAACAAGTGTATAGTTGTTAATTAAATTTACGTCATATCAGTTT
Source organism: Malthinus seriepunctatus (assembly GCA_963924605.1). NCBI lineage: Eukaryota > Metazoa > Arthropoda > Insecta > Coleoptera > Cantharidae > Malthinus > Malthinus seriepunctatus. The sequence continues at coordinate 1,610,297 of OZ004601.1, forward strand.
TGGCATCAAATTATGGTTTTACTATTAAATAACTTTGTCGCTTGGTCGTTGGTCTCAATTTCTATTATTAATTTGATAAAAATCTTATTTAATTTTGTGTTAACCCTTAATTTAAAGTTGGAAATCTTATGTAAAAATTGTTGTAGAAATGCTATAAAGTTGAATTTTTCACCTCTTTTTTCTATCGATTTTCTTCGTGACGTATAACGTGTAACTCATAAAAAATCTCCTGCTGTCTGTTATTTGATATGTGAAAAATTTCTATAAAGATTTGATTTTAAAATCTTTATACTTGAGATATCAAAAATTTTTGAAAATAAGAATGGAATGCGTAGATGTAAGCAATTAATATTTCGAAATCACGAAAAATCGACTTCTTAGCTTTGGTGTAGCTTGGCAACCAATATTATGTACAAAAAGCTAACATTTTCACATTTCCACCGACAAACAACCAACCGACGTCTCAACATCGAACTGTCTACTATTGACTTCTTCTCTGTTCGCTACTGTTTTCCACCTGACTGGTTCGAACAACTCACTATCCATCTTCTCTGAACCTTAAATAGTCTCCCATGTTATTTGTTATTTACCTTTGCATAGTGGTTATTGATGACAGCGCATGGATATCAATAGGCATGCTTCAATACACGGTCTACGTCCTTGCAATTTCCTTACATTTTGTCAATAGGTTAAAGATTAACCCTCATACAACATTTCCATTGACCTACCCTCATAGTAATAGTTCAATACACTTTTGGTGTAATATTAACTCTCTCCTGATACTGAAAGCGATTAACTTAAACCTAATAATAAAAAAAATAATTAAATCTCTAAAACATTATTTGTTGCACCTTTTACTTTTCCTTTTCACTTTTAAAAGTCAAATAATTTTACATAATTGTAAAGTTTTTCTTTTAAAAAATTCATTATAAAACTTACTATTTTTTGAGGTACTTTTTATATTTTATATGTTAAAATAATAGTATATGTCGTTAACTTGGCTGTCAGGGAGATAATTCGCAAAATTGAAAAAGTTTCAACCTTCTTAATAAAGTAAGAGATATCTTGATAAACAACAGCATTGGGAAATAACTCTCCAAAAGTTTAAATATAAAAACTCAAATGGTACACAATATTATTTTGAAAAGTTTTTAAAGTACTTGTTAAAAATTTGTAACTGTCACCGCCAATGTTATGCTTTAGCAAAATATCATTTATGCAATTTATTTAATATCAGATTACTTTTCAAACCAACCAAGTTCAAGGTAAGTTCACGATGACTGCTGCAGTTCAATAATGATTGACTATACAGCTACAGCTCACCGTATATTTACCATGAATTTGTTGTGATAAAGGGCCTCTGTGATAAAAGGAGGATGCTAGGGATGTTATTCATAAAGACTATTATTGTCACAGGACGTCACAGACATGAGGTAATTATAAACCAGGTAATCTAGCTAAGATAGCTTTAAATGTAGCCCTCCCTAAAGCTGTGGCTATGAATCAGTGTTATAAACTAGCTAAGAAACTACCATCCACTAATTTATCGAATACCGCAAGATGGGGCTGTCATCATGGTAAAAAAAACTATAGTCGGTGCCGCTAGCGCGCTACGTCTCCCGAACTAGTAATCTCCGAGCAATAACAGGCACTTTTAGATACTTTTATAGTGCTGGCCTTGACACATAAAACATCCGGAGAGAGGGTTAGCAACCTTTGCCTATAAGAGAAAACGCGACAGAAATGACATTTTAGAAGTCCTTGGATGACTCATTCATTCTATCGGTTTACATTATCATTGGCTGTCATGATCTTTCTTTATAAGTGGGAGTATAAGCAACAATTTCTATTGGAGAAATTGAAGGGAAATTGCTTTACTATATTCGTGCCCATTGCGATCCATATCTATTATTAGCTAAATGGCCTTTTCCTGATAGAGTAGTTACTTTTTTATTCAGAAACTAAACTCTAAACTCCACATCTTGCGATTAACAGAAGACCCCAGATGAATTGCCTACAATTTGAAAGACGAGAGAACTACCTCTACTCTGCCTCTACCCTCCTCTCGTTTAGAAGAGGATGCGTGTTTCGAGACTTCTGGCTCGACTTGGTCTGAATAATCTTCACTTCCCCATTCAAAATTCTAAAGTTCGTCTTAAGAGTAGTGAGATGGCTCTAAAACTGATTAGGGTAGTGCTCGAAGTACATTCCTGTCTTCCAAGTATAATCTCGATTTAAGTACCTACTCAATGTTGTTTTGAAAGATTTTCAAATTTGTAACTGTCACGTAAATTATCAAAATTTTATTAAATTTATAATAGAAAATGTGCTCTGCGGATACGTACCAATTAAAATCGTTTTACGTTTATAATTATTTTCGTATCAAGGTAGAGTTTAATAACTTACCCTACACGTACAACACCCCTTATACACTATTGGAATTCATAGAGATTTACTCAAAACAACTTTGTCGTAAATCATATTTTAAGGGATTCTAAGAGGATGTGTAATAAACGGCCAGAATACATTTCAAAATCGTATATTAGGGCCGTGCTTCTATTTACAGATAACAACACGTACGCCTACAATTTAAACGTTATTGATTTCATTCTATTACCATAATATAAGTTTCCATAAATTTAATTAATTTTGACAAATTAAATTAATGATTAATTTAATTAATTAAGAGAAAGTAATCAGCTTGCCATATCTAAATAGGGTGGAGGCTAGGGGTTGGGGATTCTTAACAAGACATAAAAATAAGCTATCGCTTTGTATTACAAACGTGGTTTGGAGGAGAATTACTGTTCTCCTCTACGAGGCACTACCTCATGACAAATGTAAATCTTGCAACATCGCATTTGGTTGGTACTTTAATGGAAGGGGATCTTCTGAGTATGTAACTTTCTGCTACATCAAAGAAATTTCATTATTCTAGAGAATATGCCTTGAATCTGATCCTTCTGCTAACTTTTCACTCCCAGTAGGAAGGTTGGGAAAGTCAGACCATTCTAGGATTATTTTGACTGTGATCTACCCTGGTATCAAATTTAAAGTTTCTAGGATGACTAAATGAACTTTTTTAATTTCATTTAGCTACGCCATTACATAACCTGAATTCATGAACCATATTTGACACCAAGGTCATCAAACTCTAAAGATATCCCAAAAGTGTGAGATTCCCGAAAATCCATTCGGGAGAACTAGTGAAGAGAGGTTTAACATTTCACGGAAAGATTTGTGAAAAAATCGGACTGTCCGTCTTAGGGATTTTTATGGTATGATTTGCTGTGGTACTAAGTTTCAAGCTTCTAAAGCCAACCTGTCCAAGGTAATAGTAAAGAGGTGAGGTATTAGTGAGTGATATTTTGTTCGATTGGGAACATAGAGCGTCTGATGATATTCCGTTTAGAATGATTACAAGATTGGTAGCCCTTTATGGTCATTTGTTATACAGACGAATAAATGGAAGTCACATTGTGACAAATTGGGGTGGTAGGGTGGGTTGTCCATGACCATCCAATGTTTCTTTACCAACGCATCTTTCACACTGTTTGCAATAAACGAATGTGAATTTTTCAACAAAATCTCCCGAGATGATTGCAGTAGCTCAAAGCGTAGCCAAGTCAATCTTCTCGAGCGGTACCTATATCCAAATTTTCGCTGGTCATTACATCATTAGGCAATGGAATTTGTATCTGAATAGGCATTTTGTAGTGACTATACTAGTGTTTTCCTAAATTTCGATCTATCTACTCGTATTTCAGTAAAAATTTCATTTCCAATATAAAAATGAGCCCGAGCAGATTTCAGTTGAAGCGCATCTCGTACATTTGAGATATTAAGGTAGACTGTAGACTATCGACCCTCATAGAATTTAGAATTGTTTAAAATATACAGTTGAACAGGACTCATTTGCTTTTGTAAAAACAAAGTTGTTTATCTCGTTTATTATATATTTTTCACGTGAAACTCAAGTGGCAGGAGACGCAGCAGTACGTAAAGAGCTACAGGGAGCGTCATTTTCGCAAACTTCTCTTATTGTAAAGACAAAAACGTCTTTGTGTTCTTTTAAGTAAATTTTTAACAAAAGCGTTTAAATCTTACAAAATTCACATTCGAAAAGTGTAAACTGGAGCATTGTTGTCTGGGATTAAAAATGAGTTTTCCGATTCAAGCACGTACAAGGTTGTTGTGGTTATATCAATAGAACCGATAGCACTTTAATATTGGCATAAAATTCGTACAAGTCGTGTGTAGCGTTTGGGTACCTATAAATGATGAATTTAAATCACCACGAACGACTTAAGAGTTAAACGTCTCAAAGTTGCGAAAACTCGCAGATCTATTACAAAAGGAGAAAATTAACTCGAAAGCTATTATCCCCAATGTCTTGTCAGTTTTGTTTTAAACGCTGCAAGCCTTAATATCAAATTATGTAGTTCGTCGTTTATTTAAAAAGTTTTTTTTAACTTCTTGTTGTTAAATCGGTTGACATCTAACAATCTCTTGAAGAAAAATAAAAGAGATTTAAAAACAAGATTTTTTTATGTAAGTAAGTTTCCTTGTTACATTTAGTTTGTCGGTGCTAAACTAAGTAACTGTATGTAGACAAAGTAAACATCCGAAACGTATTCATTGTAACTAAGGCAAGATAATTCTCAAGTGTTAGTTCTTGGACGTCCTCTCTAGAGATCGACTATTTGAAATTGAATTACAAAATACAGTGGAGAAAACTATTGGTTAAAATGTATAACTTTACCTATAGAAGTACCTGCTATTGAGAAAATTCGAGTGTTTGTAGATTACATCAATTTAGGCTTAAACTTAAATCTATGCATTAGACAGGAAAATTAATTGCTCGCAATCTCTAAACAATTTATTTGTTTTAAAAATATTGAAAAGCATTAATTTTCTTTCGAGTACCTTCTAAAACCGTTTGGCTAAACTTTTAATTTTAGCGTCCTACTTTTCACTGAAAAAGGGATTATAATGAACGTGTTAAAAATTGTTGATTAAGTGGGAACACATGTCGCATTAAAATAATGGAAATGTTAAAATGGAAAATTTTTTTAGTGGGCCAAAAGAGCTATCAAACGATACCAAGCTCGACATTTTATCACATGGACGCTAAACGTCGCGACGTTCAACTTTTTATTTTCTTGCTCTTTTTAAAGAAAATTACTCAGTTGACTTGTTTAAATTCAGATATGTTATGTTAGGTTAAACAAACTAACCGAGTAATTTTCTTTACAAAAAGCAATAAGAAAATGAAAAGTTGAACATCGCGACGCCTAGCGTCGATGTGATAAAATGTCGAGTTTGGTATCGTTTGATAGCTCTTTTGACGTTCTAAACACTGTTCTCAAAAAATTGTTTTCTAGGGTATCTTCTATAGTTGATAAGGGCTGGGTTTGTTTGTAAACGAATGAACAAAGAGACGAGCAATTATTTCTGTAAAAACGCAAGAGATTACTTTACAGTTTACAGAGTAAGCCTTTACAGTTGATTGTTAAGTTTCCTTGCATAACCTAATATGTGTTTCAATATCGGAAGTTGGTTTAGTTGCCAAGAAAGGAAAATTATTTTAATTATAGTTTCTTTGGTAGTTTCCACCTACTCAAATATGCTTTTGACACTTTAATAACAACTGCTAAAGTACAAAATTAATGTTAACAACATTTATAGTAAAAAGTTGTAAATTTTTATTACACTGTGATTGATTACATTTTACCTTGTAATGCTTAGTACTTAAAACATAATTTCTAATTTTCGTGCTCCCACTATTTATTTCTACATTAACACTAATTGTAAAATAATTCTTACGACAATTTCACAAAAAATAGGTATATCGCAAAAAAAATTCAACGGGATATAAAATTGCTGTGGAAATCGACGAGGAAATCCTAGAGAGATATAACAAAGCCAACTTTATAACAACTTGAAAATATAAAAAAAAATACCACAACTAGTGGAGAAAAGCTGCGGGGTTATTAAAATGGAACTGTGTCACAAAAAGGCTTGAGATTGTTTATATTGTGACTTGTTGCTACATTTATTGTTAAATATGAGATTGTATGTACAAGGAAATGGAGTGAATAGCAAAACAGCTATAAGAAGAATAGCTCGCAAATGTTTAATATGTAGTGAACGTTAGCATAAGTGGTGGTGGTGGCGGTTGTTCAGTGATAAGATACTGAAGATTCTATTATCTATTTTAGAACTTGTCGTATATTAAAGTGGTTTTGTCGACGTTAGGGTGCATTCACATATTAAAATTATCAAGCAGGTGGGTGCATAACCTGTGATGGTGGAATAATAAGTGACTGCAACAACAAGAGTGTTGTTGTTACGGTTAGTAATTACACCACCAATTATTATTAATATGTGCTCGTACTTTTCAATTATTACAAAAACCTAGTGCATCTTTAAATTTTGCGTAATCCTGGATTAAAATCCAGAAATAGGAAAATTTGTCTGTTTTGTATCGATGATGCACAATTTTATCCGGCTACTGAACCAAAATTCTAGTACAGTATTACAGCATTTTGGAAATTTTGTATCGTTTAAAACAGATACTTGCCGCCCCTGAGATCAAAATTGAGATAATTTTTACAATCCCTTGTTCTAAATTTTAAGCTAAATTTTATCCTCAAGCTCGCGCTTTTAATAATAATTTATAATAATTAACTGATAGTAGCTCTTGGGTTTAATTCCATTTGCTTTCTTCTTATTGGTTGTCGAGTAAATCCGAGTTGGTCGTCGGAATTCCAATAAAAGCCCCTTCTCCATTTTGATAAAGACCTCCTCGTTTCATCATCATGGTAAGCGGGAGCGCGTTCCGTGTCAATTTTTATTTTAAGCCGTGTTAATTTAATTAATTAATAATTAGTTGGTGATTTTTTCCCTTGCCTTAAGCAAACCCGTGTGTTTTGTTTCTTCCAGATCTAGTGATCTGTCCTTACAGGTCTATTAATTGGTCTGGTGACAAAAATTCCCCGTGGGCCCGTGTCTTCCAGGTCAGGTGGTCTCTCCTTAAAGGTCTTGTAGGTCTTGAAGACAAGTCTGGTAGTCTGGGGATTCAGCTAACTCCTCTCGTGTCTTTCAGGTCAAGTGAGCTCTCCTTAAAGGCCTGGTAGGTTTTGAGGACAAGTCTGGTGGTCTGGGGATTTAGCTAACTCCTCTCGCGTCTTTCAGGTCAAGTGAGCTCTCATTAAAGGCCTGGTAGGTTTTGAGGACAAGTCTGGTGGTCTGGGGATTCAGCTAACTCCTCTCGTGTCTTTCAGGTCAAGTGAACTCTCCTTAAAGGCCTAGTAGGTTTTGAGGACAAGTCTGGTGGTCTGGGGATTCAGCTAACCCCTCTCGTGTCTTCCAGGTTAAAGACCCCTTAAAGGTCTGATAGGTCTTGATGACAGGTCTGGTGATCTGGAGATTGTGACTTCGAACCCGGGCGATGCTAAAGGTAGATGTAATGCCACGCTCGGTTTCTGGTGTTACGTCTCTTTAAGATGGATTCTAGCTTTCATCTCTCTTTATGGTATGTTTATTTTACTAGTCTCTATTATTTAATTTGATCTATTATTTAAGTCTGATTTCTATGTTTTTACAACTTACATATCAGCTGTGAAAGTCGATCATGACGATAGTTCCTTAACAAAACATTTTAAATCGTAGATTTTAAGAGAGGTTGAAAAGAAGAAAGGCGAGAGATAGTGAGGAAAAGAGAGAGGTTCGCTGAATTAATTACCATTGGAGTAGTTTCTATTGGGCATCAGAGTTGGCTTGAGATAACACGTTAAGTCGTCGATAGGGGCTAGGGTTTGCCACGTTTATTATTATTATTAATTATTCAATCACTTATGATCTTGTACTAAACGTGTTCATTTGCGTGCGTTTCTATTTTTCCTCCGAGTTTTATTTTTTTAGTACACAACCCCCAAGGCCCAAACCGTTTAATATTTATAAATTTGAAAATTACACACTAACTATCGCGTATACGTGTATGGGTTACATAATTTTGTATAAAGCAATTTTAGGCCTTAACCGAATTAATATTTTAAATGTAACATTAGTTGAAAATTTATTAATTTAAATTTTCTTATCTTGAAGCCTTAGTTGTTTATCTAAATTTAATATTCACAAAGAGGTAAATATTATATAAGGTAATTCGTTTACATTTATGCATATAAAATTGAATTTAAAATTTCCACTTAGAAAAGCTTCATTTACGTTTATACCTTTCTGTGTTTCAATCATTAATTATAATTGTTATTTTTATTTATTAGACTCGTTCCTTCATTTCAATTATTTACCATATAATTTTGTTCAACAAAGGCTTTATTGCGCTTCAATAGATTCTACTTAAATTATTTCAAACTTTTCTATTTTTATTACTTTATCATCGGGGGTTTATCATTTTAGTAGCAACACGTTATCTAAGCGAAGTGGTCAAGATGAACGTCCGATAAAGTTGGCAAAATAAAAGAGCCAAACTACTATTCTCCTTTTTCTGTTACACACAAGACCCGATAAGTCATGAAAGCTCTTTTCATTGTAAGACCATCTTTTAGGATTTTCGGTGTTTTTCCAAATAGGAAATTCAAACGTAACGACTAGCACATATTACTTTATTTCTTGTAATTTACAAAAGTGAAGAAATCACGAGGGATGTTCGATTGCTTTGTGTCAAAAGACTTTATGTTTTCTCTTTTTCATTTCAAATTGAGTTTACCTTACTGTTAATGTTTCTAATAAAGAACTCAATACCGTGTGATAGCGTAGTAAACACTTAAGTACCTATACTCTCTTTCTGACCTTTTAAGAGGGAATAAGTTATTTGTAGAGAATTTTTTACTTTTACGAGGGATTTAAAAAAAAGTGAAATGTTCTATACCAATATTTCAAGACCTAGAGGCCTGTTATATTTCTGATTTAAATGCAAGTATTAATGAGCAGGAAGTTACAGCCCTTTCACTCTTTCAACCCTTTGATTGCTTATCCAGCAACTATGTCAGCTCTCCAAGAGGATTAAACCATCTCAAAGAAACTATACCTTTTCGTAGAAATTAAAACTTCTTCAGACTTCAACAAAAGAGTGTTAAGCTTCTTGTAAATGCCTGAAAATTCCTGCTACGATATCTGAAGCTTGCTCGACACTCTCTAACGACAAAATCGAGACCTTAATCGATAATAGTACGTGATAGCTCCGTTAGAGGCTTTAAGCATCTCAAAGAAACTTTAAACCTTCTAGTAGAAATGAAAACTTTTTCAGACTTCAACGAAAGAGCGCTAAACTTCTTCTAAATGCTTGATACTTCCTGCTACGATACCTGAAGCTAACTCGATAGTTTCTAAAGGCAAAATTAAGACCCCAATCGATATCAGTACGTGACAGCCCCGTCAGGGGCTTAAAGCATCTCAAAGAAACTTTAAACCTTCTCGTAGAAATAAAAATGTTTTCAGATTTTAACAAAAGAGTGTTAAGCTTCTTCTAAATGCCTGAAAATTTCTGTTACGATATCTGAAGCTTGCTCGATACTCTCTAACGACAAAATCGAGACCTTAATCGATAAATAGTACGTGATAGCTTCGTTAGGGGCTTTAAGCATCTCAAAGAAACTTGAAACCTTCTCGTAGAAACAAAAACTTCTTCAGACTTCAACAAAAGAGTGTTAAGCTTCTTGTAAATGCCTGAAAATTCCTGCTACGATACCTGAAGCTAACTCGACAGTTTCTAACGACAAAATTAAGGCCCCAATCGGTATTAGTACGTGACAGCCCCGTCAGGGGCTTAAAGCATCACAAAAAAACTTTAAACCTTCTCGTAGAAGTGAAAACTTATTCAGACTTCAACGAAAGAGCGCTAAACTTCTTCTAAATGCTTGATACTTCCTGCTACGATACCTGAAGCTAACTCGATAGTTTCTAAAGGCAAAATTAAGACCCCAATCGATATCAGTACCTGACAGCCCCGTCAGGGGCTTAAAGCATCTCAAAGAAACTTTAAACCTTCTCGTAGAAATAAAAATGTTTTCAGATTTCAACAAAAGAGTGTTAAGCTTCTTCTAAATGCCTGAAAATTTCTGTTACGATATCTGAAGCTTGCTCGATACTCTCTAACGACAAAATCGAGACCTTAATCGATAAATAGTATGTGATAGCTTCGTTAGGGGCTTTAAGCATCTCAAAGAAACTTGAAACCTTCTCGTAGAAATAAAAACTTTTTCAGACTTCAACTAAAGAGCGTTAAGCTTCTTCTAAATGCTTGATACTTCCTGCTACGATACCTGAAGCTAATTCGATAGTTTCTAACGACAAAATTAAGACCCCAATCGATATTAGTACGTCACAGCCCCGTCAGGGGCTTAAAGCATCTCAAAAAAACTTTAAACCTTCTCGTAGAAATAAAAACTTTTTCAGACTTCAACAAAAGAGTGTTAAGCTTCTTCTAAATGCCTGAAAATCCCTGCTACGTTATCTGAAGCTTGCTCGACACTCTCTTAACGACAAAATCGAGTCCTTAATCGATAATAGTACGTGATAGCTTCGTTAGGGGCTGTAAGCATCTCAAAGAAACTTTAAACCTTCTCGTAGAAATATAAACTTTTTCAGACTTCAACGAAATAGCGTTAAGCTTCTTCTAAATGCTTTATACTTCCTGCTACGAAACCTGAAGCTAACTCGACAGTTTCTAAAGGCAAAATTAAGATCCCAATCGATATTAGTACGTGACAGCCCCGTTAGGGGCTTAAAACATCTCAAAAAAACTTTAAACTTTCTCCTAGAAATGAAAACTTTTTCAGGCTTCAACGAAAGAGCGTTTAGCTTCTTCTAAACTCTAGAAACTTCCTGCTACGATACCTGAAGCTAATTCGATAGTTTCTAACGACAAAATTAAGACCCCAATCGATATTAGTACGTCACAGCCCCGTCAGGGGCTTAAAGCATCTCAAAAAAACTTTAAACCTTCTCGTAGAAATAAAAACTTTTTCAGACTTCAACAAAAGAGTGTTAAGCTTCTTCTAAATGCCTGAAAATCCCTGCTACGTTATCTGAAGCTTGCTCGACACTCTCTTAACGACAAAATCGAGTCCTTAATCGATAATAGTACGTGATAGCTTCGTTAGGGGCTGTAAGCATCTCAAAGAAACTTTAAACCTTCTCGTAGAAATATAAACTTTTTCAGACTTCAACGAAATAGCGTTAAGCTTCTTCTAAATGCTTTATACTTCCTGCTACGAAACCTGAAGCTAACTCGACAGTTTCTAAAGGCAAAATTAAGATCCCAATCGATATTAGTACGTGACAGCCCCGTTAGGGGCTTAAAACATCTCAAAAAAACTTTAAACTTTCTCCTAGAAATGAAAACTTTTTCAGGCTTCAACGAAAGAGCGTTTAGCTTCTTCTAAACTCTAGAAACTTCCTGCTACGATACCTAAAGCTTACTCGACACTCGCACGACAAAAGCGTCAAAAGCAATGCCCTAAACTAAACTAGTTTTTGACAACCCCGTAACAGGCTTAACGCTTCTTTATGAAGGTTTGAGACCTTCTTGTAAAAATTAAATCAACTGCTGCAATCTATTTATGGACAAGGAATGAAAATCAATTCCTATAACTATGTAAAAATGAATACCACAGAAGAAGATTGATGGGTAGATTGTGACTGAAAGAGAAGTTTATTAGAATGGCGATTTCAGAGCTTTCTGGTGCCACAGCAAATTAAATTAGTTATCAAGATTTCTCGATAGGTCTTAAGAAGTATCTGGTAGGAGAGGAGTCGGTTGACATTGTTGGTAGGCGATGGCGACGGTGCCTTGATGTCGGTACGACTTGTTCTGATGGTAGCTACTAAGGATGGTTGCACGTAGTATCCTTATTATTAAGTCTATGTTTTTTGTCTTAAAGGATCATTTTACATAATGAGAAAGGTCAACAAAACTTTTTCTTCTTTTCCCCAATATTTCAAACCTTGCTATACTTTTAAAAGCTTTTAAAGTAATACGTAACTTTATTGTTTTTTTTTGCGAGATGGTTAGACTAAATATTGCGGAATAAAAACACTATAAACACAAACGAAAATCTGGAACACGTAATGAAGTTATAAGAATAATCAAAATAAATTGTATTTACGTGAAGGTCGTGTAAAGTTCAGGTAAGTGTCTCATATTTCAGTGGCGTGTCTTGGTATAAAACAAGTTGAGTAGGATGATGGGAGACTAAAGACTACGCAACCCGAATAATAAACAGAAAACATTTCGAATGAGGTAGTAAATGAGCCGGGTAGTTCTGTCTCTTTATTTAAGAGACTAACGAATTTTCTAAAACGAACGCGAAAATTGATGGGAAATTTTGAAAAGTGGTTTTCAAGTCTACATACTGTGGGTGTACGTAGTCTCTTAAAATTTAAAGTCGATAAACCACGTTCATTAAGTATAAAGAGTAATTCTAATTTACATTTCTATATTTAATTGGATTTAGCTCAGCTGGTGCAAAGTGCAATTGGAAACTTGTAAGACCAAAACCAGATTACTATGTTTATCATTTCTGTTAAATTTTCAACTAAAGTAGTATTTTACAGTGTGATAATCCTACGGACATTAAAATCTTGCAATTATGGAACTCTCGGCTGCTGAAAATGTAGATTAGTAAACATAATGGAATAATAAACAAACACAACATTTGTTTTTATTGCAAATTAATTATCTTACACAAACTTCACTTAAAACTTTTTAGGATTTTTTCATTTGAAACCTACCCCTTTAAATTATTATAACGGGGTGTTTTTGTTTCCATTTTTGTATTCCACAAGTTGACAAATTTTTTATCTTGTGGTAAAATGTAAATTGTTTATAAAATTAAAATGAAATTTTCTGGATTATAAAAATTCATTATTTAAACATAATAGTACTTTTGGGCTATGTAATTAGGCAAATTTTGTGAAACTGAAATTTAAAATATTTAACTTTTTTTTAGATTCGACCTGTGTGGTAATGTGCAGTAACCTGATGTTTATAATGAGATATGAGATGGTGAGTGTTTTTAATATTTTATTTTTACATTTCACATTATTTCAATGAAATTGCGCGTAATTGTAAATAACTTATAACAAAATTTTGACTGCGACAATTTAAAATTCTCACCTCAATGGATTTTGTTCGTTATTTTTCACTCCGCATGTCATCTTTTGTGTAGAGGGTTTTAGGGGTTGATGACACGGGAGCCTGGTGGAGTGTTACCATCACTAAATTTTATACTTTTTTATAAGCGGTTCCACAAGGCGTTTATTTTAGTGGTGGTAGCTGGTGATAGACGATAGCTCTAGTGCGCCTCACTCCTTACAGGGTACGATTTTCTCTTGCCATGTTCTATAGAGTTGCTCGGAATGCAAAATTCTTATATAGATTAGAACGTGTTTTGTCATAATAATTTATTATCATTGAGTTAAACCACCACACGATTAGTGGAGGGAGAGCAAGCTCCCAGCATACTTATGCCACTTGTTTGGACCAATTGTACAACCTCCAAGCAGCCTCCTTAGGCCCATCAGGTTCAAAGCCATCCCACATTTAGGATGTAGTCCTGAACTCTGGCGGGAAGAGTGGCGCTTATTCTGGACATGTCGAGCCAGAAGCCCCTCAACACGAATCCTCTTGTAGACGCCAGAGCTGGATACTGACAATGCACGTGTTCAGCTCTCTAGTCTTCGTGAGGGCATGCTCAACATCTGGGATTATCTACTATTCCCGGTGTGTAAAGATGCTTATTTACCCAACAGTGTCCTGTGAGTATCCCTGCAATTGTTCGTAGATTAACTCGAAACAACTTTAGACAGTAGTTTGCAAGCTTTCTGGAGGGAGCTGGTATGGTGTTTTTGCTCTGGCGATAGCTTGCATTAATTGTCCCTCTTGTAGTGTATATTAGATGAGTATGGTTCTTAACATCGGCATCGACAGTTTTTAGGACAGGTTTTATGATTGGTTCCGAGCCACAGTGAAAACTTTTTGAACCTTTCTTAAGCAGCTCATCTGCTTTTTCGTTACCATTATTTCCTTGATGTTCTTTAACCTAGCTAAGGCTAAGAATATTATTATTGGATATCTGGTTCAGCGTCTCCATGCACTCTAAAAGGAGGCCGGAGGTTATCTTGCAAGTGTTTAGAACTTGCAGAGTAGCTTTGCTGTCCGATGATATCAAAATCTTTTTATTGCGTATTTTCCTATCAAGGATTATATTAACGCTGTATAAAGCAGGCGGCCTGCACAGGCAAACCTGAAGGCCAGCCGATACTATACTTTGCGTCCACACATACAGACTTACCTTCCGGTTTGGTCTGTGCAGGCCGCCTGCACAGACTACATCTGAGCTATTACTTTGCATCCAGACGTTCGAACTTATCGGTTCGCGTATACGAATTTTAAAGCAACGCTTAAAGTTGTACAGGCCAGATCAAAGGCCACCTGAACGATGTCCACACACTCCGTGCTGCACGGCCAGCTTGTACAGGTTTATTTAAAGTCTGTACAGGCCGTCTGAATGCTTTCCACACACTTCGGACAGGCGGCCTGCACAGGCAAACCTAAAGGCAAGTCTGTGAGTGAAGAGCAGCCTTAACATACTTATCAGTTCGGTTTCAAAAACTGAAGCATATTTGCCCAGCGTTCCGTTCCCGTTCCCTCTTCGTTTTTTGACTGATCAGTGAATGGGAACTTTCGGATCTTTTCACTAGTAGTCTTCATTGACACCACTTTCGCACCACTATTGCACCAGTTTCTTTCTCTCCTATATTCCGTAAAAGGGTCAATCATTTTAAGTATTTAAAGACTCAAAACAAACAAGAAAAGGTAGGTTAGGTTAGGTTGTATAAAAGGAGATACGCTAAGCACTTCTCTAGATAGACAATTATTGCTTACTTGTTTACTTTTGGCCAGTTCGACCCTGCTTATGGTATACACAATAGACAACAATTCTGCTACAGCTGCGGATGTATGCATTCGACCTGAGCTTTGCTACACTCTTGCAATAGGAAGAAACTTTCGTATCTTGTTAGTGAACTTCCATTGAGACCACTTTCTTCTATTGCACCAGTTTGTTTTTCTAGTTACTAAAGTAAGCGAATTAAGGTCTAACCTAACCAGAGCCGTGTCAAGCTAATTTTGTGCTCTAAGCAGATAATTTGTGTAGCACCCTGTGCCATTCTAACACATACAAATCTATTTACTTTTTCTAAGAGCCTCGAGCGATGCTTCTTGTTGGTTGCAGCAAAGTCGAAAGCCAACTGCAAACGTTCAGGATTTTACTAAGATCAGTAGACCAAAACCTCTACATGTGCAGGTTTGATTACGACAGGTCACCTAATGATCTACAGACAATCTCCTTTGCCTGTGCAGATCTGGGTCTTACTAGACATCCTGTAGTAAAATCCTGAGCATTTGTAGCCTGCTTAACTACACGGACAGGCTTTTGTCGCGGCCTTACTATCTACAGGAGCTCCAAACTGCAAAGGTCTGCAGGTAAAGCACCAATAAGTCAGGTAAAGCCCTGCATCTAGTAACATTGATTTGTAATAGATTTATTGCTTATTTATCTATCGGAAGTCTTCACCAGCTTTAGCTTGCTCCTCCAAATCGAAGCAGCACGTTAAGTACTATCGTTATGACTTTATGACTGTAGAAGTTTACACATTTCAGAGTTGACTTGTTTTAAACATTCCCAATTCTCGCGTTTCAGATGACACATGTAACCTCAACACGAGGTTTGCGCCTGGATACTTGTCTAGGTGCGTGTATATTACTTAGTTTTCCGTCAATTCTTGATGTCGTGCTTCTGCTTTCATTTCATTACCCACACCAGATATGGTGAGTTGCTTGTACGTCTCTTTGGTAATTTTACATAACCTTGTGTACTTTGTTCGCTCTTCCGTTGTATTTCAGTGCCTGCAGGTCCTTAATTTTTGCATTACAGTTGAAGATTTACATTTACGAACGTACAGTAAGCAACAAAGTTGAAGATAACTTACAAGACTAGGTCGTTTTGTTCATACTAAATTTTTTGTTTGAACTTTAATATTTATAATGTATAGTTCCAATAGTGTGCTTTAATTATGACGGAACAATGGGTTGCAAGTAAATTAAGGTGTTGTGGTTGTAATGTTTGGAACGTATTGACAGATAAACTAGTACAAATGTTTTTTTTCATTTCCGCAAACAAAAGCTTACGAGTTACAAATTAAGATACAAAATTAACACAAAAACCTTAGTAATCCGTTAATTAAACCCTTCGTTTGTATCTGTTATAGCTGCTGTTAAATTAAATCTAACCAATTTATCTCTTTATATGTATTGAACAACCACAAGCAAATGCAATATCAATTTAAAATTGATAAATGTATCAAACAAAAAAATAATATTTCAAAATGGAAATTTTAAAACTTGACGATGTTTTATTACTTTTGAAATTTTTACTTATATTGTAAAATATTAGTTTTACCACCTACCTACGTATACGAAGTAAATAGCAAATTTAAAATTCCAAGTCGGTTCGATTATGCGACGTTATATAAACCTTTTCTCAAATCTAATACTGATTTTTTCAAGAAAATCAAGCATCATTTACCTGAAGACATGTGAAAGCGTTATGAATGAACGATGCATATAGAATAGTCCTCAAAATCGATTTTGATCTACGTATATTACTTTTAGAATGACAATTTTTTTGATAGACAATTTTTATTATAATCTAAAAGTACGTACATACTACCAATAATTTTTTTTCGCCTAAAATTTATGGTATACAGATATGATAGGATATGAATCAACTCTAATTTTATCTGCATCGTTACTGTTTTTATTTTTTTTATATTGCCTTGTATATGACAGAAATGCTTAAGTTGTGGCTATATTTGTGATAGATTGCACTTGTATTATAAGAATTCTTACAGGAACTTGATATATGGGGCTACTTTATAAATTTGGGTGTAGTAATAGTTGTTATTATTGTTGAATTAAGGTACAAAAGTGACTGATTTATTACAGAAAATTGTGTTTCAAACAAACCATCAAAATAACGTCCCAAATGACAACCCTTTAATTGATAGTTATGGGCTTATGAGTCCAAATTAGACGATTTGTAACATCCTTCTATTTTATTAATTTTGATAAACTGCGGGGCCATACTAGAGTTATATCTGTCACATACATAGTGCACAGGAATGATTAGGATTGTTAGGGTGGAGGGTAAACCGAGGTTTACGCGCAATTGATCGGACCCATTGTGCTGCCTCCCTTTAGTAACTCCTTTAGGCCTGAGAGTCCTTGATCCATCTCAACGTTTGGATGAACTCAAGAATACTGGCACGTGAAGTGTCGTTGATACTCGCCATGACTGGCAATGTTAGGCCAGTATTTTTCTATCATGGATATTCAAATTTGCGTGAATGCAGGGGAGTGACCAGGCACTCGTTCCATTGTTTCATCCGCTTCGTTGAATCCTCTACAATTGGGTCTATCAGCAACACCAATTCTGTATAGATGCTTGTTCAGTTGACTTTCCAAAACGGTGTATACAGTAATGTAAATTACAGGCCCACAGGGCCCGCCTTCAAGATGGATCGAAAAAGTCCTAGAAAGAGTGTTAAGTAAAATGCTCGTTATAAAATCAAATGGTGATCAAATAAAATGATAATTAATGGGAGTGGGTAGGGACCGCACCCGTTTCCGTTTCCGACAGTTTGCACTTGAAGTTTCAGGATCATCCGATGCTAGAGAAAATTTATATGCCGAGCAAGGTTTGTTCGTCCATACCTGAATCCAATCTACACAACTGACGTAACGACTGAACAAGACACCTTATCATTCTGACAAGATCATCAGATGGAGGCGACAAATTAATCACGAAATAGTTTCCAAGCAATGCAGGCTTAACTAGACACAAAATTAAACCGAGGATTACGCACACTTAGGCCACTTGATGGAACCCATTGCGCTGCCTTCTTTTAGCAACTCCTTCGGTCTCTTCAGTCCTTGATCCATCCCAACCTTGGGATGGACTGAAGGATACTGGGGGGTTAAGTGTCGCTGATACTGGTCATGTTAGGCCATTATTCCCCTAACATGGATCCTCGAAGTAGCGTTGACGCAGGGCAGCGACAAAGTATGTGTTTTATTGTTTCATCCTCTACAATTAGGACTGTCAGCAACACCCATTCTTTATAGATGCTTGTTCAATCGATAGTGCCCAGTGAGAATGCCAGCTATGGGAAGTAGGTTCTCACAAGACAACCAATAATTAGCGTATTTTTTAGATGGCGCTTTTATAGCTGTTTTGGCAAACTTTCACACGGTTAGCCCAATATTTCCTGTGGGCTATCAGCGTATTATTTTTCAGTAGAGTGTCGAGGGTGCTCATTGAGGAAGTAATAGAGGGCTCAGGTTTAACTTTCCAAAACGGTGTATACAGTAATGTAAATTACAGGCCCGCAGGGCCCGTCTTCAGGATCTAAAAGTCCTAGAAAGAGTGTTTAGTCAGAAAGTTCGTTATAAAATCAATTTGTGATCAAGTAAAATAATAGGAGTGGGTACAGACCCCACCCTGGATGTTGTGGGAAGACCCCCAAACTCTTAGTTATGCCTCTTTAGCAGGAACATGGATTTTTCACGATTTCCACTTCAAGCTTCGGGACTTTCCGATACTACAGTAAATTTATTTGCGTAGCAAGGTTTTTTAGTCCATACATGGATCAATATAATCTACACAACTGACATAACGACTGAACAAGACTCTTTCATTCTCTCAAGATCATCAGGTGGAGGCGTTAAATTAATTACGAAGTAGTTTCCAAGAAATGCAGACTTAACTAGAGACCAAATTATGGTTGTCAAATTTTAGAAAATTCTCTATTGAGTTTCTGATTCATACAAGATTAATTCCCATTTATCTATCTCTAACTTTGAAGAAAATTCTTTTGAAATTTTAAAGTTTTTAAAAACTAAAATTTTTTCCATCAATCAAAGCTTTTCATACGAAAACTGTTTCTTAACTTTCTTTGTAACAATAATTGTATTGTTAGATTAAGGAAGTATTAATTTATTAAAAATGTTTTATGGAAGTTGTACGTCGAAGATTTTATGAGACATGTCCGTTTACAATTCATAAGATGAAACGACTTAGTAGAAAACAATAGGAAAAGTAAAAAAATGCACGATTTTTGCCAAAAGTTGTTAAAAGAAATGATAACGTTTCTGTATTTATTTATAACATTTCTATTTTAGTTTCTTTAATAAATTGTACTCTAAGTTGACAATTTTTGCGGAAAAGTTGTGGAAAATTTTTTACTTAAAGCTGAAATAGTTTTCCTTCTTAGTTTTATAATTTTCCTCACAAGGAGCAAGTTTTCGTCTCCTTGAGCAATTTCTGCTGCAAGAATATTAGTATTACAACAATGTTTGAAGGTTTGGGTTAAAGTTAGTGACAAAGGAGTTTGTTTTCAAAATAAAATAGTTTGTCAACAACCATAATTTTTAGTTAATATTCAAAAAGATATTTTCAAAAACATCTTTTTGTAGTAAAAATGATGGAGAAAAAAGTGTAATATGTTTTAAAAACATACACTTCGAGTTCTTTCATGTTCAATTCTTTTACTATTTTATGAAAGGAAGGAACTAGTGGCATTTGTGTTGTTTTACCTTACATCTTTTGGTACTTCTTATTTTAAGAAAAAGGAATATTATTTTCTACTGCTTTAAACACAAAAAAATGTATTTGTGGAAAAGGGAAAAAATTTCAATAAAATTTTATGAATATTTCTATAACAGTTTGAATAAAACCGCAATATTTGTTATATTTTATTTTTGTATATTTTTCTGAATTGTTCAAAATAAAAGAAAACGTCGCCTTCTTTACAAACATTATTCAATTACTCTGTTTCGTTTTTAAAACATCTCAGCTTTTAATACCTAGTTCTTGACTTTCTTACAATACTATAGGGCTTAAATTCTTAGGTAAAAATTTCTACTTTGAATGAAATTTATGGAACAAAAATGAGCCAACAGAAGCGTACAAGATATTGCGACTAAACTGAATAGTTATTCCACAGTAATGAATAAAAGTTTTATTCGATTTTGCTGTTTCGAACTTAGTGCGTCTCTCCCAAATATAGCTTCCTAATTAGTGCTCTGACGTTATTATTACTTCTAATAAAATTTATAGAACATTAAATTTGCTATCGGAACAGTCCAAAATATTTTGATCAAATAGTATATTTACTCCACTGGAATAAATCGAAGTTTTAGGGCCCATTCGATTTTGCTGTTTTGAGCTCAGCGCTCCTCTGCCTAAAATAACTCGTTAATTAGTGTTCTGACGTTATTATTACTTCTAATAAAATTTACAGAAAATGAAATTAGCTACTAGAAACGTTTAAAATATTTTGATTATATGATATAGTTACTCCATTGGAATAAATCAAAGATTTAGGGACCTATCGTTCTTTCTGTTTCGAACTTAGGGCGTCTCTCCTAAAAATAGCTTCTAAATTAGTGCTCTAACGTTATTTTTACTTATAATAAAATTTATAAAACATTAAATTAGCTACCAGAACCGTCTAAAATATTATAATTTAATTAGATAGTTAGTCTACTGGAATAAATCAAAGTCCGAGGGACTAATCGATTGTTTTGTTTTGAACTTAGGGTGCCTCTCCCAAAAATAGCTCCTTAATTAGTGCTCTAACGTTATTATTACTTCTTATGAAATTTATAGAACATTAAATTTACTACCCGAGCAGTTTAAAATATTTTGATAGATTGGGATAGTTACTCCACTAGAATATATCAAAGTATTAGGGACTAATCGATTGTTCTGTTTTGAACTTAGGGTGCCTCTCCCAAAAATAGCTCCTTAATTAGTGCTCTAACGTTATTATTACTTCTTATGAAATTTATAGAACATTAAATTTACTACCCGAGCAGTTTAAAATATTTTGATAGATTGGGATAGTAACTCCACTAGAATATATCAAAGTATTAGGGACTAATCGATTGTTCTGTTTTGAACTTAGGGTGCCTCTCCCAAAAATAGCTCCTTAATTAGTGCTCTAACGTTATTATTACTTCTTATGAAATTTATAGAACATTAAATTTACTACCCGAGCAGTTTAAAATATTTTGATAGATTGGGATAGTAACTCCACTAGAATATATCAAAGTATTAGGGACTAATCGATTGTTCTGTTTTGAACTTAGGGTGCCTCTCCCAAAAATAGCTCCTTAATTAGTGCTCTAACGTTATTATTACTTCTTATGAAATTTATAGAACATTAAATTTACTACCCGAGCAGTTTAAAATATTTTGATAGATTGGGATAGTTACTCCACTAGAATATATCAAAGTATTAGGGACTAATCGATTGTTCTGTTTTGAACTTAGGGTGCCTCTCCCAAAAATAGCTCCTTAATTAGTGCTCTAACGTTATTATTACCTCTAATAAAATTTATAAAACATTAAAATAGCTACAAGAACGGTCTAAAATATTATGATTAAACGTGATAGTTATCCCACAGGAATAAATAAGTCAAATATGCGAACAGCTACCCCACAGTTATGAGTTAAGCAAACAAAAACTAAACAAAATGTGCTTACTTCAAGTATATTCTTTGACTTTACTAATGGCTTTAAATTGGCTACCAAACCATTTTTGACTCCTGAGGACTTGCGTTAACTGCTAAGTGAGCTCACTGTGCTTCTTGCCTATCTACACGGCAATTTTGCAATAACTTGTTTGTCCGGGATGCTCTTAATCACCCTCTCAGCTTGCTATTTATAGGCACTATCTCTTCTCTAGCGCAGTCACTCTAGTATCGCATTTTATTTTCTATCTTGAGGAGGCGGTAGTTCTATAGTTTTGTTTTCTTTATATACACCCATTTGCGGTATGATCCTAGCGTGATCCTTTCTGAAGAATAATATATCGTGGATCTTGCTTCTCAGACACTTGACAGCATCTTTTATACTTTTAACACTTCTAGTTTGAACTTGAAGGGAAGTGAAAGACACCCTTTAACTATTAGAAGAACAACTTTAGTCTTCTACGAAGCCAGCTGGTACTTCTCGTGCAACGTTAATAGGTATTCAGTCATTTATTTCTTCTAAAGCTGTGTTCCTAGTGCCCAATAGGGCTGTTTCTACAAAAACATAAACATAAATGGTTATTTAAAAAATGTGTTAGTTCAAGAATTTCTGTAAAATAACTTAATTAATCAAAAAAATGTTTTTTGATATTTCCTTTCTGATAAAATGAAATAAATAATTATTTTATTGTTT
Organism: Malthinus seriepunctatus; assembly: GCA_963924605.1. NCBI lineage: Eukaryota > Metazoa > Arthropoda > Insecta > Coleoptera > Cantharidae > Malthinus > Malthinus seriepunctatus. The sequence continues at coordinate 1,632,613 of OZ004601.1, forward strand.
ACAATTTGCAAATTTAATGGCATTGCAAAGTGTGCTTGTTTAAATTCAGAAAAAGCAAACAAAAAGTTCTGTTGTTACCGCAGTAAAAATTAAATTACCTTCGAGGTAGTTCAAATATTAGCTGCTTTTTTTTTAAATATAATTCGTATTAGTAATTTAAATAAATTTTCACATTTTTACTCAGTAAAATTCACGCTTTATATCTAAATCATCTAAATAGTATCATGATTTGAATTTATCCCTTACATTTTTAACATATTTCACCACAAAAGGAACAGAAATCGAACAGTTTAACCAGTTTTTATGTGATAAATATATCTTTCAATTCCATAGTAACCAGGAAATGGCATCAGCTTGGCTTCCAAGTGTTAAAATAAATTTTTCACCAATGGTACACCTTTTTTTTTATTATTTCATTTTAACAATGTAAATTTGAAAATTCAATTTAAAGATTGTCATAGATATTGACCATTGAACAAATCTTTTATATCAGATCGAGCAGTAGAATTAACCAATTATTACTTTTTTGTGTTGATTGAAAATTAAAAAAAAAAGCTTATTTTTTTACTCACTGCTCATGAAAGGCTTTTTTAAATACCTACATTTAAGCCGTTTAAAATAATTGAATTATTCAATTTATTTGAAGGGATTATTAAAAGTTACTGAAACAAAATAGAAAAGGACCTGGGGGTTTCCAACCCTTATTAATTAGGCAATATCCTGTTCTACGAACCAGATGATCAACAGATCCTTTTCTATTTGGGTTATGTGAGTTATCTCATAATTATCTTAATCATTATATAGCAAAATATTGTTCAGTGAACATAGTCTTGGTTTTGTTCTATTTTGGGATTACTGGTCTACCCAATGCCATAAAAATTACACAGAGCTAGAAATTCAAACTGAATAAAAGAACAGGTCACCTAAAGATCTTGGACTTTCTACAGCCAGAATTGTTTGGAAAATTCTTGGAGGTCATTCTAAGAGTGTTTGAATTCCAGGCACCGTTCTAGGCTGTCATTCAGGGCGGCAACACTGCTAGAAATCAATAAATACAACTGGAACAAAACTCCTCCATCTGGTATCCAAATATATCTAAAACTGAACAGGGAACAACTATAGGCATAAGGGCCAAAATATAGGGTATCAATAGGCTTAGAAACCTATCCCACAATTATGCAAGCAGAAACTCTTGCAATAGATGTATGTGCCCGAGAATGCCTACGAAGGAATTTAAAGGACAAAAAAGTCTACATAATGTCTGACAGCCGAGCTGTGATAGAGACACTCATAACCGATAGCTTTGAGTCCTTATTCACTTGTTTATGCAGACATTCTCTCAAAATTCTGGCAAGGAACAACAAAGTTGCCCTTCACTGAGTTCGAGGTCACGCGGGAATTTGAAAGAAACGAAATAGCTGATGTATCAGGTAGAAGAGGCTCAAAAGCCCCCCGATTGGACCCGAACCATTCTGTATCTAGAACACATAGAAAGGCGAAGATCCAAAAATGGGAAACTGAGATCAAAAATTCTCACAGGACAAATCCAGTCGAAGAAATTCATTGTGTACTTGAACACGAATGATAAAAAGCTTCTTCTATTATCAAAGAACGAAATCAGACCCATCGCGGGTCTGTTGACTGGACACTGCCTAGTGAGGTATCAGCTCAAGGAACTTGGACTGGAGGATAGGGATATATGCAAACTCTGTGAATCGGAGATCGAATCCGCCGAACACATTCTCTGTAATTGCGATGTATAGGCTTGGCTTAGGCTGAAACACTTAGGGCGGGCAGAATTGGCGCTTAAAGAAGTGAAAAGCAAAGTTCTCAGGACATTCGAGACAATACGAGTAGGGTTATGAACACAAGATCAACACTGGTCGTCGCAGTTCCGTAAGACTTAGAAGCCAATCGACCCCTGAGTACAATACAATACTCGTCTACCTTTAGAAATGGATGCTTCTATGCCTTCAATGTATAGCAGATCTGTATATGTGCAGAGCAGGCACAGGTGCTTCTTCTGTCGGGAAATGCGATTATAATAATTCTAATAACGAATCAGAGGTTGAGAACACTGGAGCCATTGTCATCACCCAGCTACCGTTACTACAAACTCATCTCATCGTCGTCTTATTTCATTTCATTGTCTCAAAATCGTCTCGTCTCAAAATGTCAATTACCCAGCTACCACCACTACAAGATTTATGAGTTTTGGGTACCTGAGGATAGGGGCCATACATGTAGGTGTCATACTGAAGCATCATTAGGTATTGAGAGATATCGCCTCTGCTCTGGGTGATTTCGAAAATCCAAAACAAAAAGGTATTTGACTTCCATCAATCTAACCTCTATTAGAGGTTAGAGCTATCTAACCTCTCCATGAAGGAAGTTTTAACTACACCCCGGTTAAAATCAATTATTTTTCGACCACCTCACCTTGAATAATTACTAAATACGCCCCTGTTTACATAATTTCCACTATACGTTCTAAGTTCTAATTTGATTGCTTCAAGTTAAGATTCTATGGGTGCTTAAGTGTAACTTTTTAGTCTTAATTATACGGTTGGTGCTTTTGAAATATGTCCGTTATGTTCTTGGAGTAAGTATCATATGTAAGGGCCTGCACTAGTACTATAAATGCGACTATTTCGAACATTCCTATAACTAATGGTCGTAGAAAAAGTGATTCTAAAATTAATCCAAGTTTTTATGCATTGCAGAAATGCAGTGGATATTCTAGCGCCTCACGTCTCCCAACGAGATATTTATTGTTTTCATAATAATTGGGAGAAATGAGGAAGTAGTTGTTTAAAAAAAATTGTGTTTATAAATAATAATAAAAATATATTATTTAGGTTTCATTGTGCCCAATATGCAAAATGAATAATGCAAAAAGTTTAAAAGTACACCAGCTGAAAGACGAAATTTTAAAAAGCGTCCTCACAACTTAAGTTGCTGAGTTGCGGTAGTGATTTATTCTATTCAAAAAGTTATTTGAATGTTGAAACAAAATGCAGTTACTTAAAGTGGAAAGGTATGGAAAATTTTAGTATCTGCAACTTTGTATACAAATTCATAAGCCGTGAAAAATGTATTTTTGAAAATTTAACTTCGAAATTGCTTTTCTGGTGTACAAATTGCGTTTCTTTGGTAATACAAGAAAAAATTTTGAATTAAAAAATTACTTTGAAGTTTAACCAAAACGATTTAAAAGTCGCTTCATCCAAGGGTGGGTTTTAGATTTGCCTCAAGATAAAGCGGTTTCAAAGTAACAGACAAACAAAAATCAAGAGTATGAGTAAAACAAGAAAATTTTATTGAAAGAAACATCTTGAGGCCTTAGGCTAGAAATAAATTCTTGAGAAGTTTGGGAAATTTTCACAGAATAACGGGAATAATTTTTTATTATTGATATTTAATTTTTTAGTTTCGAATTTTTTTCTCCATGAACACGTAACATAAATTTTTATTTTGTCACACCGCAGCATTAAATGACAAAAGCGAGCACAGAAGATTTGAGTTTATGACATCGTTTTTTTGAATAAAAATTTATCATTATTCACATGACATAATGGTGCATCCACACATCCTTGTAAATCAACAGTCAAAAAAATATTAAACGTTTCATAGGACATCCCAACCTAAAAGCTATCGCAGGTACTATCCTATACCTATAAGTTCTTAATGTAGTTGTAAAGCGTTGTGAGGGTTAATTCTTTCAACCCATGCTGTTCTAAGCAAAGCTCTCACAATTCTTTACGAGTGCTAATAGTTTTGTTCAAGCGTGAGATTGCCTGAAGGTGTCCACAGACACTAAAGGTAGGCATTGAAGGCCTGGGTGTGGGTTTAGTAAAATTTTCTGGTTGATGGACTTCAGGCAAAAAAAGAGGATGAGTCCCAAAAGATTTGTAATCGTCGACGTGACAGGAGAAGAAGAGTAGACCCTCTGGCCTATTAATTAGCAATTAAATGTCTACTTAGTCTACATTACTCGAGTTTATTGTTTAGAAACATTGATGTAGCAAACAATGATTGAAAACTTTGATTTCAAAATATTTACGTGATTTATGAAAAAAATTGATTTAAACTTAAAAGCTAACGTTGACACATTTCAAATGTTATACAAACGTATTATTGAGTGTAACGTAAATGTTTTCATTAAACCCAAGAATACTAACAAGTTGCATGTTTACCAACTGTGCGTGCAGGGTGCTTGTTAAAAAAATATACGTATAACAAAACTAATTTTTAATAATATTTGTAGCAAAAAGGTGCTTTTTTATATTTCGTTTTTTATAATTAAAACATTCAAACCGTACAACAAATCCCAAACTCCCTGGAGCGACCTATTTACACCATTTTACAAAAAAAATTGTTTATTCATCACAACAGCATAATTATAATTCTGGTTGAAGAGGGTGTAAGAGGTTGCTGAACTTTTACGACAGTTGTTCGTTCAGGCATATTTTCCACAATTGCTCACTTCCACCAGATAAGCTGAGCATCTTTTAGTTGTCTGACTGTTCCAACTTATTGGCCTCTTCAACAGCCTTAAGGCTTCTGGGTATACAAATTTTCTTTGGGTTTGTGTATGTTTTAGGGGTTGACAGACTGGAGCCACTACTGCCACTAAAATTTAAACCTCTTATGACACATCTGATTTGGGGCGTAAGTTTTAGTGGTGGTTGCTGGTAATAGCCAGTGGCTGCATTGAGCCCAGCCCCTTTATGATTTTGGAGGTTCGATGTTCACTAACTATGTTATAAAAGAAAGATACTTTACTTCGTACTTCCCTCAGCACGACCCTCAGTCGACCCTCAGCACTTGGACCACTTATTCATACCCTCAAGCAGCTAATAGTCCATCGACCTTCACATAAGATAAACTTCAAAATTTTTATTGAAAGAGATTGAAGTTTTCTAATACAGAACTTTAGAGCTTAACAATGGCAGAGCACACTATCAGCTGCCTCCTATTCCCAGTTTGTTCCATTCCAACATTACTTCTTACTTCTCATGTTTTTATTAGAGTTTTTCTGTATATTGTAAGAGTGGAAGTAGATTAGCAGCACTTTGCTTCTTAATCGTGCCCATTATACAACCTCCAAGCAGTCATCCTTGGTCCATCAACGCTCACGTAGAATAAACTCCAGAATTTTTATTGAAAGAGCTTGAAGTTCTCTAATACAGAACTTTAGAGCTTAACAATGGTAGAGCACACTATCAGCTGCCTCTTATTCCAAGTTTATTCCATTCCAACATTACTTCTTACTTCTCATGTTTTTATTAGAGTTTATCTGTATATTGTAAGAGTGGAAGTAGATTAGCAGCACTTTGCTTCTTAATCGTGCCCATTATACAACCTCCAAGCAGTCATCCTTGGTCCATCAACGCTCACGTAGAATAAACTCCAGAATTTTTATTGAAAGAGCGTGAAGTTTTCTAATACAGAACTTTAGAGCCTAACAGTGGTAGAGCATACGATCAGCTGCCTCTCATTCCAAGTTCCAAAGTAAGAGACATTACTTCTTACTTCTCATGTTTTTATTAGAGTTCATCTGTATGTTTTAAGAGTGGAAGTCGATTACCAGCACTTGGACCTCTTTTTCGTGCCCATTATACAACCTCCAAGCAGCCATCCTTGGTCTATTAACGCTCACGTAGAATAAACCCCAGAATTTTTATTGAAAGAGCTTGAAGTTTCCTAATACAGAACTTTAGAGCCTAACAGTGGTAGAGCATACGATCAGCTGCCTCTCATTCCAAGTTCCAAAGTAAGAGACATTACTTCTTACTTCTCATGGTTTTATTAGAGTTTATCTGTATATTGTAAGAGTGGAAGTAGATTACCAGCACTTTGCTTCTTAATCGTGCCCATTATACAACCTCCAAGCAGTTATCCTTGGTCCATCAACGCTCACGTAGAATAAACTCCAGAATTTTTATTGAAAGAGCTTGAAGTTTTCTAATACAGAACTTTAGAGCCTAACAGTGGTAGAGCATACGATCAGCTGCCTCTCATTCCAAGTTCCAAAGTAAGAGACATTACTTCTTACTTCTCATGTTTTTATTAGAGTTTATCTGTATATTGTAAGAGTGGAAGTAGATTACCAGCACTTGGACCTCTTTTTCGTGCCCATTATACAACCTCCAAGCAGCCATCCTTGGTCTATTAACGCTCACGTAGAATAAACTCCAGAATTTTTATTGAAAGAGCTTGAAGTTTTCTAATACAGAACTTTAGAGCCTAACAGTGGTAGAGCATACGATCAGCTGCCTCTCATTCCAAGTTCCAAAGTAAGAGACATTACTTCTTACTTCTCATGTTTTTATTAGAGTTTATCTGTATATTGTAAGAGTGGAAGTAGATTACCAGCACTTTGCTTCTTAATCGTGCCCATTATACAACCTCCAAGCAGTCATCCTTGGTCCATCAACGCTCACGTAGAATAAACTCCAGAATTTTTATTGAAAGAGCTTGAAGTTTTCTAATACAGAACTTTAGAGCCTAACAGTGGTAGAGCATACGATCAGCTGCCTCTCATTCCAAGTTTCAAAGTAAGAGACATTACTTCATACTTCTCATGTTTTTATTAGAGTTCAGCTGTATGTTTTAAGAGTGGAAGTCGATTACCAGCACTTGGACCTCTTTTTCGTGCCCATTATACAACCTCCAAGCAGCCATCCTTGGTCTATCAACGCTCACGTAGAATAAACTCCAGAATTTTTATTGAAAGAGCTTGAAGTTTCCTAATACAGAACTTTAGAGCCTAACAGTGGTAGAGCATACGATCAGCTGCCTCTCATTCCAAGTTCCAAAGTAAGAGACATTACTTCTTACTTCTCATGTTTTTATTAGAGTTCAGCTGTATATTGTAAGAGTGGAAGTAGATTACCAGCACTTTGCTTCTTAATCGTGCCCATTATACAACCTCCAAGCAGTCATCCTTGGTCCATCAACGCTCACGTAGAATAAACTCCAGAATTTTTTTTGAAAGAGCTTGAAGTTTTCTAATACAGAACTTTAGAGCCTAACAGTGGTAGAGCATACGATCAGCTGCCTCTCATTCCAAGTTCCAAAGTAAGAGACATTACTTCTTACTTCTCATGGTTTTATTAGAGTTTATCTGTATATTGTAAGAGTGGAAGTAGATTACCAGCACTTTGCTTCTTAATCGTGCCCATTATACAACCTCCAAGCAGTTATCCTTGGTCCATCAACGCTCACGTAGAATAAACTCCAGAATTTTTATTGAAAGAGCTTGAAGTTTTCTAATACAGAACTTTAGAGCCTAACAGTGGTAGAGCATACGATCAGCTGCCTCTCATTCCAAGTTCCAAAGTAAGAGACATTACTTCTTACTTCTCATGTTTTTATTAGAGTTTATCTGTATATTGTAAGAGTGGAAGTAGATTACCAGCACTTTGCTTCTTAATCGTGCCCATTATACAACCTCCAAGCAGTCATCCTTGGTCCATCAACGCTCACGTAGAATAAACTCCAGAATTTTTATTGAAAGAGCTTGAAGTTTTCTAATACAGAACTTTAGAGCCTAACAGTGGTAGAGCATACGATCAGCTGCCTCTCATTCCAAGTTTCAAAGTAAGAGACATTACTTCTTACTTCTCATGTTTTTATTAGAGTTCAGCTGTATGTTTTAAGAGTGGAAGTCGATTACCAGCACTTGGACCTCTTTTTCGTGCCCATTATACAACCTCCAAGCAGCCATCCTTGGTCTATCAACGCTCACGTAGAATAAACTCCAGAATTTTTATTGAAAGAGCTTGAAGTTTCCTAATACAGAACTTTAGAGCCTAACAGTGGTAGAGCATACGATCAGCTGCCTCTCATTCCAAGTTCCAAAGTAAGAGACATTACTTCTTACTTCTCATGTTTTTATTAGAGTTCAGCTGTATATTGTAAGAGTGGAAGTAGATTACCAGCACTTTGCTTCTTAATCGTGCCCATTATACAACCTCCAAGCAGTCATCCTTGGTCCATCAACGCTCACGTAGAATAAACTCCAGAATTTTTATTGAAAGAGCTTGAAGTTTTCTAATACAGAACTTTAGAGCCTAACAGTGGTAGAGCATACGATCAGCTGCCTCTCATTCCAAGTTCCAAAGTAAGAGACATTACTTCTTACTTCTCATGGTTTTATTAGAGTTTATCTGTATATTGTAAGAGTGGAAGTAGATTACCAGCACTTTGCTTCTTAATCGTGCCCATTATACAACCTCCAAGCAGTTATCCTTGGTCCATCAACGCTCACGTAGAATAAACTCCAGAATTTTTATTGAAAGAGCTTGAAGTTTTCTAATACAGAACTTTAGAGCCTAACAGTGGTAGAGCATACGATCAGCTGCCTCTCATTCCAAGTTCCAAAGTAAGAGACATTACTTCTTACTTCTCATGTTTTTATTAGAGTTTATCTGTATATTGTAAGAGTGGAAGTAGATTACCAGCACTTGGACCTCTTTTTCGTGCCCATTATACAACCTCCAAGCAGCCATCCTTGGTCTATTAACGCTCACGTAGAATAAACTCCAGAATTTTTATTGAAAGAGCTTGAAGTTTTCTAATACAGAACTTTAGAGCCTAACAGTGGTAGAGCATACGATCAGCTGCCTCTCATTCCAAGTTCCAAAGTAAGAGACATTACTTCTTACTTCTCATGTTTTTATTAGAGTTTATCTGTATATTGTAAGAGTGGAAGTAGATTACCAGCACTTGGACCTCTTTTTCGTGCCCATTATACAACCTCCAAGCAGCCATCCTTGGTCTATTAACGCTCACGTAGAATAAACTCCAGAATTTTTATTGAAAGAGCTTGAAGTTTTCTAATACAGAACTTTAGAGCCTAACAGTGGTAGAGCATACGATCAGCTGCCTCTCATTCCAAGTTCCAAAGTAAGAGACATTACTTCTTACTTCTCATGTTTTTATTAGAGTTTATCTGTATATTGTAAGAGTGGAAGTAGATTACCAGCACTTTGCTTCTTAATCGTGCCCATTATACAACCTCCAAGCAGTCATCCTTGGTCCATCAACGCTCACGTAGAATAAACTCCAGAATTTTTATTGAAAGAGCTTGAAGTTTTCTAATACAGAACTTTAGAGCCTAACAGTGGTAGAGCATACGATCAGCTGCCTCTCATTCCAAGTTTCAAAGTAAGAGACATTACTTCTTACTTCTCATGTTTTTATTAGAGTTCAGCTGTATGTTTTAAGAGTGGAAGTCGATTACCAGCACTTGGACCTCTTTTTCGTGCCCATTATACAACCTCCAAGCAGCCATCCTTGGTCTATCAACGCTCACGTAGAATAAACTCCAGAATTTTTATTGAAAGAGCTTGAAGTTTCCTAATACAGAACTTTAGAGCCTAACAGTGGTAGAGCATACGATCAGCTGCCTCTCATTCCAAGTTCCAAAGTAAGAGACATTACTTCTTACTTCTCATGTTTTTATTAGAGTTCAGCTGTATATTGTAAGAGTGGAAGTAGATTACCAGCACTTTGCTTCTTAATCGTGCCCATTATACAACCTCCAAGCAGTCATCCTTGGTCCATCAACGCTCACGTAGAATAAACTCCAGAATTTTTATTGAAAGAGCTTGAAGTTTTCTAATACAGAACTTTAGAGCCTAACAGTGGTAGAGCATACGATCAGCTGCCTCTCATTCCAAGTTCCAAAGTAAGAGACATTACTTCTTACTTCTCATGTTTTTATTAGAGTTTATCTGTATATTGTAAGAGTGGAAGTAGATTACCAGCACTTTGCTTCTTAATCGTGCCCATTATACAACCTCCAAGCAGTCATCCTTGGTCCATCAACGCTCACGTAGAATAAACTCCAGAATTTTTATTGAAAGAGCTTGAAGTTTTCTAATACAGAACTTTAGAGCCTAACAGTGGTAGAGCATACGATCAGCTGCCTCTCATTCCAAGTTCCAAAGTAAGAGACATTACTTCTTACTTCTCATGTTTTTATTAGAGTTTATCTGTATATTGTAAGAGTGGAAGTAGATTACCAGCACTTGGACCTCTTTTTCGTGCCCATTATACAACCTCCAAGCAGCCATCCTTGGTCTATTAACGCTCACGTAGAATAAACTCCAGAATTTTTATTGAAAGAGCTTGAAGTTTCCTAATACAGAACTTTAGAGCCTAACAGTGGTAGAGCATACGATCAGCTGCCTCTCATTCCAAGTTCCAAAGTAAGAGACATTACTTCTTACTTCTCATGTTTTTATTAGAGTTTATCTGTATATTGTAAGAATGGAAGTAGATTACCAGCACTTGGACCTCTTTTTCGTGCCCATTATACAACCTCCAAGCAGCCATCCTTGGTCTATTAACGCTCACGTAGAATAAACTCCAGAATTTTTATTGAAAGAGCTTGAAGTTTTCTAATACAGAACTTTAGAGCCTAACAGTGGTAGAGCATACGATCAGCTGCCTCTCATTCCAAGTTCCAAAGTAAGAGACATTACTTCTTACTTCTCATGTTTTTATTAGAGTTCATCTGTATGTTTTAAGAGTGGAAGTCGATTACCAGCACTTGGACCTCTTTTTCGTGCCCATTATACAACCTCCAAGCAGCCATCCTTGGTCCATCAACGCTCACGTAGAATAAACTCCAGAATTTTTATTGAAAGAGCTTGAAGTTTTCTAATACAGAACTTTAGAGCCTAACAGTGGTAGAGCATACGATCAGCTGCCTCTCATTCCAAGTTTCAAAGTAAGAGACATTGCTTCTTACTTCTCATGTTTTTATTAGAGTTTATCTGTATATTGTAAGAGTGGAAGTAGATTACCAGCAATCGTGACGTCACACACAATGGCGCGTGAACATCTTGTTTAAACGCTCACTTTTAAAGGGAACTAGTAAATATTTTTTTTTGGGCTTATTTGAACGCTAAAAATTATATAAAAAATACAGGTATGCTTACTTTTTCATGCTAATTCAATATAAAATATAAAAAAAAATCATGCATCTTCCTCATTGTCAAGCTATCTTTATTACAATGCTGAAGGCTTACGATTTATGACACATACCATATAAACCACTAAGATAAATATTATTAGACTTTATCATCTTTAAAATCTCCAAAACTATCCCTTTAGTTTAAAGAAGACTTTAAATTGATATGATAACAGTACTAATGAAATGAAAGAAAAATCAACTTTAACCTCTGGATGAAGAAGAAAACTTGTGCCATTTGAAAACTGTTTGTAAGTTAATAAAAAGCTCTCTCTCTCTCTTAAAATATGAAAGTTGCAAGCTTTTCAATTTATTCCAATTTTTTTCTGACACAGAAACACTAAATTTGCTAGTAAAACAATGAAAATCAGCTCTTGAAAATCTTTTTGAGCAAAAATTCGCTAACATTTATAACAAAAAGACGAGTAAGTTTAGGTTTCAACTTTAACCTTATCTTGCTTTTAAGTCAACATAAATGCTTTTCATAAATGTTACTTAAGACAGGAATTTTATGGAAACGATTTTTCAACTAAATGTTATTATATGAGAACGGAGATGGTTATATGTTTCTCAAAAGAAGCGTCTAGAATATTAATTCAATATATCCGCAGTGTGATTTTAACAATGTTCTATTTACTTTAAGGGAAAATAATTTTCTAAACCATAAATTTATTGTGGGGAATCTTAAGGGTCATCTCTAGAATACGGATTTATAGCAAATTTACTAAAAGTTGTATTTGATAGCAGAATGAAATTGACTTCCAAAGTGCACAGGGTCACTCGAATAATACTTTTATTTAAAATGAATTTTTTAGTGTTTTTAGAATTTTATTTAAAATAAAATTTTCGGGGGTGTCATCATCATTAGTTCCTGAAATTGTAACTACGAAATCCTTTTCTAAATCCAGAACTACTGCCTTTTTTGCATTTTGTTCTTGTATTGTATTTATTGTGAACAGCTTGATGAGTGATGGAGAGGAAATGATAAGCTGAATTTTTAATAACCTTGGAGTAAATCAGCTGTCTAAACACCACTATCTTAGTCTCTTTGACTTCGTTCCTAAGACCCCAATTGACTCGCTTCATTCCGAAAATTCGCCAGTTTGCAGGTCTTCCAATTTACTCTTTTATTGCAACCTTCTTCTAGATACCTTTTCCATTGAGGCTGACGACTGTCATGTCCCTATCTTTTCAATTGTGAGCTTTACGCAAAACTATCTAAGAGGTAAATCTAATTTTCAATATTTTTTGGAATAATCCCATCCATTTGTTCATCTACGTACTTTTAACTTTTACTCTTACCAAGAGTTTTTCGTAGTTAGATTGTACAGCTGAGAGAAAATCAGTTGTCTTGCTAAGCACCACAATCTTTGTCTCTTTGACGTCGATCATAAGACCCCAATTAACTCGCTTCATTTCGAAAATTCGCCAGTTTGCAGGTCTTCCAATTTATTCCTTTATTACAACCTTCTTCTGGAAACTTTTTAAATTGAGGCTGATGACCATTAGGAATCACTCTTTTCAATTTTGACCTCTATGCAGAACTATCTAAGAGGTCAATCTTCTAATTTTCAATTCTTTTCATTGGAATATGCCCATCCATTGTTTATCTACGTACTTTAGTATATTTTCTTGTGGACGTTCTCCTACCTAGAACTTCCCTTACTTAGATTGTATAGTTGAGAGAAAATCAGTTGTCCTGCTAAACACCGCTATCTTAGTCTCTTTGACATCGATCGTAAGACCTCAGTTGACTAGCTTTATTTAGGAAATTCGCCAGCGTTCACAGGTCTTCCAACTTATTGCTTTATTAGAACCTTCTTCTAGATACCTTTTCAATTGAGGCTGACGACCATCAAGTTCCAATCTTTTCAAATTTGAGCTTTAGTCAGAACTATCTAAGCTCTCAATCTTCTAATTTTTACTTTTTTTCTGTGAAATAATTCCATTCATAGTTCATTGACGTTTCCAATTGAGGCTGACGACCATCAAGGTCTAATCTTCTCAATTTGAAGTTCTAGGTAAGACTATCTAAGCTCTTATTCTTCTAATTTCCACTTTTTCTGTGAAATAATCCCATTCATAGTTCATCACCGTTCCCAATTGAAGCTGACGACTATCAAGCTCTAATCGTCTCAATTTTGAGCTTTAGGTAGAACTATCTAAGCTCTCAATCTTCTAATTTTCAATTTTTCTTTGAAATAATCTTTCATAGTTCATCAACGTTCCCAATTGAGGCAGACGACTATCAAGCTCAGCCGTCTCAATTTTGAGCTTTAGGTAGAACTATCTAAGCTTTCAATCTTCTAATTTTCAATTTTTGCTGTGAAATAATCTCATTCATAGTTCATCAACGTTCCCAATTGAAGCTGACGACTATCAAGCTCTAATCGTCTCAATTTTGAGCTTTAGGTAGAACTATCTAAGCTCTCAATCTTCTAATTTTCAATTTTTCTTTGAAATAATCTCATTCATAGTTCATCAACGTTCCCAATTGAAGCTGACGACTATCAAGCTCTAATCGTCTCAATTTTGAGCTTTAGGTAGAACTATCTAAGCTCTCAATCTTCTAATTTTCAATTTTTCTTTGAAATAATCTTTCATAGTTCATCAACGTTCCCAATTGAGGCAGACGACTATCAAGCTCAGCCGTCTCAATTTTGAGCTTTAGGTAGAACTATCTAAGCTTTCAATCTTCTAATTTTCAATTTTTGCTGTGACATAATCTCATTCATAGTTCATCAACGTTCCCAATTGAAGCTGACGACTATCAAGCTCTAATCGTCTCAATTTTGAGCTTTAGGTAGAACTATCTAAGCTCTCAATCTTCTAATTTTCAATTTTTCTTTGAAATAATCTCATTCATAGTTCATCAACGTTCCCAATTGAAGCTGACGACTATCAAGCTCTAATCGTCTCAATTTTGAGCTTTAGGTAGAACTATCAAGCTCTAAATCTTCTAGTCTTTATTTTTTTCTGTGAAATAATTCCATTTTTAGTTCATCGACGTTCCTAATTGAGGCTGACGACCATCAAGCCCCAATATTCCCAATTTTGGACTTTAGATAGTACTATCTATGCTCTCAACCTTCAGTTTCACTTGTTGCTGTGAAATAATCCTATTTATAGTTTATTGACGTTCCCAGTAGAGGCAAACGACCATCAAGTCGGTATATTCCCAATTATGTGCTTTAGGAAGATCTATAAGCTCTCAATTTTCTAATTTTCACTTTTTTCTATAAAACAGTCCCATTAATAGTTCATCGGCGTTCCCAATTGAGGCAGACGACCATCAAGCCCTGATCTTCATATTTGATTAACGTACTCACTACTCAAGTATAAATACAAGCAGCTGTTTACATTCTCCTACTGAGAGTCTGTCCTAATTTTATAATAACTGGGCAGTTAATCAGTCTTTATAACCACCACTATCTAAGACCGAGTATTTCAATCGACCCTTAAACCTAAATATGGCGTTAAGCTGAGCTTTACTACAATATTGTGTATTTCTATTGGTTGAAGGTCAGTTTAAAGTTACACTTAAGTTTAAGGGTCGATTGAAATACTCGGCCTATGTCTTTTTGGGATACATAAGAGCCTCATTCGCTCGCTCAATTTAGAGAATTTTTCAGAGATGCAGTTCTTCCATATTACCTTCTTAAATTACGAGTGTGTCACCCGTATATCTGATGTGATTATTTATTAATTATCTCCCTGATGCATTTTTTGTATTCGTATTCCTGCCCTTAGCTGATTCCTCATATTTTGTAGTCGCCTCATTTAATTGTACGGGTGCTTTAACACATCTTGAACAAAATTTCATTAAGGTAAAGCGCTATTTTAAGTTTGTTAAGACTTTTTGTGTTTGAAAGTCCTTACTAGTAATAAATTATTTATAAGCTAATTATTCTCGACTTTAAACTTGGGATATTTGAAATTGAAACAAAGCAATTAATGACTTTTTATTGTTGGTAAGCGCACCACTTTTTGTTATCAACGAAATTGTCTGGTAAAGTTTTGTTGAAATGGTTTTGTTAAAGCCAAAATTGTAATGTTGACCCTATTTGAAATTGTTTTCGTACATACATATGTTACAGAGTTGAGTTTGACTATTCTCCGGTTTGCGGCAATTCTGATTCTGACATGTCTCCAGAGAATTTGAGGGAAAACGTTCTTTGTGTTTATCGAAGCATTTTAGATTTGACATAAATGCCTTTAAGTAATATTCACTATATAAAATGTATTTTTACGTTTTGTGTTGTAGATAAAGAAATGAACTTAAGTGTACCTAAGTTATTTGAAATTTGAATTTTTTTTGTAAAATTACGTTTATGAAAAACAATTTTTTATTGTTTCGAATTTTAATTTAAACGTAATAGATTTATAAACATATTTATTTGGGATTAAAATTATTAATTATTCATTAGTTAAGCGTAATCTGTTTTCATTACTTAAACGTCAAGATAAGCACGTCGTTTATGACAGCTCTAAAATTACGAAACTGCTAAATGCTATTATGTAGTGGTTTTACAAAATTTGCTAAAATATCCTCTCCAACTTTGTAATTTAAATGAGTAAGGTATTACTTAACGTTTTCCCTGTATAAGCAATTCTATAATGTGGTATTAGAGACAGGTAGATGCTAAATATGGTAAAACAGAACGCTTTCCAAATGTTTTTTTCCATTTACATAAATTACACTTCCAAGCAATTAAATTTACGCCCTTAAATAAACCTCACACCTTTCAATTTTCAATTTTAATTTAACTCGGACTTTATATCCTAAATACACTTCTTTCATGTGCATTTTGCACTCCGACAAATTCAATTGACTTTCCAGACAACTATACTATGCACCACGTATAATAAACTCTTCTTTATTTTCTTTCCCAATACAACTAATTCCTATTTTGTGCTTTTTATTGATGATTCGAGGTGTAAATAAGTTTTATTTACAAACGATTTGTACGTAATAAAATTAACGAGTCGTCGAATTGAGGTCGTCTGCAAAGAAATCTCTTAAATATAGCGTGCATGCATCTTCATATACGTGTAAGTGCAAAACGATTTGTTCAATAAGAATCGATCTCTAGACGACGCACTTAACAATTGTTGATAATAGCGATTTGACTGTTATCTTTCGATAATCGCTTAACTTGGATAATATCGTCTTCACACAAACGATTTAGATATTGCACGTTTTATGTTGCTCTTTAATAATCCACTTTTGATCAATTTTTGAATAGAGCTGTTTAATGTGATTGGTTGCGTTTAACATTTATTGACTGCTTGTTAAAGGATATTGCGATGAAATAATTAAAGTGGCAGCGTAATCAATTTCCAATGCGCAATCCATCGATTGTGTAAATAAGTTCTGTACTCCAATTTTACTAACATTTTGGGGTAATTGCTTCGCTAGTTGACTGGAGGATTTCAACCCTTACACTGCGTCCGCTAGGATCAACTGTAACAGCTCCGTATCCCTAACACGTTCGCTGCCATGAGTAACACCCATGTTATTCAAATAATAATTAGCCGTGCGTCACGAGTAACACCCATGTTACTCAGCTACGGTTCTATTCAATGCACGTCCGTTTGTTGTGGCTCCTGGAGAATGGTTTTGGTGGTCTTATGGTGGCAGCGAAAGTGTTCAACAAGTTTTAGAAGTTTATTGCTTAAGGTGTGTGTGTTGCCACTAAAGAGTGAGAGCCATCTGTGGGCTAGATCGACACATCTGTTGATTATGCAGAAGACTGTTTCATCTTCCTCTTAGCATATAGTCTACATATGTGCTCTTTATTATACAACACCCCTAAGTTGTGGAGAGTGTACGGAATATTCATCACGTGAAAATTCGTCTTAGTTTAAGAGATGGAGCTAAGAGCATTCCCTAGTTGTTGCACACTCTACCCTGTCATGTTAAGGCAGGAAAAAATTTTGTTAATGAGTTCCACTACCGTCTTTCAAACATTTATGAATGTGGAGCTGGGTACCGGGCGTCGTTCACTCATTACTTTGAAGAAATTCGTTTCAATTGTTGCCCTTAACGGCCTGATGCCATCTCGTAAACTTCCGCTCCTAGCACTTCACTCTTATCTGATGGATAAGATTATGCCATCAGGGTACGCTCTTAGCCAGTGGCTTTGAATCGCTACGAATTTTCCTTGCAATGAATTTGCTGGCTACGGTTGTGGCGATGGTTCCTACTGTGACATTCTCTGTTGGGAGTTATACGTCACGGTTCTAATCTGCTCTTGGCCAAATTTTAAGACATGTTTTGTTAACATATAGGGTTGGTTTACCATCATGGTTTTATTATGCCTTTTACGACAAAGGGCTAGGTCCACACATTTGTTGATTTTGAAGAAAACTATTTGATCCTCCTCCCAGCATAGTCTACATATATATGGGTTCTTTATTAACACCTCTTTGTTGTGGAGGGTTTACGGAAAATTCATCACGTGAAAATTCGTCTTAGTTTAAGAGCTGGAGCTAAGAGAATTCTTTGGTGGTTGCACACTCTACCCTGTTATGTTAGACCAGGAAAAAAATTTGTTAAAATCTGTTCCACTACCGTCTTTCAAACGTTTATGTGGGTGGAGCTGTGGGTACTAGGCGTCATGCACTCATTACTTTGAAGAGATTCGTTTTTATTATGTCCTTAACGGCCTGATGCCATCTCGTAAACTTCCGCTCTTAGCTCTTCTCTCGAAAAAGGGTAAGAGTGCGCTATTACCTCTTAGCTACTGATTTTATATTCCTATGAATTTTCCTTGACTCTAATTTGCTGGACACGGCTGTGGATTTGTTTCCTACTGTACCAGTTCCTGTTAGGAATCGCGTTATTGTTCTTGCCTACTTCTTGCTGAATTTAAAGATATATTTAGTTAACTTATGGGGTTGGTTTACCATCATGGCTATACTATGCCTTTAACAATGAAAGTTTTTTAGTATTGTAAGTTAGTGTTTTTTGAACATCTACTCGTCCTACGGTTCAGGCCCCATGTGAGGTGTCTCCGATCTCTTCTTTGCTACTTTGCCTGCATTTCCATTGTCTTCCATAACCTGGCGATCACAAAAGTTTTAGCTTGTTGTGGTTTGTCAGTATGGTGATAAACTCAAGTACATTGGAGGGTGAAGTATCGCTGTTACTGACATTATTTGGCCACTATTTATAGATTTATACTAAAAAGAGTAATCATTAATTTATATACGCTCTGTATAAGTGTATGCGTTCTGCTAGGTAGGTACATTAATCTAAGGTTTCTCTATTTGATCACTATAGTCGTTGCAAATTAAACAAATCCACCATCTACTACTATTGTTAGTGGTGCTCATATTATAATGTTGATAGAACGCTAATGAGGTTAAAACACAGTTGTAACCAAACCAACTTATCAATTACAATAAGTTGAACCCGTTAACGAATAATTTTCCTTATATACAAATTTTAAACTTTTATTTTTGTTTCGTCATTATTTTTAATAACTTAATCGGCTTATTAAAAGCTTCTTGTGACTTTTAAACTTTTGTTTAAGCACAAAAGCTTAAAAAAAGACGAAAATTTATTGCTTTGTTGGTAACGAACTTTTTCTTTCTAAATTATAAACTAAATGTTTAAAAAGTGTCATTTAAAAAAAAGTTTTTTAATATTTTCTTTAATTTTCAATTAATTTATTTTGAAGACACAGAGTGGACAAATAAATTATAAGCTTTCATTTTGATTATTGGAAAATTCACAATAACACATTGCAAGGTGGAAATTTATTACAAGCTGTCGTGACGGTAAATGAAACTATATTAGCTCCCTCTATTACGAGTATTAACTTTATTACTATCTCGCAGGGAAGCCTAAATAGGCAAATCTGACAGTTGCTGGTAATATTTATAAATTCTAGCAGGGTTGTAAAACGAGATTTGATGACATAGTGGGGTAGTGGGGCTAAATTATGGTAGTGCTCGATCTTCTCAAGGTTTTATGACGTAGTCTCTTCATAGTCTTTATTTTTCCTGAAGATTGTGCTCATATTGACTTTCTTTTTGTGCTCATTATGTCTATATCTTTTTTCAATGTACAGAGTCCTGTTGGTATTCTGAATCTTATAACACCAAAACTTTACCGTCTAAACAAATATCCCCGATCCCCACGATCCTCTCTGGTAATGGCAGAGAACCTCGGAGGCCGTAGTTAGAACTTGGAAGACTCTGGAGTCCATCGTAAAAATAGATGACTTGAGAAATGATGAGCCACAGAAGAAGTGCTTGAATATTGCAGAATAGGCCCTAATAAGTGCTAGGAAGTACACAATTCAGAATACAGACGCTTAAAATTAATTTGCTCATGATAGCAATAATTTTCAATTAAGCCTATTTTTGTAAATGGAAGGTGGCCTAATTAATAGCCTCCATTTTGATTATTTTAAAACACACATTTCGTTACTTAGCGAGACATAGAAATATAATAAATTTATTCCTCCCCTACACTATCTCTTATGGGTAGATATTGTAGCTACCCTATCAATAATATTAATAGGGAAAACGAGTCCAGTGACAAATCACTTTAACGGTCTTTTATATACAAATAGTTGAATTAAAACTTTTATTATCACCAAACTACTATTATTAGTGTGCCACTTAACTAAGAGCAGAGAGAGTAAGCTTTGAAAGCTTTTATGTGTATTCAAATGTACGGTTTTCTGTAGAAATTGAATGGTTAGTTAGGCTAATGCGTACTTGAACTGAAATAAAAAAAAATTTTGAATTGTAAAAAAAAAGAGTTAAATATAGAACGTTAACATTAATTCGTAAACATCGCGTTTTTTATTTTTTTAATTAAATATTTTGCAAAAGATTTGCGTTTTTGTAAAACTTTTAATTTCAAGCTGCTGCGTTAAAAATATAACTTTGATGCATCTTATTTAATTTTAAATTAATTTAAAATGATTAATAAGGGATTGTCCCGCAGGTTTAATAAAAGTTGTAATTAGTAAAATTTGATGCTGTTATTTATATTTTAAAATTAAACGTATTATAAGAGAAATAGCCTCTCGGCTTAAACTTTTTTTTTTATTTAATTTTTCTAAAGTTGTGGCTTCCTCTTTCTGACTATCTCAATCAGCTACTGATGCTACAGGTCCAGGGTAGGACTTTTTTTCTAAGTGAGAGGTGGGAATCTTCGAAAAACACCACATCGGCGGGTACGATGTGGTAGTGTGGGATTCTTACCCACTAAAACCACTTCTCGAAAAAGTAGTGATAGTTTGGGTACCGAGAATACCCGATGACAGAGCAAGAGTTATAGTGGAGCTGAAAGGTACGTAGAGCTTAGCACAGTATTAAAAGAAAAGCCTGATACAGAACTATTATTATAGAGTCGAGTAGAATAACAGATTAGAAAAGAGTAACAAAGTATGGAAAGGTATAGAATAGAATCCGTGAGTTTTCATTTAAATCAAGGTGCTGCTTTGGCTACCAAAGCCGAGATGTCACGTCTCGGAATCCCATAAACTTTCGCGCGCAGACTCTCCAGCGCTGTCACCGCTTCCGAGTTGCCCATATCTGGTTGCCACGGCTGCCATCCCCCGGCCTCAGGTCTCACAAGTAGCGCTCTACTGGTCCCTCACATTTAGCATCGGGGGACACCACATAAGCAGGTGCTCGGACGTTTGCCGTTGCCCACAGGGGCACGCATCAGGGGGCTAGACCCATCTTGTTTAAATATGCCAGGAAAGAGCCTTAGCCTGTGGCCAAATAAGACAGATGTCGAGTTAGTCACCTCCTCAAGGCCGAGTCGTCGCTTCCTGACTGCGAAATCGACAAAGAAAAGAGCCGCCGACGCCGAAGAGGGTGGCGCAGCCATTTCCCCCTCAAAAACCTCCAGTTCAAGTTGTCGTGCTAGGTGTTTGATATAAGACGGCGGTAGGGCTGATGAGTCGTATGGCCTAGAAGACAGTAACGCCGAACTTTCCCTCACCACCAGCATCTCGTCCGCCTCTACAGTAACCCGTCCAGGTACCACCAAGTCCCTCAGTCCATCGCACACCTCTCTGTGGACTTCGGTTGGTCTCCACGCGTCGCAGACGGTCGTCGCAATTGACATATTTTGGAATGTTAAGACCACAGTGTCGAAAAGCAGTTACAGCATTCCTCAGCTCCACCAGCACCACCGGGTCTGACTAGTCGGCTCTTCTAGGACCAAACAGCCAAAAATTATATTTTTTGTCACCGAGAGTGGTTGTCTGCTAGCTCAAGTGGTTTACTTTTATTATAATTTAATAAGCGTTAAACTAAAGAATCTGGTTTTGCTAGGTAGGTCACACACTGCTTTTACTCTTCATTGATTTCGAAGTATAGAAACTTTTCCTAATAAACAGATTTTAATGAGAATGACTAGTTAAGACTTAGACCTATGACAGGTTGACTTAGTATATCCACATCCAAAAGGATCCTTTTTTAAGATCGAACTACGTTATTCATTCTCGTTTGCTTTTGGCTGTCAATGTCAAGGACGGCGTGAAGGCTGTCTAGTTTACTTACGCCCAACTTTTTGATCACACATCGTATATACGAGTAGTTTAATAACTTGTAGACTAAACTTTGTGCTTTTTTCCAGCTTTCGGATGAAGTCACCTCAGAAAACTTCCACTAGCGGTTTTGAAGCATCATTAAGGTGCTTCTGGAAGCACTCAACCGGCTAGCCACACTACTTGGAATATTTTTTAAGGTTAGTTCTTACTTTTCTATTTCCTTTAATTTGAAGTTTCTACTGATTTGTGCAAGGGAAAACATCGTTGATAAAAGTGAGTTAATTTTCGCCGTAACAAATTTTTCTGCATAGCTTTGTTTATTAAAATTTATAATATTCTACGCTCTAAATCGATATTTATTTTTAATGCATATGTATTATATGCTTTAATTTATAGGAATATAATAACATATGACAACAAATAAAGTAACCTAAAAAGTGAACATACACTTTTTCCCTAAGGGATAAAAGCGGACGAATTTTAAGCCGTAAAATTTTATAAACGTATTACACTTTTTAAATAAAAACATAAAAAAGTATATATCATATGGATTTTCAATTTTCATTACATACATAATATGATAATCTATATTTCATCAATTTATAGTGTTATTTTACATGAAAAACCTATTATTAAATTGTGGTTCAAAAGGTATTGGTTTATATTGAGTTATAAATTGCATTTAATAAACAGGGGGTATAAATTAATTCGAAGGTAATTGATTCTTTGTGTTGGAAACAATGTTCAGAGTTATTATCAGCTTTTTAATCAATAACTTTTTTGTAACCACTAATGGGAAAATTGTTTGGAAAATTCAATTTTTTATTACTATTTTTAATAACAGCAATTCAGGTCAGGACTTAACTATGAAATTTTCATTTTTCAATTAAAATATTAAATAATTAAATCTTGATTTTTATTTTACAATGTTTTAACGTTTAGTAATGAAAGTGACTGTATCTCTCTGAACTGTTAAAATGTCTTCTCCAGAGCTTTAAACCTTCTTTCCCTTCAAAAGTGTTTTAATACGGTTTTCCCTCAATCAGCTGAGTCAGTGAGTTCCATTACAATCAGTTTGGGAGTGATTGTCTATCACTGGTGATTATCTCAATTGTTTGCCTTTTTGTGGTCTTGAACCGACGTGCTTGTTATTTTTGTACGGTTCTATTGAGCTAATTTTCATCGAGCTCGCTCTAATTAAAAAGTTATTAGTTTAGAACAATTAACTGATAGTCGCTCTTGTGTTTAATTCCATTTGCCGCTTTCTTATTGGTTATTGAATGAATCCAAGTTGGTCGCTTGATTTCCAATATAAGCTCCTACTCCACTTTAATAAAGAACTTCTCGTTTCACTATCGTGGTGAGCGGAAGCGCCAATTTCTCTTCGGTTCAATTTCCTTTGACTTCAACGACGCCCGTCCTAATTGATTAATTAATTTAATTCAATTAATTATTATTTTGTTTTTTTTGCAATTATTTTATTTACTTTGTTACCTTCAGCAAACCCTGATGTCTACATTTCGAACCCTAAGACCATTGATCTCTTTTAGCAGACCGCTTTTTATCTTAAAGAGATGTCTATTGATATAGGGAAGAGAAGTTTCCGTGCCAGTGTTTGATTAGGACTATTCATCTCTCTTAGAGGACCTCTTTGGGTCTTAAAGAGAGGACTATATTGATCTGGTGTAATACGTAGTCCCTCTTTCTTTCTTTTAGGGCTAGTGATCTCCGTTGGGGGTCAATTTGGATCTTAATGAGAGTACTAGTGATTTGGTGAGTGAACCACTGGGTCTTTTCACTAGGTCTAGTAATCTCTTTCTTCGGAGAGAGGACTAGTTATCTGGTTAGAAAGAGCGTCTGGTGTTTTTCAGACCTAGTGACCGGTTCGGTTGGATATTAAAGAGAGTACTAGTGGTCTGGGACTACTTCTGTTTCGTTTGTGTTGGTCTATGCCTAGTGACCTCTCTTCGAGGACCAGTTCGATCTCGAAGACGAGGACTAGTGGTCTGGAAGAATAGTGGTCGGGTCATCATATACGAGATTTGTGTTTTATTAGTCGTTATCTATTACTACGTTTTTTTACCTGAAGAAAGTTTTTTTTTATTTGTGTATCAGTGCCTTTTAGGTACTTAGCGTTATTTTTTTATTTAATAAATAAATAACCCGTGTACCCGTGTCTTGCAGGTCAGGTGGTCCCTTTTTAAAGGTCTGAGAGGTGTTGAAGACAGGTCTGGTGGTCTGGGGATACGCTCGTCCCTCCCGTGTCTTCCAGGTCAGGTGGTCTCTCCTTACAGGTCTGATAGGTCTTGAGGACAGGTCTGGTGGTCTGGGGATACGCTCGTCCCTCACGTGTCTTCCAGGTCAGGTGGTATCTCCTTAAGGTCTGGCTAGGTCTTAAGGACAGGTCTGGTGGTCTCTTTTTAAAGGTCTGAGAGGTCTTGAGGACAGGTCTGGTGGTTTGGTGATACGCTCGTCCCTCCCGTGTCTTCCAGGTCAGGTGGTCTGATAGGCCTTGAGGACAGGTCTGGTAGTCTAGGAATTCGATTAACCCCTTTCGTATCCTTCAGGTCAGGTGGTCTCTCCTGAAGGTCTGGCTAGGTCTTGAGGACAAGTCTGGTGGTCTGGAAGAACAGTGGCTGAGTCATAACTTAAGAGATTTGTTTTTAGTTGGCTTTCCTTATAGTATGTTTTTTTCCTTAAGAAAGATTTTTTTTATTTTTGGACGTGTCATTTCAGCGGCATTATTATTTTTGTCATTAATTTTGAATAAACATATTTTATTTTAATTTTATTTGTTACGAACCAACTGAAGTCTCCAACTGAGGGACGCTTAAGGGAGAATTAATGAGACACCCGGTTTTCGGAGTTAGAACAGTTTATTTGATTTCTCGTTGATTTCGACGCCAATTATCCATTTAGACCATTGGTCACTGACCAAGGAGCTGGGTATCTCACTATCTCAGTGCTTTAGTTCACCTAACTCTTTTCAAGTTTGAGAGTTCTGTAAAGAAAATAGCCTGGATAGAAAATCCGAAAGATTTTTTTCAGGTGAAAACGAAATGAGCATTCTCTAGAACATTTGGATTTTTATAACTTGTCATATTTTTTTAAATTTAAATTTTATTAAGTTGTTCATTTTGAAAACTTTTATCCCCTTATAAGAGTAAAACCAGCAATTTTGTGAGAGTTTAAACAATTATTATAAAATATTCTTCAAGTACCAGCTGTTGGAAACTGTTTGTACAGCATTTAATTATATTAATACTCTGTTTAATTTTTTTTTAAGTTTTATCTTCTAATAAAAGCCCTCTTTAAAAATATAAAGAAAAAGCTTAATTAATAAAAAGTACAACTATAAAGCAAATTACGTGTACACTAACGACAAAGGCTTAATAAATTATAAAAATTTAAAGACGATGGTTGTATTAGACGTTTAAATATGAAATTTTTCAAAATTGATTTATATTAATAATCTACAAGGGTATGTATAAGTCGTATATAAATTAATACAATATTTTATAAATTTTTAAATTAAAACAAAAAATAATTTCTTGCCCCAGAAGTTTGAGACAGCGTTCTGCAATCATTAATCATTTTTGCATAGTTATTGAAATTGCTAGACATTATGAATAAAGTAACTTTATATAAAACTTGAGTTATATTCTACATAAAATAACTACCAACTACTTCTTTAGTAAAATTATATCGTGTTCTAAACAGCTGTTTAAGGCAACTTGACAAATGTACAACTATACAACTATTACAGTCACCTTTCACCAATAAATTTCCCCATATAAATAGTATTAATATCGATAAATATCCCCATAAAGTTATTAGGTTATTACAGCAACAATTTTACAAAATTTTCTTTATTTTTGCTCATATTTTTATTAAAATAATTGTAAAATACACCTTTAACAGTAAGAAAGAACATGCGTGTTTGATAACAAAAATAAATGGCGAACCACGTTACGCTCTTGACTTTTGACTAAAATTAATGTCTTTTCAGGATCCGAGATAAAATTAATGACAGCTTTTTTTTGTTAAGTCCTCCTTAAGCAACTCGGCTCTCTTACATTTCGAAATAATTTTAAACAAAAGCGCACGAAATAAATGAATTTCGACTTATCGGTTGAAAGAAGTTTTCTAAAAAAAAAAGGTTTTTCTTCAAATGGTTACACTTGATGTTTATAATTTTCTTTGAAAGCAGAGGGTTTTCCTTATTGACAATAATTAATAATGATAATTTTATTTCGTTGAAAGATCACAAAAACGATCGGGGATAGCTCGTAAGGATAGTGGAAAGCGATATGGAAATTATTGTGATGTGAGTTTCCACAAATTAAAACAAACGAACTCGTTCGAATTCACCAGTGTAAATGCACTGTTCCAGAATTTCCTCTTACAAGACATGCTGCCTCGGGTGCAGAATAACTCACAGCATAGACAGACGAGTATGTTCTGGTGCTACAGAGGTACAGTTCGACTGGAACTGTAGATATCCAGTCAGTGTCGCCTGGAGCAAGCTTGTCTAGGATATGGACTAGGTCAGATTTGTCATTTGCAAGTCGAATCTTGCTTTGAAGAGCCGAGGGCTGAGGATAGATTAAATTTTCATAATTGAACAACTGGACAAGATCGCAGTCTTTGGATAAAGTTACAGTGCATTTGTAGAGCCTGCAGAAGAAGTCAGGATTTAACTTGTGATTACTAGGAGCTAAGTAGTAAGGTTAACTTAAAAGTGACTTCTAGCTGGGTACATGAGGAAAGTACCAATAATTTCGATTTATAAATTTGGTAATTTTTACTACCCTTCTCAAGGCATTTCTCGAGTGTCTAAGTGCTAGCTACCGCTCTTCGAAGCCATTTAAGACTACATCAGCAAAAGGGACATCTTCTTCTATGGCCAGCATAAAATGTTTACCACTTTCACTGCAGACTTATATAAAAAGAATCCAAACAAACTGAAGAATCCACTGCTTTTATGCAGTTCAGTAGTTGCAGCATTAGCAAGCTGTCGTAGATTACCAACTTTATTGATTAAAATCTCAAAAAATTTAATTATTGTGCATTAATGTATATGTTGTATTTCTATTTTGTTTTTACTGTGATATTTTGTTACTATATTATAAATTTTGATCGTTTTGGACATTTAGATGCGTCTGTTCCACGTGTTGTTGGTCAGGATCGGCTTTACGCCAGTTACAGACGGTGCTCGCTTTTGATAGATTTATAAGTGGCTCGCTTGCGTCTAACAATAACCCCGACGTGGTCAATTCCTACGTGATAAACATTATTTATGTACTGTGCACTATTTACGAATTGTCTACATCCAAACTTATACCAGAGTGTTACCAAAAAGTGTTAAGTATTCATTTTGCTCTGTAGGCTGTTTTAATTGATATCGATAAAACAGTCACAGCGCCTTGAAAATTTTGAAATATTTGAATTCTGTACGAAATTTAGAACGAAAAAAATAAATTAGAGTAGATAGAGACCGACTTGTTCCAAAGATGGACTCACTTCAAACTGCCTAGTGCATGAAATTCACAATTTTAAAGAGAAACGCGCTTTTCTTGAATTTATTTACTATAACACCCTGTATATTTTTATATATTCTTATTCTGCATGAAATCTACAACTAAAACCATTAATTAAAATAGATCGAGACCGACTTGTTCCCAAGATGGACTCACTTCAAACTGCCTAGTGCATCAAATTCACGACTTGAAAGTGAACCGCAATTTTCCAGAATTGTTTTACTATAACACCCTGTATATTTTTATATATTTGTATTCTACATGAAATTTATAACTAAAACCATTAACTGATATAGATCGAGACGGTTGAGACCGACTTGTTCCAAAGATGAACTCACTTCAAACTGACTAGTGCATGAAATTCACGATTTTAAAGAGAAACGCGTTTCTCTTGAACTTGTTTGCTATAACACCCTGTATATTTTTATATATTCATATTCTGCATGAAATTTACAACCAAAACTATTAATTAGAATAGATCGAGACCGACTTGTTCCCAAGATGGACTCACTTCAAACTGCCTAGTGCATCAAATTCACTACTTGAAAGAGAACCGCAATTTTCTAGAATTGTTTTACTATAACACCCTGTATATTTTTATATATTTGTATTCTGCATGAAATTTATAACTAAAACCATTAATTAAAATAGATCGAGACCGATTTGTTCAAAAGATGGACTCACTTCAAACTGCCTAGTGCATCAAATTCACGACTTGAAAGTGAACCGCAATTTTCTAGAATTGTTTTACTATAACACCCTGTATATTTTTATATATTTGTATTCTACATGAAATTTATAACTAAAACCATTAACTGATATAGATCGAGACGGTTGAGACCGACTTGTTCCAAAGATGAACTCACTTCAAACTGACTAGTGCATGAAATTCACGATTTTAAAGAGAAACGCGTTTCTCTTGAACTTGTTTGCTATAACACCCTGTATATTTTTATATATTCATATTCTGCATGAAATTTACAACCAAAACCATTAATTAGAATAGATCGAGATCGACTTGTTCCCAAGATGGACTCACTTCAAACTGCCTAGTGCATCAAATTCACTACTTGAAAGAGAACCGCAATTTTCTAGAATTGTTTTACTTATAACACCCTGTATATTTTTATATATTTGTATTCTGCATGAATTTTATAACTAAAACCATTAATTAAAATAAATCGAGACCGACTTGTTCCCAAGATGGACTCACTTCAAACTGCCTAGTGCATCAAATTCACGACTTGAAAGTGAACCGCAATTTTCTAGAATTGTTTTACTATAACACCCTGTATATTTTTATATATTTGTATTCTGCATGAAATTTATAACTAAAACCATTAATTGATATAGATTGAGACGGTTGAGAAGGACTTGTTCTAAAGATGAACTCACTTCAAACTGCCTAGTGCATCAAATTCACGACTTAAAAGAGAACCGCAATTTTCTAGAATTGTTTTACCATAACACCCTGTATATTTTTATATATTTGTATTCTGCATGAAATTTATAACTAAAACCATTAACTGATATAGATCGAGACGGTTGAGACGGACTTGTTCCAAAGATGTACTCACTTCAAACTGCCTAGTGCATGAAATTCACGATTTTAAAGAGAAACGCGTTTTTCTTGAATTTTTTTGCTATAACACCCTGTATATTTTTATATATTCATATTCTGCATGAAATCTACAACCAAAATCATTAACTAAAATAGATCGAGACCCACTTGTTCCAGAGATCCACTAACATCAACTCCCTATCGCATCTAATTCACGACTTGCGACAAGAACTCGTTTTTCTCGAATTTTTTTAGTATAACACCCTGTATATTTATATTCTATTCTGCATAAAATTTAAAACCTATGCAATAAATCAGAATAGATCGAAACCCATTTGATATAGAGATTTACTCCCATCAAACTTTTTCTTGCATCAAATTCTGGTCTTCTGAGAGAAAAACTCGTTTTTCTCGAATTTTTCTAGTATAACGCCCTGTATATATTTATATATTTGTACTTGCTTGAAATTTAGCGCCCAAATAATTTACTTATTTGCTCTTAAAACATGTGAACTTAAACAAATGAAAGAATACCTAGTTAAAGTTAGAATATTGTACTGGACATCCTAGTAGTGTATGTTACCCTGTATATAAGAATTTAGTAAGACTCTTTCAAGTTAATTATAGAAAAAACTATAAAAATATAAACTAGTGCTTTACGATTGTAATAGAAGTTTTCCACTGGAGTAGTCTCCTATTCGCACTAAAATCTTTTACAACGACGATTAATTTATTTTTTCGCATAAACTTCAACGTTCAACTTTTGAATAAAACTTAAATACCCGAACAATATAAGCATCGATTAAATTTCCAAAGTGAAAACTTAAAAAATGCACAATAATCCCCATTTTATGCAGTTTATTGTAAAGTTTGTTTAAAATTCTAACAAAACCGGCCCTTATTTTTTTTGTTAAAATGTTCTTTTTAAAAGTTTATTTTTTATGTATTTTCAGCGTTAGTGCTTTTCGTTTGAATTGAAGAAAAATAAATGGTCAAACATAAATGTTCTTACAATCCTTTATGAATTGAGTATTTTCTATCCTGAATCTCGGCGGTGGTGTAAAGCTTTTCTTTTTTTTTATATTTTTATCCAACCTACAGTAGATTTATTCCGAGCGTCATCAATTTAATGCAATACGTGCTGAATGATTCACAAGGCAGGTTAGTATCCTGTTACAAAATCTCGTTTTGTCCTAGATTTAAGGAGCAAAAGGAGCGCTAGTCAATTAATTTAAGTAGCTCTATGTGACAATTTCCTAGTGATTTTTTATGAGAGCAGAAATGATAATTTGAATTTTGTGAAATATATTATGGAATTCCTCATCCTTCTTCCTGTTAAGTTTTCAGTCGTCGTTCACCGTTTTCTTTTAGTTACAACGACTATGACAATGTATCTGTAGTTTACGATATTAAACAACAATAAAAATAATGTGCTAGACGTAATAAATTAATGAAAAAATATAAACCTTGCAAAATTATATTATAAATCTTGCTTTAGATAAACTTCCATCATAAATCCTAGTAGGCCTAGCAGTGATCCGCAAACAACCATCATTTTACGGGTCAAAGCTTTTATTTTATAATTAATGTACATCCACTGCTTCTTAAAAATTATTATTACATTTTTTTTAACCTTTTTAATCATTTTTGTTGGTTAAAACTCAAACAATTACAAAATTACGTGCAAACAAAAGCAATTTTTTGTAAAATCTATTGCTAGAAGAATTTTCACGTAATATTAGGCAGGATTTGCTTTGTATGCAAGATTCATAAAAATGAGAAACTAAAATAAAATGAAACTATATAAATCAAAAATTTTTTGATATTGAAGGGAAAAATGAAAAGTTATTGCGTATATTTTTTATTAAAAATTGCCTTTCCGATTTTCTTTATTCTTGACAACTTAAGTTTGCCATTATGGAAATTTTTGCGATAAGAAAAATAGTTTAGAAAAACTATTGTTTTTTTTTTAAAATACATACAATATCAAACATTTAAAACTCGATTAAGAATGAATATGTGGAAAATTTGATGGAAAATTCAAATTTCCTTGTAATTGTGCCTTCGGGTTATACTCTTTAATAAATTTATTAAAGAAAAATAAAAGCAAAACAATTTTAAATTTTCTTAAAAAATATCTTAGTGTGTAAACATTGGGAAAATTGGTTTTTTCATCACTCTCGTCAAAAATACTTTTTATTAGAGCCTTATTCAAAAGTAGGCTATTTATTATAAATAATGGAGGTTTCCATTTTTCTTAGAAAAGAAAAATTTCATTACATACCTAGAAATTTGAAATTTTTCTTAAAAAGTCTCAGGGATACCGACTGGGTGAGGCGGTAGAACTGAAAATTTAAAAATCTTTATATTATGTAAAATAATTATTATTCTAAAATAAATTATATAATAATCGACTTAGATAGAGAATAGAGCATCAAGTAGGTAATGCAACACTTAAAACTTTTAGATTGGACTTCAAATTAATGAGATATAAATTAAATTAGCACCAATACACTCCCTTAAGCTTAATTAATTTCGTCCTGAATTTTGTCAGGAAAAAAATTGTTATTTCTCAGTTGAAGTTGTAACAATAAAGCCTTAAAATGACAATGGTTTAATTAAAAAAAAGACCTACCTTCTATCTGTTATTGTTAGAAATTAAACCTATAGGAGTCACTAAGTGCCTATCACCCTTAAAAACAATTATTGGCACAAGTGTAACGAACTGAACTTGAGTGTGTCATGGCCGAGCTGTTCATAATTTAATTTATCATCAACATCTAAACCCTTTCAAATTAAACTCTTACTCTAATGAAAAAAATCAATTTTCTAAATTAATTTGTGTTGGTTCTTAAACGGAAAATTTAATAAAATATTTAATTAATAATTATATTATCAAAGTTTGCCTTAAAATTTATGGCTAATATAAAATACAAATAATGCTTTGGCTTGCCATCGGATTCAAAAGTTTCGATCCCTGACTTAGATATTAGATATGGAAATTATTTTTAAATTTCCTAACATAAAGTCAGAGCGTGTGGGAACGCTTTCTTAAAATATTAATTTTTACGCCCTACAGACATAGACAGTGCCGGGCAGTAAAAGAGCTCTAAAAGCGAAAGCACTGCTAAAAGTGTGTTATCTTATTTTGGACATTTACGGCTAAACTAGACATGGGAATTATTTTAAAATTTCCTAACATAAACTGAGAACTTGTAACAACGGTTCTTTTCGTTTTTAACACACCTGCTTCTCAATTGATAGGTTAGCAAGGACTTTTGAATCCCATGGTAATTTACTAATGATAACTCAATATTTTTCAAAATTTTATTAAAATACAACATAATTAAGACGTTAAATTGAAAACATCAGTGGAATTTATATTATTAAGTGCACAATCAAAGACTTGATAAACGTACCAGGAAAGAATAAACTGATAATCTTTTAAATCAGGATCTTGTAATTTTTCCAGCTAAAACAAACAAATTAGTTTAAAATTAATTCCTTTTACTTTCTCAACTTTCTAATTTTGTTCTTAAACCTCAACTCAAAAATTTCTTACCAAGAATAATTTTTTTAATCCTCAGCTCTTTTAACTGTAGTCTATCGTAATATTAATAGTCTAGTCAACGAACGGGTTATAGAGAACATGCTGGAAGAGGGTAATGGATTTTTTTTTCAGGAATGTGTTTAGACTAGTTGGGAGGTAAAAATACTAAAAGTCCCCGCTCCTAGCTATACGGCTAAGAGAAAGGTTTCGTTTTTGTACATTCCTAAAGAAAAAAATTCCAACCTCTTCTTTGTTCTCTATAACCTCTTGGTTGACGACACTATAAGGAATAAAGAAAACATGAATAGAAACAGTCTTGTGGGAATTTTGATAAGCTTTCATTTTGATGCGTACATTTTTTCCCTAGAACGCGCCGTTTTCGAGATATAGAAAAACGAAACCTTTCCACTCTTCTTCTCTTAGCCGTACAGCTAGGAGCGGGGACTTTTAGTATTTATACCTCCTAACTAGTCTAAACACATTCCTGAAAAAAAATCCATTACCCTCTTCCACGTTCTCTACACCCCTGTTTTAAGCGTTCGTTGACTAGAGTACAATCATAATTACATTTTTCAAAAAGACGTCTAATGGGGGTGAAGTTGCATTGTGCGCATTTCCACTCGATGCTACTGGAGGAATACTAGCTGTGTGATCTTCGACGTCTGGGATTTCGGATTTATCTTCTGGGGATTTTGTGATGGATTCAAAATTGTGAATTTGCGAAGGTGTCGATGCTAAATTGATTGGTTCTACATTTTCCTCTTTCTTATTGGAAACTTTCGACTGATTTTCTCCTGAAATTTCCTTTTATTACAAATTGTTTATCTATTTCAATTTAGTTACTATTTAAAAGGTCGCTTATATCATCGAAATCAATTTCTCCTTTCAATATCTCATACAAGTCGATTTCTGAATCACTTATTTCCACGACATCTCTGCCGTTCTCAAGCTTATCAAAAGACGGCTCTAACATTTTTACGTTTTCTTAAAAAAATTAATTTTATTATTTTTGATATTTTGATTAACAGTTTGTTATTGTACCTTCAATTTTGTTTGAATAACCATCTCCGTACGCATTTTTTAAATTGAAAATAAAAAACAAAATGCAAAATATGGACTTCATATCGTTAAAGACTTTTAAACAATAACCAACTATTGTTAAAATGCTTAGTTATTATTCCTTATCATAAGTATTTTAGAAAATGCATTTAGTCACCACAATTAGTTGTAACTAGCAGAAAAATAATTGTCTAATTACGCTTTATATTGATTGCATTTTTATATTGTTAGGACATAATGACCAAATTCCAACAAGCAAATTTTTTTAAATCTCGAATTAAGTGAGAAACAAAGATAGAACTGAGTAGTCTTCGAAATTTCCTTCGAGCATTGAGAGATCGAACCAGTGAAGTAATTTTAAGAGGCATAATTGGATAGACCAAGGCAAAGCTTCAACCTCTCGATACACTAATCTATAATAAGTATATCAAGTAGCCATTAAAGCTCTCAAGGCTAGAAAAATAACAGCAAGGCCGTTCTATAAATTTCTAACGAAATAGCAGCAAATGAGCTGCCACACTTACGTGAGGGGTTCCAGGAACGTCATGCTTTGGTTGAAACTCCCAAGAGAAGTACTAAAAAGACAGTCCAGGTATAAGACCGAACAAATAACCTTTGGAACCCACCCCACAATATGAAAGCTGAAATTCTTTGCAATAGATCTTATATGCCTAAGAACGCCTACGAAAGAATTTAAAGAGCAAAAAAGTCTAGATAATGTCTGACAGTCAAGCTGTGATAAAGGCACTCAAATCCAATAGCTTTGAGTTCTTATTCACTTGGAAATGCAGAAAACAAAGAACACAAAACAAACACAGAAACTTCTCATGGACATTCTATGCTTCGCTGTGAAGATTGAACTCCTGAGAAAATAAATAGGAGTAGGGTTATGAACAAAAGACAAACACTAGTCAAGTTCTGTAAGGTTTAGAAGCCAATCGACCCCTAAGTACAATACAATACAATACTGTGCATTGAAAGCAATTTAAAAACAAAACTGAAAAACTAAATATAAGGAAGGCTTCAGGAAATATAAAATATTCCTTTAGGAAAACCAACAGTACTGAAATTATATAATTTATGCTGAAAAGTTTTAAGGAAATTCTACTACGATCTGTTGATGTGCTGAATCACAGAGCTCAAGGTTGACAGTTTTAATCTTCGAAAACTATGTTAGGTAAATTGGTCGAGGCTAATCCACAAAAATAGGGTGAGACTTCCATAATTGAATATCAATATATCATCGACAGTAGATGTCGACTTATTGTAATCTGTTGTTTTTTGATTTGAAATTCGATTAGGGTAATAATGGTAGAATCTACTAATCGAGAAGTCGTGTAAATTATTTTGCTCCGAAACTGTTCAATAAGTTCCCGAGGTCAGTGAGAGTGTTAGTCCCATTGTCTAACACAAGTTAGAACCTCGAGAGGTTCAGTGATTTGCAGAATTCGACTTGTTATATTTTGTAAACTTTGATTTAATTTGATAAATTATTTATGACAGCTAAAGTCTTCACCAATTTAATAAAAATGCTGAAATGTCTAAGGGAAATTCTACTACGATCTGGTGCTGCCCTGGATCACAGAGCTCAAGGTAGAGCTTTTCAATCTTTGAAAACTATGTTGGACCCCCCAACATAGTTGTGGATTACGCTGGACCAATACCCCATTGGTCCAGCGTAATCCACAAAAATGGGGTGAGAACTCCATAATTGAGTATCACTATTTTAAATTAAAAAATTAATATTTATTGCCACAATTATAATTTTGAAACAATTAATAAGTATACAACTCTAATCAATAACAATTCTGTTAGGCTACAATTATTTAAACACTTTATTAAACAATTTACTTTGGTTTTGCATTGTCTGTCATTTGGGCAGCTACACCATTGGCAATTTTAGCAGTTTCGCTAGCCACCGCCTGCATATCGTTATTTGCATAATAAGTATTAGCTGCGTCGAGGAAATTTGACAGTGCTTTTTGTAGTTCTGGATCTAAAATAAATAATTAATTATTATAATAAAAACATTAATAATGCAAAATATTTTACCCTCGATTTTACCTAACAACATATTCGGATTTGGTAACGGTTCGTTCGCAGGCTTCGTAGAAATTTGCACAATTTGTAAATTAATTAACAAAAGGCAAGCGATCAAAATTACCAACTTGGCCATGTTTGGGTACTTGTAAACGAATTGCAATGAACAAAACCTTTCTGCAGTTGCATTTATAGGTACAATGGACTTAGCGATAATTCTTATGCGATTAGATAAGTAGTGTAGGTAGGGCTCTAATTTGCGTAAATACCTAAGTAAATAGGTAATTATAAACAAAATGAGTCACTTTGGAAATTATTTTTCGATTTTAAAACAGATAAAAATGGTTGCATATTGGAGCTATTAAATTAAATTTCTGGCTTTAATTTAATTATCCTCTTATAGCTCTGTTAACCTTATTTAAATTATTATAATGTGCAAGAAAATAGGGCGGTAACTGCGTTTTTACTTGTCTCACCACTAGGAGCTTTATTTTCAAAATTTTTTTAGAGGTAAAATTACCATAACCCTACTTAAAGGAACAAGAGCTTCGAGACTTTGAGAGGGAGAGTGAGTTGTAGATGTCGACTTATTGTAATCTGTAAACTTTGATTAGGGTAATTATGGTAGAATCTACAAATCGAGGACTAGTGTAAATTATTTTGCTACGAAACTGTTCAATAAGTTTCCGAGGTCGGTGAGAGTGTTAGACAATGGGAGGTTTATTACTGGGGTTAGAGATGTACTTGTGAGAGGAGCTTAGTAGGTACTCCCCCAGGAATTTTGTGATAATGTTGTTGTTGATCGTATAGATGTGAAATGAATATCTAAATATATTTTGGCTTATGTAAACATTTTTATATGAACATCTATAAACATTAATATTATTAAATATTATTTCTATTGATTGCTATAAATTAATTATGAAAGCTATAGGACAAATTAATATTTGTACGGAGTTTGATAGAAAATTTTTATTGGAGGTAAAACTACCATCAGACTACTCCTTACGGAGCTAGAGCCTCGAGAGGCACAGTGAGTTGTAGAATTCGACTTATTCTTATTATATTTTGTAAACTTTGATTAATTGTTGTAAATTAATTATGAAAGCTATAGAACAAATATTTTTACGTGTTGGTTAGAAAATTTTCTACTTTATAATTTTTATTAGAGGTAAAACTACCATCAGACTACTCCTTATGGAGCTAGAAACTCGAGGGGCACAGTGAGTTGTAAAATTTGACTGTAACTGTTATGAATTAATTATGAAAGCTATAGGACAAAAACATTTGTACGGATTTCGATAGAAAATTTTTATTAGAGGAAAAATTACCATCAGACTACTCCTTACGGAGCTAGAGCCTCGACAGGCACAGTGAGTTGTAGAATTCGACTTATTATATTTTGTAAACTTTGATTAATTGGTGTAAATTAATTATGAAAGCTATAGAACAAATATTTTTACGTGTTGGTTAGAAAATTTTCTACTTTATAATTTTTATTAGAGGTAAAACTACCATCAGACTACTCCTTACGGAGCTAGAGACTCGAGAGGCACAGTGAGTTGTAAAATTTGAATTATTAAATTTTTTAAACCTTGATTAACTGTTATGAATTAATTATGAAAGCTATAGGACAAAAATATTTGTACGGATGTCGATAGAAAATTAGAAAAGGTAAAATTACCATCTGACAACTTCTTACGGAGCTAGAGCTATTTTTTAAACTTTTTTAAACTTTAATTGTTATAAATTAATTATGACAGCTATAGAATAAATATTTTTACTGGTTTCAATAGATTTTGTTGGTCATTTCTACACAGACATAGCCAGAGCCGGGTAGTAAAGAAGCCCTAAAAGCAAAAGCACTGCTAAAAGGGGTGTTATTTTCTTGTCATTTACGGCTCAACTAGACATGGGAATTGTTTTAAAATTTACATAAAGTCCGAACTTGTAAGAACGGTCCTTTTCGTTTTTGACATACATGCTTATCAATTGAAAGGTTAGCAAGGGCTTTTGAATCTGATGGTGAGCTGATAACTGAGAATGATAACTTAGTATTTTTCAAAATTTTATTAAAATACAACATAATTAGGGACTTAAAGAAATAACAGTGAAATTTATTCTATTAAGTGCACAATTAAAGCCGTGATAAATAAAGAAGAAACCAAGAAAGAAGAAACTGATAATCTTGTAAATCACGATCTCGCACTGTTTCCAGCTAAAACAAACAAATTAGCTTAAAGTTAATTCTTTTTACTTTCTCAACTCTAAAATTTCTTACCAAGAATAATTTTTTTAATCCTCAGCTCATTTAATTGATATCTATCGTAATATTAAACGTAATTACATTTCTCAAAGCAAGGTCTAATGGGGGTGAAGTTGCATTGTGCGCATTTCTTCCCGATGCTACTGTAGGAATATTAGCTGCGTGATCTTCGACGTTTGGGTTTTCTGTTTTACCTTCTGAGGATTTTGTGCTGGATTCAAAATTGTGAGTTTGCGAAGGTGTCGATGTTAAATTAATCGGTTCTACATTTTCCTCTTTCTTACTGGAAAGTTTCGACTCGTTTTCTTCTGAAATTTAATTTTATTACAAATTGTTTATGATTTTCAATTTAGTTACTATTTAAAAGGTCGCTTATATCATCGAAATCAATTTCTCCTTTCAATATCTGATACAAGTCGATTTCTGATAGTGAATCACTTTCCACGACGTCTCTGCCGTTCTCAAGCTTATCGAAAGACGTCTCTAACATTTCAAGCATTTCAACGCCCTCTTAAAAAATGAATATTAATAATTTTGATTAACAGTTTGTTATTGTACCTTCAATTATGTTTGAATAACCATATCCGTTGGTATTTTTTAAATTGAAAATAACAAACAAAATGCAAAGTATTGACTTCATATCGTTAAAGACTTTTAAACAATAACCAACTATTGTTAAAACGCTTAGTTATTATTCCTTATCATAAGCATTTATTCTAATTGGTCATTATCATTGATAGAAAATGCATCGAGTGACAACAATTAGTTGTAACTAGTAGAAAAATAATTGTCTAATTACGCTTTATATTTATTGCGTCAAATTTTTATATTGTTAGGACATGATGACCAAATTCCAACAATTAAATTTGCTCAAATCTCGAATTAAGTGAGAAACAAAGATAGAAATGAGTAGTCTCTGAAATTTCCTTCTAGCATTAAGGGATCGGATCGTGTTTCTCACTGGAACAACGCACCAGGACAAAGACAGTCGAAAAAATTCATTGAATACTCGACCACGAATGCTAAAAAACTTCTTCTATTATCAAAGAACGAAATCAGACTCATCACGGGTCTGTTTATTCGAAACAGCTCAGTGAGGTACCATCTCAAGAAATTGGGACGACAGCTTAGTGATGTATGCAGACTCTGTGAATGGGCGATCGAATCCACCGAACACATTCTCTGCAATTGCTATGCATTGGCTAGGTTTAGGTTAAAAAATTTAGGGCGGGCTTAATTGGTACTTCTAGTAAAGAACAAATGATTTTTTTTGCACCTTTCTTTAAACACTTTAAGATATTTGGTTGAAAGAATTATTTTTAACATTTTCCTTGAAGGATATTTGTTTATTATGAGTTATTTTTTTAAGTTACGTCGAAATAAATTGATTATACATTATGTTATAATAAGAACCGCGATTTAATATTTCTTCATTATTAGTAAATTTCATTTTTAATAAAAATGGTGCTTCAAAATGCTTTCAAATCGTTAATATTAAACAGATTAAAGAAAATGAACAGTCATTTTGGATAAAAATTTGTCTACTTTTTGATGGACTAATTGGAGTTTACTCATCATCTCAAGTTTTCTTTTTGTATTGAATACTGTTGAAAAGTAGCAAACATGGTGATCTTTCTTAAAAGACTCTTAAATTTAGAGCACTGCACTTTTTTCAACAACTGTTTACGCGAATGAAACGCAATAACTTATAAGTTTAATCTTTGAAAACTATAACTTATTCCTATTAGGAAACCAATAGTACTGAAGTTATATCTAGGTATGATCTTGTACTATATAATTCAGAATATAGAAGTGCTAGTGCTTGATTGGTGCAGCTGAAAGATTAACAGTACAAACACAATTAAGTCTTTTAAGACTGTATTATAGGCTTCAATCGGCTGCAATAGGCTTTAAAAATAGTAAAAAGAGTTTGAAGAAATTCTACTACGATCTGGTGCTGCTCTGGATCATATAGCTCAAGGTCGAGAGTTTTGATCTTCGAAAACTATGTTGGGGCATTGAGTAACAGAACATTCAGAGTAACATTCAGTAACAGATAAAGATTCTGTTACTCAATGGTTGGGGTATTAATTGCTCCAGGTTAATCCACAAAAATGGTGTGAGAGCTTCATAATTGAGTATCGTTGGTTTAAATTAAATTTAAAATAATTAATAGGTATTTATTGCGACAATAATTATAATTTAGAAACAATTAATAACTATACAACTCTAATCAAGAACAATTCTGTTAAGCTACAATTATTATTAAATAGCTCCAGAATTGACATATTTAGGAGATTCAGAATCGACAATTTTAGCAGGTCCAGAATTGACAATTTTATAGGGTCCAGAATTGACAATTTTAGTAGCTCCAGAATTGACAATTTTAGCAGGTCCAGAATCGACAATTTTAGCAGGTCCAGAATCGACAATTTTAGGAGCTTCAGAATTGACAATTTTACCAGGTCCAGAATTGACAATTTTACCAGGTCCAGAATCGACAATTTTAGGAGCTTCAGAATTGACAATTTTATAGGGTCCAGAATTGACAATTTTAGTAGCTCCAGAATTGACAATTTTAGCAGGTCCAGAATCGACAATTTTAGGAGCTTCAGAATTGACAATTTTACCAGGTCCAGAATTGACAATTTTACCAGGTCCAGAATCGACAATTTTAGGAGCTTCAGAATTGACAATTTTAGTAGGTCCAGAATTGACAATTTTACCAGGTCCAGAATCGACAATTTTAGGAGCTTCAGAATTGACAATTTTACCAGGTCCAGAATTGACAATTTTATCAGTTTCGCTAGCAGCCTCCTGTATGTCGTTATTTGCATAATTACTATTTCCTTCGCTGAGGATATCTGACAGTGCATGATATACTTCTAGAACTAAAATAAATAAATAATTAATAAAATTAAAAATATTAATAATACAAAATGGTTTACGTATCAAATTCTCCGGATCTTCGGAGCGTTCGTTCGCAGGCATCGAAGAAATTTGCGCAATTTGTAAATTAATTAACAAAAAGGAGGCGATCAAAATTACCAACTTGGTCATGTTTGGGTGCTTGTAAACGAATTGAAATGAACAAAACCTTTATGCAATTGCATTTATACAATGGACTTAGCGATTATTCTTATGCGATTAGATACCTAGTGTAGGTAGGGCTCTAATTTGCGTAAGTACGTAAATAAATAGGTAATTATAAACAAAATGAGTCACTTTGGGAATTATGTTTCGATTTTAAAACCGATAAAAATGGTTGAATATTAGAGCCATTAAATTAAATTTTTTGGTATGATTAAAATATCCTTTAATAACTCTGTTAAGGTAGAATTTGAAACATCTTTACAGTATTGATGTCCCGACTGCCTTTTTGCCAAAAAAGTAAGCTGTTTTTGAATGGTAGGCAATTGTATACCGAAATTAGCCGAAATACGGGCTAGCTAAACTGAAATTCTGAAATAGTATGAAAACTTTTTGACGATTTTTTTATAAAAATGTAATATATAAACATGGTTGTAATGCGGTACAGCTGTATTTTCATTCTTTTACTTGATGATACGCTTCACAAGCACGACATTTGTAAGCAATTCTTATCAATTTTCATTTCATATTTTAATTAAAAAAAAATGCCTTTTTCCGCACTATAATAATTATACACCTTGCACTTTAGTTTGCAAAAATTTTTTTTGAAAACAGTGACAAATTACGGCGGAATTTAAGGTGGCCGAACCCATTAAAACTACTAGCGGAGCTTACCCCCTTAACAAATTTATTTCAATTATTATAATGTGCAATAAAATAGGGTGAGAGCATTGTTTTTACTTGTATCACCACTAAGAGGTTTATTTATATATTTAAGGGTTTCGATAGAAAATCTTCTGCTTCGTTTCGCTATAAAGTTTTGTGCTTTATAATTTTGATCAGTAGTAAAATTACCATCAGACTACTTCTAACGAGGTTAGAACCTCAAGAGATACAGTGATTTGTAGAATTCGACTTATTATATTTTGTAAACTTTGATTTAATTGTTATAAATTATTTTTTGCACGATAGAACGATATCACTTAGTTACCGCGTTTGTTGGCAGATCGGTAAGTATGTTTTACTGGTAACTCATATAAACAAAACAGTAAGTAATTTACTTACCGTTCTAGAACGGTAAGTAAAAAAAATAAAAAATAGTCATTTAAAAACGATATAATTCAAAAAACATTAAATAATAATAAATAAGACTTCGAACCAAAAACAGAAAAATCAGGGTGATCATATTCAGGCCCATCTTTTGGGAGTAAGTTATTTGAGTGCTAGCGAACACGAAAATCTGATTGGCTGCTCAAAGCACTGGCTCTCAAATAACTAATTCCCAAAAGATGGGCCTGAATACGATAATCCTGATTTTTCTGTTATGGGATAACATAACAGACTAGTCCCGGCTACTATTTCACATTGAAATTGAACGTACAATTACTACAACTACTAAAAGTAATAACGCTACTTTGTGCGGCACTTGGATTTAGAGAAACTGCTACTGAATTCAACGTTTGTCTCACCTCGGCGCTACCTTGTTCTGTATTTAAAATTTTTTTAGCAAAGTCAATTTTGTTTTCAAGCGAATCTTCAACG
Organism: Malthinus seriepunctatus; assembly: GCA_963924605.1. Lineage (NCBI taxonomy): Eukaryota > Metazoa > Arthropoda > Insecta > Coleoptera > Cantharidae > Malthinus > Malthinus seriepunctatus. The sequence continues at coordinate 1,674,774 of OZ004601.1, forward strand.
TAACTCTCTGCTACGGTGGACGATCTCCACCCACCATGCCTCTTCAGTCCTAATACGTCTACTCCTTTATTCGCTAAAAAGGTCGCCGAAGTGCGCCTAAAGGAATGACCGGTGTAAGTATTGGAGTGTTGTAATTTTAGAAAATTTGCGATTTTTGACGGCCAACTTCCAATAATCCCTTTGCCTATTACTTGATTGCTACACTTCCCCTTATGATATTTCAAAAATAAGTGCTGACTCTTTGCATTTTGTGGGCGTAGCCTGAAGTATTTTCTACATATTTCCAGGTAGTTAATATCATTATCTTTGTCAATTACCGTAAATGTTCGCTGGATGTTGGTCTTCGTGTTGGGAATTTTCACGATCAAAAATGATTCTCGATCTTCTATGTCTTGCACGCACATATTATACAATTCTTCTCTCCTACACGCGCCTGATATACCTAATATCATTCCCACCTAAAAATGAAAACAAAAATTCTTATCTTATAAATCACAATAATATAGATAAATGTAAAAATACCTTAAGAGTTAAAAATTCATCATCCGGAGCTTCTTTCAAAAAGTTCGTCATACCTTCCTTAGTGAAAATGTCCGATTTTTTTGGCTTGTGTCCAACATTTTTCCTTTTAAGGAATGCTATCAAGGTTGTGAACTTGGATATATCAATTCCATCATTTAGAAAAATTGTACTTTTGAGCATCGAATATTCAGCCCAAAGACTTCCAGGTGACTTCAACTTTTCATTTCGTCGTACAAAATAAGCCAGCAAAATTTTTTCGTTAATTTGTAGATTTTTATCCTCACACCAGCTTTTAAAGATTTTGTATACATTCTCATAACGAATTCTCGACTTTTCAGGAACAATAGAGGAGCAACCAATATTCCAAGCTTCTTCTATTTCACTGTCCACACTTTTTAAATCACTCATTTTTTTTCGTTTTTATGCAGCAAAATATTAGAATTTTTTACTTCAAAAAGCGGAGACAATTTGTTAGTAAATAACACTATGGTAACACCTTCAAATATTTTTATAAAGCCATCTAAAAAATTATGTTGCACAAAAATTAAAACATAATTTTTGACATTTTCATTTTTATGATTAAGGAAAAGTTTCTATCGTGCAAAAAACGTTGTAAGCATCACAAACGTTAAGGGTTTACTGGTCTCAGACAAAATTGGGGACTGCGCTTCGCTTAGTCCCCAAACATTTTGTCTTTGACCAGTAAACTGCCCTTACCGTTTTTTATACTTAAATTACTATATGACAGCTAAAGTCTAATAAAAATGCTGAAATGTCTAAGGAAAATTCTACTACGATCTGGTGCTACGCTGGATCACAGAGCTCAAGGTAGAGAGTTTCAATCTTTGAGAACTATGTTGGGGTATTAATTGGTCGAGCGTAATCCACAAAAATGGGGCGAGAGCTTTATAATTAATTGAGTATCATTGATTTAATTTAAAATAATTAATATTTATTGCGACAATTATAATTTTGAAACAATTAATAACTATACAACTCTAATCAATAACAATTCTGTTACGCTACAATTATTTAAACACTTTATTAAACAATTTACTTTGGTTTTGCATTGTCTGTAATTTGGGCAGCTACACCATTGGCAATTTTAGCAGCTTCGTTAGCCGCCTCCTGCATATCGTTATTTGCATAATAAGTATTAGCTGCGCCGAGGAAATTTGACAGTGCTTTTTGTAGTTCTGGATCTAAAATAAATAATTAATTATTAAAATAAAAACATTAATAATGAAAAATGTTTTACCTAACAACATATTCGGATTTGGTAACGGTTCGTTCGCAGGCTTCGAAGAAATTTGCACAATTTGTAAATTAATTAACAAAAGGGAAGCGATCAAAATTACCAACTTGGCCATGTTTGGGTACTTGTAAACGAATTGAAATGAACAAAACCTTTTTGCAGTTGCATTTATACAATGGACTTAGCGATAATTCTTATGCGATTAGATAAGTAGTGTAGGTAGGGCTCTAATTTGCGTAAGTTCCTAAGTAAATAGGTAATTATAAACAAAATGAGTCACTTTGGAAATTATTTTTCGATTTTAAAACCGATAAAAATGGTTGCGTATTGGAGCTATTAAATTAAATTTGTGGCTTTAATTAAATTATCTTTTTATAGCTCAAAATAGGGTGATAACTGTGTTTTTCCTTGTCTCACCACTAGGAGCTTTATTTTCTAAATTTTTTAGAGGTAAAATTACCATCACACTACTCAAAGGAACAAGAGCTTTGAGACTTTGAGAGGCAGAGTGAGTTGTAGATGTCGACTTATTGTAATCTGTAAACTTTGATTAGGGTAATTATGGTAGAATCTACACATCGAGAAGTAGGTAGTGTAAATTATTTTGCTCCGAAACTGTTCAATGAGTTACCGAGGTCGGTGAGAGTGTTAGACAATGGGAGGTTTAAGACTGTGGTTAGAGATGTACTTGTGAGAGGAGCTTACTACTCCCTTCAGGAATTTTTTGATGATGTTGCTGTTGATCGTATAGATGTGAAATGAATATCTAAATATATTTTGACTTATGTAATCATTTTTGTATGAACATTAATAAACATTATTATTACTATTAATTGCTATAAATTAATTATGACAGCTCTAGGACAAATATTTGTACGGATTTCGATAGAAAATTTTTATTAGGGGTAAAACTACCATAAGATTACTCCTTACGGAGCTAGAGCCTCGAGAGGCACAGTGAGTTGTAGAATTCGACTTATTACATTTTGTAAACTTTGATTAATTGTTGTAAATTAATTATGAAAGCTGTAGAACAAGTATTTTTAAGAGTTGGTTAGAAAATTTTCTACTTTATAATTTTTATTAGAGGTAAAAAAACTACCATCAGACTACTCCTTACGGAGCTAGAACCTCGAGAGGCACAGTGAGTTGTAAAATTTGACTTATTATATTTTGTAAACCTTGATTAACTGTTATGAATTAATTATGAAAGCTATAGGACAAAAATATTTGTACGGATTTCGATAGACAACTTTTACTAAAGGTAAAATTACCATTAGACAATTTCTTACGGAGCTAGAGCTATTTTTTAAACTTTGATTAATTGTTATAAATTAATTATGACAGCTATAGAATAAATATTTTTACTAGTTTCAATAGATTTTGTTGGTCATTTCTAGCCTATATTAATTATTACGCCCCACAGACATAGCCAGAGCCGGGCAGTAAAGAAGCCCTAAAAGCAAAAGCACTGCTAAAAGGTGTGTTAACCTCTTTTGGTCATTTTCGGCAAAACTAGAAATAGGCATTATTTTAAAATTTCCTAATATAAAGTCACAATGTGTATGAGCGCTGTCTTAAAATATTATTTTTTACGCCCTACAGACATAGACAGGACCAGGCAGTAAAGAAGCTCTAAAAGCAAAAGCACTGCTAAAAAGTGTGTTATGTTCTTTTGGTCATTTACGACAATTGTGTTTGAATAACCATCTCCGTGGGTATTTTTTAAATTGAAAATTACAAACAAAATGCAAAATATTGACTTCATAATGATTAAAGACTTTTAAACAATAACCAACTATTGTTAAAACGCTTAGTTATTATTCCTTATCACAAGCATTTTTTCTAATTGGTAATTATTATTGGTAGAAAATGCATTGAGTCACAAGAATTAGTTTTAATTAGTAGAAAAATAATTGTCTAATTACGCTTTATATTTATTGCGACAAATTTTTTATATTCTTAGGACATAATGACCAAATTTTCTCAAAACTTGAATTAAGTGAGAACCAAAGATAGAAATTAATTAATCTTCCAAATTTCTCTGAAGCATTGAAGGATCGGATCAGTGAAGTAACTGTAAGAAGCATAATATTATTGGATAGACCAAGGCAAAGGTTCAAGTCTCGTTGAAGGGATGTTTTACAATGCGTTTTTGTATACGGAAAGCCAAATAAGCTACCCTATAATATCTCCAACCGCCATGTCGTCATTAAAGCTTTTAACATCCCATAAATAACAGCAAGACTGTTCCATCAATTTCTAACAGAACTAGCAGTTTGTTCTAGCTGAGACAAAAAACGAAATAACAGTCAATACGCAGTCATACTTATGTAAGAGGTCTAGGAACGCCATATTTTGGCCTACAACTCCTAAGAGAAGTAGGAAAAACATGGGTCAGGAAAAAACATGCTAGATAAATATCATGGATCGAGAGTCCAGTCTGGAGTCTTGGAGTTATGTCTCATACCTGTACAGTCCAGGTATGAGACATAACTCTGGATTGAAAAGCTATCCAAAAACAAAATTGCTGTATTTAGCAGATGCATATGACAGAAAATATTCAGCATTCACGTCAGAGGAAACCAACAGTATTGAAATTACATGTGGCTAAGATCTTGTACTGGCTAGTTCAGAATATAGAGGTGCTACTGCTAGTGCTAGACTAGTGCAGCAGAAAACTCAACAGAACAAGCCTTAATACTGAATTGCGTCTATATGAAAGGGTCAGCTAATTAGGGCGGGCAAGTAGAGTCTAAAAGGGTTCAAAAATTGTAAGAAAAATGCTGAATAGTTTGAAGGAAACTCTACTACGATCTGATGATGTGCTGAATCACAGAGCTCAAGGTTGAGAGTTTCAATCTTCGAAAACTATGTTAGGGTATTGGTCGAGCCTAATCCACTAAAATTGGGTAAGAGCTTTATAATTGAGTATCATTATTTTAAATTAGAATAATTAATTTATTGCGACAATTATAATTTTAAAACAATTAATATGAACAAAACCTTTCTGCAATAATTGCATTTTTATACAATGGACTTAGCGATAATTCTTATACGATTAGATACGTAGTGTAGCTCTAATTTGCGTAAATAATTAAGAGCGTAATAATAGGTAATTATAAACAAAATGAGTCACTTTGAAAACTATTTTTCGATTTTAAAACCCATAAAAATGGTTGAATATTCGAGCCATTATATTAAATTATTAATTAATTAATTATTATAATGTGCAATAAAATAGAGCGGGGACTGTGTTTTTACTTGTCTCACCACCAAGAGCTTTATTTTATAAATTTTTTTAGAGTTAAAATTACCATCAGACTACTGCTAACGGAGCTAGAGCCTTGATAGGCACAAGGAGTTGTAGAATTTGACTTATTATATTTTGTAAACTTTGATTAATTGTTCTAAATTAATTATGAAAACTACAGAATAAATATTTTTACGTGTTTCAATAGAAAATTTCTTGCTCTACAATTTTTATTAAAAGTAAAATAGCCATCAGACTACTGCTTAAGGAGTTAGAGCCTAGAGAGACATTGTAAGTTGTAGAATTCGACTACAATTTTTAAAACTTGATTAATTGTTAGGAGTATGACAGGATAAGTATGTTTACGGTCTTCGATAGAGAATTTTCTGCAGGTTCTGACCCGTAGAAAGAATTTAGAGAGGCTCTTATTGTCAGATTGCCGTTTAGCTCGTTTCGGGCAATTCTCGAATGACTGGGAAGTGGGAACTTAGTGCAGTCTTTTCCATCAAAAAAAGCTCATAGATATTTGTCTATTAAAAATTTAATATCCACTCTGGGGCGTGTCTCTGAACGTCGATGAAACTCTTCAAAGAGTCACCACGGCCCATCCACACAGTATAAAATTTTCTAATTGGGGTATTGAGAGCACCAATTATTTTCACATCGCTCTCTCGTTGCAGAATTTCTAAATCCAACTCTGTTTCTCACTTGAATAATTGAGACTAAATAATGATACAAAAACAAATTTAACAATAGTTGTCAGCTAAATAATTCGGAATATCGTTTTATTTTAATGCAATTACATTTGGTGTGTAAGTGGTGGAAGTATTAATTCAGTATTTATTCCCAAACAGTTAAATGCAATCAAATCATTTATCAACGTCACCGCTGTATATACAACAATAAAATGGATTTTCTTTTAAACTGAATAATGCATGGCAAAAGTTGGCGGTGGAAAAAAAGGACCTTAAAATAAGAAAAGTACCTCTTAAGCGATAATTGAAAATGAATAATAAATTTATTTTGTACAAATGTAGTTAGTGGTGGCGTAAACAATTTCTAATATTCTCTCCTAGTCTTAAATGGGGTGTTTGTAACAATATTCCACTTCACTTTTAATAATGGGTAGGTGGTGGGTTAGTTCCTAACTGTATGAGATTTCTATGTTAAGACAAAACATTCGTATTATCATTAATCAGAGCCATTGTTGTACAATTAACGCCATTGTAAGCTGTTGAATTCTCGGCACGTAAAGATTTCTACAACTAAATAGAACATAGAATTAGAGTAATCGGTAATTGGTGGCTATTTGTTAAGTAAAGAATTGTTCTTATTTTAACGTTTATTTAGATAAAAGCAATAGCTTTTGCGAAACCTTTAAAGTACATAATAAATTTCAAGTTAAATCACCTGAAAAGAATTGTTTGTTGCTGCCGTCCTTAAACTGCATACAAAAAGTTTCTTAAAAATTATTTCTTAAGTTGGCGTTTTTAAAACTTTTCAGTACTTTCCTAACATTTTTAACTTTTTCTGCTCTAGCTTTGATTATATTTTTGAATGTGAGTAAATAACCTATATCTAGAAACTTACAAATTAATAACTTGCATTAAAGAGTTTCATGCAAGTCCTGCTTGTGCCACAACTCTCTTTACCTAAGCTTCTCTCAGAAGAAGCTGAACAAATGTCACGCAAAACTGATGATTCAGGTTTTATGGCTTCGGTTTTTAGTATATAAGTAAGCTTTTGATCGGCCATAGCTTTACGTAAAAACTCCAAAAGAAGCATGGGTAGAAGCAGTTGAAAACCACATGACTGTGACCTTAACTTTCGCAGTAGTAGAAAAATGTGATCTGCATGTATTGTACTCAGGGATCGATTGGCTTCTAAGCTTTACAGAAATGCGACCAAAGTTGATCTCTTGTTCATAACCCTACTCGTATTTATGTTCTCAGTAATTAGATCTTGCCAGCGAAGCATAGAATGTCCCTGAGAAGTTCGCTTTTCACGGCAGTCACTCTGTTCATTTAGTCATTACCCAAGTCCTATGGAAAGAGTCCGAAAGAGTTGCATGGTTAACAGGCTAGTCTGGTCTTGTGTGGTTCACCATACTCATTGACTCATTGACTCATTGACAATTTATTAAAACTCAAAGTGGAATTTTATAATCATTTTGTATGACTACCCTTGATCTAATTATTGAAACATGTACTGTAACAAAAAATAAAAATTTATTGATTGTTTTCTGAAAGTTTTTAGGGGTTGTGATTTTGGAGAAAGTTTGTAATTTAATTTGGACATAAAGAGATTATTAATTCATATACATACTCTCAAATTAATTTAAATTTTGTGCAATGAATCACAAAGGGGTGTTTTAGAAGTAATTCATACATTTTATATGACTATCATTAATTATATGTTTATTAATATTTCAGAGCAAAACTGACCATCTTCTTGTCACAGTTAACACAATGATCTACACAGCCGAGTAATAAAAATGGTGAGTACATATTAATAATAAGCTTTAACATTAATTTAGTCATAGTTACTCTCGTAATAAAAGTAGTTATGACTGACAAATAAAATTTTAATTTGACTAACGCTAACGAACGTTCGTCATAGTTGAAATCGTTTTAATTATGTATCGTGGGTGCGTTACTATTTTCATGGATCAGGGTTTAACTCTGGTTTAAATCAGTAAGATTCTATGGTCATTCTCCCGTCGGCAGCCAATGGCAAACCATTGAGAATAAAATTTGCGCAGCGAGCTCCCTAAATGGAGGTGTTCAACCACACCTGACGTTGTTCTGACTTCTTGTTAAACTATTAAAGGTATGGCTAATGAACAATATAAAATGTTATAGTTTGTGATGCGTATATTTTCTAAAAAAAATATACAAGTCAAGGACTTGATTATAACAAGTAAACAACTTCCAAACTTGGTGGAATTGACTTTACCTTCCTTAACCCTTAACGGACTAATATTGGACACAGTTATAATTATAAGGAATTATTAATAAGGGACGGTAAATTTAACAAATTATTCTGTTTGATTTAGTAATCAAATTATTATAAAACAAACTTTGGAACTTGTATCATATCAGGTTTGATATTTATTTGCTTACTTTAGTGAATATACAATAGCAAGAAAACCCCTATTAGATTAGATCGTAACACATTGAAACTGCTACATTTAACATAAATTGAATTTTAAATTTTTCAACTTTTCGTTTGTAAATGATGACGTTGGTTACTTTAAAACTAAAGGGTATAATGAGTGTTTTGTGCAATAAAATTTAAAAATGAGCGGAATTTTTAAAGGAAACATTAAATTATTTAAATCGAATTTCAAACGTTATTGGCACTCGTAAATATTTTAGAGAGTTTATGGAAGTATTTGCATATGCCTAAGTAATTTTATGCATGCACATTTATTTAACATGGGAGGATGTGGAGAAACAAGCCACAGAAGAGAGTTCCTACTTTATAGCGTCTCGTAAGTTCACATCTAGATGTTATTGTTCTCTGATAAGCAACATGCTCCCATTTCCTTAGCAAAAATGAATCGTTTCTACAAGAAAATTTTTAATTTTCCACAAATACAAGGTAATTTTTTGAAGTGGAAATTGCCAATTTAGTTTTTCGACTGCAGTTTGAAAATGGTTTAGTTTAAAAACAAATTGTAGGGAAAATTTTTCAGGAGGTCGAAAGAGCTATTAAATGATACTAAACTCGACATTTTATCACATCGACTCTAAGCGTCGCGACGCTCAACTTTTCATTTTCTTTTGAGGAGCTATTGTTTTTTTGTAGGAAAATACTCAGTTGACTTGTCTAGATTTTGGTATCAATCAAGAACTTTCTACCTTGTAGTTTTTTAAAATTTACCCAACTTTTCTAGGTTATGTTATGTAACGCTATGTAACTTCGCGACGCCTAGCGTCGAAGTGATAAAATGTTCAGTTTAGTATCATTTGATAGCTCTTCTGATCTTCTAAATAAATTTCAAGGGAATTATTTTTTTAAGTAAACCATTTTAAAACTACAGTCGGAAAACTAAACTTTCACTTTTTGTACGTTAGGGTACATAACAATTTAGAGTTTTAAAATTTTCGTCCGTACGTTCGTTAAGTTTGTCATTGTTGTCCACCATCCCTTTCATAGGGCTTAAAAAAGAAGTTATTTAAAAATTAATGAATTTGTTTTGTCACTGTTGTATTTTATTAAAATAAAAGTTTCTTCAGCGTGTAAAAACAAATAATAAGACTTGATATTTTAGAGATGGCATTGTTTATAATCGGGAAAGCTGATACAAATAGCAATAATAGTTGAGAATTGTATTTAATTTGTAACGACAGTAAATAAAAATAATAAGAAAATAGCTTTGATGTAAATAATAAAAGAGAAAAAAGTAAACAAAGACAACAAATTTAGTTGCTCTTTCTATGTGTACGTCCTATAATGCAACTTGTGATATTAACTGGCTGAATTTCTTTACGTATTTGTTTCAAAAGTGAAAAATAGAAAAATAAAAACTTACATAAGATAACTCCATTTTACATTCAGTTGCAACTATTGTGAGTGCTTCACTTGAATGGAAATTGTATTTTAACATTTTTAGAAATGATAAATGAGTATTGTACCTCACGTTTCTAATGGTCTAATACAATAAAGAAGTCTCTTGAGATTTCTAGATGATGATGATGATTCTAAAAGAATATCAAAATGTAATAATCGTTGTACTTACTTATCTAACAGAATTTACATGATGTATCGGTTTTTAAATTTCTATTAAAAATAGTTCTGTTGCCTGCCTCCATGAGTCCATGCACCAAGCCAGGGGGAAAACAGAAGGTGGAAATTAATTTTTTTTTTATTATATTATTTTTATATAATACTCAAAATTGAGAGTTACACCTACTGCAGTAGGTGTAACTTACCCTAGTAACATTTTCAAATATTATTGGCCGTTTTCTCGCAATTTTGAGTTTTATATAAAAATAATGGGGGTGCATAAATAGTTTAGGGTTAGTGAAATCTTAAAGTTTAACGCCATAACTTTTCTTCTTACAGCAGTAGGTGTAACTTACCCTAACATTTTCGAATATTATTGGCCGTTTTCTATATAAATAATGGGTGCATAAATAGTTTAGGGTTGGTGATCCCAGGTAACGTTCGATCCATGGACAAGCACAGTGACAGATCCCATGTTCAAGAGCCTCGTCTTCGAAGTTACTATCACGACATCTCGCGTTTCCCAAATGCTGTGGTTGCAACTGCTGATAAATAATCGTTTCTCCCTCAAATCAGACCATTACCTTAAGTTTTGACCCATGATGTTTGTTTTCGTTCTAGCGCTAGGAGACCTTGTGTTCTTCCTCTTGTGGTTAAATTTAGGAGACGATATATTGTCTCTCATAACATGGCTTGGGTGTTCTATTACTGTCGTTTTGGTGCGTACAAGATCTCAAAAGTAGTTGACAGTTATATGTGTATAAGAGAACATTGACTTGTTCCATCAGTTTTCGTTGAATTCCAGAATTCTTGAAGGAGTAGTCCTCGTATAGGTGTTCGATCTGCCTTGTGTACCTGTCTTGTCTTCGCAGTTACAATCACAAACGGACCGTTTCCTGTCCTAGATGTCGTGGTTTCAACTTTTGATGATCGTTTTTTGCTCAGATCAGACCACTATTTTAGATTTGTGACCCATGATGTGTTCGTTTCCGTTCTAGCGTTAGTTAAGCGACCTTGTATTCTTCCCCGTGTGATTAATTTTAGGAGACGATATAGTTCACTTCGCATGGCTTTGGTGTTCCATTGCCGTTTTGTTATGTACAAGATCTCAAGAGTAGTTGACAGTTATATGACGTATCGTGGAGTTTCTTTAACAAAATACAGAGAACATTGACTTGTTCCATCAGTTTTCGTTAAATTCCAAAATTCTTGAAAGAGTACAACTCTTCGTATGGGTGTTCGATCTGCATAGGCTTAGTGTCAAACACTTGTTCAGCTATTTCATCTTCGAAGTCACAATCACGACATCTAGCGTTATCTAGATGTCTTGGGTGAAACTTCTGATGATTATTTCTTGCTCAGATCAGACCACTATTTTTGATTTTTGACCTATGATATTCGTCTTCGTTCTGGCGTTGGGCGACCTTGTGTCTTCTTCGTGTGATTAATTTTAGGAGACGATATAGTTCACTTCCCATGGCTTTGGTGTTCCATTACTGTTTTGTTGTGTACATACAAGATATCAAGAATAGTTGACAATTAATCGATGCATCGTGGAGCTTCTTTAACTAAATGCTAGGAAAATTCACTCATAGTTCCAGAATTTTTCAAGGAGTACTCTTTGTATGGGCGTTTGATCTGCATAGATCTGCTAGCAGAGCCCTTGTTTAGCTGCCTCGTCTTCGAATTTACAATCACGACATCTACCAGTTCTTATTCAGATCAGTTCTTACTCAGATCAGACCACTATCTTAGATTTTTGACCCATGGTGTTTGTCTTCGCTGTAATTTTAAGAAACCTTATGTTGTTCCATCAGAACTCTTTCCATCAGTTTTCGATGAATTTTAGAATTCTGGAAAAGTACTTCTCGTATGGGCGTTCGATCTGCTTAGGCCTAGTGGCAGACCTCTTGTTTAACCCGGCGTCCGACACGTGGGGTCTGACAGACCCCAGCGCTCGAAAACTGCATAGCAAACAATCAAATATCGCTCCAATCGACTACAGGGCCTCAATAGCTTTCAAAAATATATTATTCTACATATTAAAGTAAATACCGCAGTCAAAAATTTGATACTGTGGCAGTAGTACTATTTCAAAACCTAACTGGGTCTGTCAGACCCCACGTGTCGGAACTCGTAACAAATGTCCACCTGTCGGATGCCGGGTTAACTGTCTCGTCGTTAAAGTTGCCACCATGAGACCTAGGGTCTCTTAACATTTTCAGAATGTGGAGATTTTTTAATCTTTATGTAGTCCTCGGGATCTCGTAACTATCCCCGTTGTTGCTCGTAGATTATTTGGGTAGACTTTGAGACAGCAAAGAGCTTTTTTTAAGAAAACTTTCTTACTTTGACTATTATAGCTGTTCTCACAACGTGTGAAGTTTGATAGAAAAACATTACTCTTTAAGAGGGTAGCTTTTATAGAAAGTTTTATGGTTGGTTCAGAGTCACCAGAGAAAACACCATGAAAAAACAAACTAGTTTTCACTGGTTTGTTTTTTCATTGCACTCGTTACTATGTCTCCAAAAACCCCAGCTTTGTCGTTTATTTACAAAACTTTAATCGATCATTGTCAAGATTAATTTTAACCTAAACAAGGTTTTATTTCTAAGGCATATCGATTCTAACCTTATACTTTATAAATTCTTCTCTCACTTTCCACAACAGCTTTTGAAGCTCTAGAAAGAGCTAGAACGAGAGTGTATTTGCAGCTTTTAAAAAGTTTAAAAGAATATTGGTTTTAACTTTGCTTTGTGTAATTTAATATTGTTTCATTCCTCTCTAATAGCTAATTACCAAGTTAAGATTTAAAATAAAAAAAAATGGACTTGAAAAATTTCAAGTTTGCGAGGAAATCGTTTTGTAATTAAAAATAAAATCAAAGTGACGCGACGGTGTGAAATAAGAAGGCCATAAAAGAATATTAAAAAATTAATTATAAAATAATTATGACGCTTTTATTAACTACGTTCTTCTTGTAATTGATCATTAGATTCTAATAATAACCTGGAGCTTTTAAAGAATAATTAAATCATTTTATTTCGAAACCTTTCTAAAGCAGAAAATTAGTTGGTCTTTTTTCAAAAATATTTGAATGAAAATTAAAAAGTTCCAACAACTTGCCAAGTGAGAATCAATAAAAATGAAGGAATTTCTAGCCAATACCACTAATAATAATAATAAATTTTTGCATAGTTGTAAAATTGGTATAAAGGAGTCCTTAAGGATGCCAAGTTTTTAGTCACTTTGGTTCTTTTGTTAACTAAAACTTTTACAAATAAGCCACGCCGTAAAGTTGCAATTTTTAACAAAGACCCAAATCGTTTCTCAGAGCAAAAAGTTTAAACTTTTCGTGTCCCCGTAGAGATTTTTTGACAAAAGTTGAATATAAACTCAAAGAGCAACATATTGTATTACAAACTAACCACCGAATTTAAAGCAAAAGGGAAGTCTCTCTTAGTTGCGATTTAAAGCTTCCACCGTCGCAAATTTGAAATAATGAAGAAACATTGTGACCTTTTGGGATGGGATATTATAGGCTCGTGTGTGTGTGTGAGTATAAACTGTTTCATCTTATCTAAGCAACTCCGGTATCATTAGGGTTGTGACAAACACTAAACATGTTATACTGTACGTTGTTATTATATGTGTCTACTTCCTTTGCTTGCAACTTTAAGACATCGTAAAGTTTAAGATGGAAGTTAATGATGTTGTCAAATGAAGCGTAAAACAAAAATTCTCATTTATTTTATTAATAAAATGCTCGACGATGTATTATTTTTGCTACTAAAAGTTGCGAGAGTTGAAAGTGGGCATTAAATAAATTACAATACCCAGAACTTAAACCAACTAAAATGTAAGTTAATATAACGAGTAGATTAAACTCAAGTTGCTGTTAATAATATTTAAAAGAAAATCAAATTTAATAACTCCCAAACCAACCATTACCTAATGAAATTATTTGCTTAACTTAAAGGATATAAATTGAAAACCCAACCTTCATGGAAAATCTTGGTTTCCATTTGTTTTTTTTTGTGTCATCAAAGGCAATTACATTTTTTTTATAAAAAATATATTCGACGAGTGATGCTTTGACTAAATTCTATAAGAGAGTCAATTTAAGAAAGATGAAAAGAAGTTATTTACAAATTTTGTTTCGATTTTAAATAAATGTTATTGCATACCTACAGAAATATATTTGCTTGCTTTTAAATTATCTGTATTTTTTGCTGATTTGCTAAGCACTTGAAATTGGGATGTTGTCCTTAATAATTTATTTCCCTTCCACGTTTTATAAAAGTCTCCCTTTTGTTCATTCTAGAGGAAGTCTGAAGAGTCTCGATAACTGCGAAATTAATAATTGACTACATGGAATGAAAGAAGTCAATACTATAAACTTCGAGAATGTTCTGCAAAGTCATCAAAATATTAGTTCTGAAAATGGCCGAACAAACTGCTAAAATTAGAAAGGGTGCTTTTGGGGACATGAAAAATAATAATATAAGTCCCTGTGTGCCAGAGTGGGTTCTGGAAGATTCCTATTAGAGAATTTCTTGCTAGGAGGATGTTGGACAACTAACAGGTGTTTTAATATAAAGACAAAGCGTAATGGCCTCTATAAATGGACTTTCACGCAGGACTGTGCAAGGCAAAGCTTCTCAGGCTGCCTGAACGATCTACAAACGCTTCAAATTGCTTTGTGCAACCTGCCCAGGGACGCCTCCTTCCCCGTCACTCCTCGAGCTATCACAACATTAAAATAAGCTCGAGCAGAGAGATACGAGCAAAGCACGTGCTCTGCAGCTTTATTTCCCTGACTACAACCTCAGCATCGAAGGCTGAGTGAAAGTGAAGGCGTTTGTTTAGCTTACAAAGTCCTGTAACCGTACCCGTGAGGTTGAGGTAGTGTTTTATTAGTCGTATCGAATTAGCAGCAATTATTGCTTTGCCTTGTCTACAACCCGTTTCTTTCGACCACATAAATATATCTATGTGAGTTTAGTGTTTTTTGTTTTATGAGGCTGTTGATAGTGCTGACTGCCAGAGTCAGGGTCGATTCCTGTTCATTTGACTAGGAGCCCGAGCTCTGCCTTGCCAGCTCATCTGCTCTTTCATTACCTTCGTTACTTTCGTGCCCTTTGATCCAACACATTTAACGAACATTAGTTGTCGAAATGTCGTTTAGTGCTGCGATGCAGTCCGAGACTAGCTTCGAAGTTATTCTCTGGTGGTTCAAGACCGCGATAGCAGCCCTACTGTCCGACAGTATCTGTATGTGTCGTCCTGTTGCCAGACTCTCTTTTAACATTTTGGAATTTTTTAGTATGCTAGTAAGTTCAGCTTGGAAAACCCTAAGTGAAACTATCTAATGGTATACTGTTATTTATTTGTAGTTCAGGTGAGAAAATTACTGTCTCTGAGCCAGATTCAGTTTTTACCCATCGGTAAAGAATATCAGCAGTACCGGGAGCCTCGTGTTGTTAACGAGCTTATGAACCTTTTGTTAAAATGTATTTGCGTGGAATACGGTCAGATCTGAGTTCTAGTATAAGCAATTTTTTTGAATATACCTCTATGATGTTCGTGTGTCCCGTACTCCCTCGTTTGGTCGTCCACAGCCTTAAATCGCGCAGTCTTAGCACCGCCTTCAGTAAGTTATCTTTGGGGAGAGTCCCAGGACTATCCCACGACTCTGCGACATTGCCAGAAGTGGACATTTTGATTTCGAGGTGGCTTCTCCAGTCTAGCTTATGATCGAAAGTGGCACCCAGATACTTGACCTAATGAACCAGACATAGAGAAGTTCCGGATAGACTTGGAAGTTTAGTTTTCTTTATCTTACGTTTCCTGGTGAAAAGTAAAAATTCCGTTTTTGCTGAAATTGTGAATAACAATTTAGCGGGGGTCGCCTTTTGGAGATGTGTGAACTTTCAGTATGATAATAATAAATTACTAAACAGTAGCAAAGGTTCCAACTGTAGGGTATTTTATTGCGGGTCGGATGCTAAATGCACTGGACTACAATAAGAAGTGAAACTCGGTTAGATTTAAAAAGTAAAACAAACTGTTGTTTTAAATGATAATAATATGTCTAAAGAACACACTATTTGCAATTTGCATAAATTTAAATTTCTTCGTATTTAGTAAAATTTACATTTAATACAAAAGAGTAGTTTCAGGCTTTCAGGATAATTCTGTATAGCAATCTCGATCAAAGAATTTCTAATCAATACAAAGCCTTTTGATGTCTAATTCTCTAATTTATTTTTATAAATTGTCACACAATTAGCCACTTTTAACTACAACAAACACGTTACAATAGAAATTATTTCATCCACAAATAACATCAAGTTGCATAATTACAACAAAAAAAATTGCCTCAACATAACATTTTGAAGTAAACTAGAATGGTGTACATTAAGGATTGTAATGCTAATGCTTTAAATTACACGGTATACACAAATAGCAAATTTGTGTTTAATTATAGCAAGTTGTAATGAATGGAACAGCCTGTTACTCTTACAAACTGCGCCCTGGAGAAAACCTCAGCGGCGTTTGTTTTCCCAATGGAATAAAATCTATCTGATGATTTGTAACTACAATACCACAATATTATGTATATTTACATTTCATCTTTTTATAAAGAGCATAGAAAATACGCAATGTATTATTTTTATTTACATAACCTCAAAAGTAGTTGAATTTACTTCGTACACAAGTGATCATTTTTTATTTCTTTATTAAAGGCTACTGGAGTTTCGATTACGAGAATTTCAGAGGAGGAAGGGGACTTACATTAGCTCCGATAGGATTGGAAAATTTCGAAGATCTTTAGTCTCACATTATTGCATCATTTAAAGCCTTCTTGGAGATGCTTCTTCCTCCTCCTCTTCATTAACAGCATCCTGGAGTCTGGATTATTAGTGGATGGGGAGCAAACTGCCAGCACTTGTTTGGGCTCATTGTACAACCTCCAAGCAGTCTCCTCGAGCCCATCAGGTCCCAAGCTATCCCACTTTTAGAAAGGACTTCAGAACTCTCTCAGAACTCTTCAGAACTCAACACGGATCCTCTTGTAGGCGCTAGAGCTGGACACTGACGAAGCACGTGTTCGGCTCTTCTTCGTGATCGCTTGCTCAATATCTGGGATTAGCTACTATTCCCAGAGTGTGAAGATCCTTCGTTAGGCGACAGTGTCCCGTGAGTATCTCTGCAATTGTTCGTAGATTAACTCGGAACAGCTTTAGGCAGTAGTTTGCAAGCTGGTTGGTATGGAGCTGGTATGGAGTTTTTGCTCTGGCGACAGCTTGCATTATCTTTCTATCTTGTAGTGTGTATTAGATGAGTATGATTCTTAAGGAAGATATCGACAGTTTTTATGGCTGGTTTTATGATTGGTTCAGGGCCACAGGGAAGTCGTTTTGAACATTTCTTGGCCAGCTCATCTGCCTTTCGTTACCCTCATTTCCTTGATGTCCTTTGGCCCAGCCAAGACTAAGGACATCATCTTTGGATATCTGGTTCAGCGTCTCCACGCACTCCAAAAAGTGGCCGCAGGTTATATTGCAAGTGTTTAGAGCTTGTAGAGCAGCTTTACTGTCCGATGATATCAAAATCTTTTTATTGTGGATTTTCCTATCTAGGATTATATTAGCGCTGTGTAATACCTATCAGTTCGGTTTGAAAAACCGAAGCATATTTGCAAAGCGATAAACAACTGTTTTCGAGAGCAATCTCGGCTGATTACACACTCGCTCCCGTTCCTTCTTGGTTTTTTAACCCATCAATGAATATTGTGATATCTGCTTCGATGGTCTCTGTTGAATTCAGCAATTTGATTCAATGAACGGTCTGCACCCATCTCCAAAAGAGGTTGCTTTTTAGAGCATTCTTCGAGGATTTTGGCGTGTCGGTAGATTCCATATCTAATAGACCACAGTCCCCATCCTCGCAGTCGAAGGGCGGCTCTAATTGCCATCTCCTAGAGGGAGAGTGAGACAAAGCAGTGCCTCCAGAACTGTGGTGGGTGTGGTTTTCATGGCCCCCAGCATTACCGTAAGACAAAAGAGTCTTTGAGTGTTTTCTAATAGAGATTTTATAGTTGTCAGTCTGGTTTTGGGGCACCAGATGAGAGCTCCATAGCAAATCATGGGTCTAATAATGGCAGTGTAGAGCCAGAGGGAGACTTTTGGAGAAATACTCCGTGTCTTGCTCATTGCTCTACGACACTGCCAAAATGCTAGGTTTGCTTTATTTTATTTGTTTCTAATATGGCTTCCCTAATTAAGCTTTTGGTCTAAAGTAATGCCCAAATACTTCACCTGGCTTGCGAAAGTTAAAGAAGTTCCGTTCAAGGTCGACAGGATCATTTTGCCTAACTTTCTTTTTCTAGTGAAGAGAAGCACCTACCATCATATCTGGTATGTAGGCCCCTGTAAACTCTTAAAAAACACACAGATAACAACAACTCAAGAGATCTTGTACCTGTGGCACAACGACGAACATTTGCTAGTTGTGGTTTTCCAACTGACATCAATTCTCATCGTCAGTTCTGGTGAGTTCCGACGCTCTGTGCGGACAATATACAGTGCGTTCGTAAATAACATCAACCCACGTGATCAAAACGAACCTTGGTGGTTGGAGGTTGTCTAACAAAGTGGTCACGTGAGTTGATGTTATTTACAAAGGCACTGAACGTTTTTGAATTGCTGATTAGAAATCCTACAACCAAATTTTGTGCAAATACCAAACAGGCGCATCTTTTCGTTTTATATGTTAAAAAAAAGTTGTGAATACATATTTTATAATTTTATCTAACTAAACAACAAAACCGAAACTTCCTTGACAATTTAAATTGATAAGAAGTCTAAAAAGCTTGCGTAGCATACACATTAATCTTTAAGTCCAAAACTTTTTTTATTTGTTTTTTTTTAAACTAAAATTCTTTAAGAGAAAATTCTTTAGTGCTAATACTAACACCCATTATTTATAAAACACTCAAACTGCACTAAGAAATAATAAAAACTCGATGATGATTAAACCTTTTCAATTGCCAATAAAATTTTCAGCTGAAAATGTAGTATTATCGGAAAATGATGGATTTCATTTTTTTGTTAATTTGTCCTATCAATTAGTTGATTAAAATGTTGAACAATGGTTTAGAATAATAAAACAAAAGATTTAAGTGATGAAGAATGTTTAAAGTTTAATCTTTGGGTAAAAATGGAAATTAGAATGAAAAATTATTCAAACTAAAAGGAAAACCTAATTAGCATACTTAAATAGGAGAAACGATTTGAAACGCACCAAGAGTACGAAAAGAAAATTTCGTCTAACGAAAATAGAGATGGGAGACTTTTTCTATCAATATATGGAAATTTTATTGCTTTTGCCCTAATAAAGTAATTTATGATATTCTGTTGTACCTTTATACACTTGTTTATTTTCTATTTTATTTTCTTCCTTTATCTCTATTATTTTTTAGAATGCACAGGGGGTTTAAATCACTAAAGAGTCACAAAGAGTCAAAGAAGTAAAATAATACCTTTATAACTTTAAACTCCACTACTTTTTTGTGACGTCAGAGTATAATTAATAGTGATGTTGTATAATTATTGTGTATTAATTATTATCAACACACAAAAACTGTAGGTAGTGACCCTTTAGTCATTTTATATTTTTGATAAAGAACTTGGATTTTTTGGGTGGTTCTCTCAACATTTAAGGGCTCCCTAAATTAGTAGCAATAGATCCCACCTCTAACGATGCCAAAGTCTATTATTTATTGATAAAAAAATTTATTGAATTTATTTAAAATGTCATCTACACTAAATTGAATTTTATTTAATTGACTATCAAAGTTGTTATTAAACTTCTAAATTATTTTGAATTTATTATCGACACTTTGTTTTATAAGACGAGCTCAAGTATTCCATGCTGTTCGTCAGATGACGTGATAACATTATATTTCATAGCTTTACGCCTAGACTTTCTCATAAGAATTTATGATTTTAAAACAGCTATGTTTACATTTATCTGATTATTTTTGAAAATTCCTTATCACGCTCTTTGAGGTCACTCTTTGAATTTTACAGCGCTAGGGCTTTCAAAAAACTGCAGGGGTGCCTCCAAAAACAACAAAAATAAACCCATTAAATAGAGGAGTCACGGATTGGCTCAAAAAGAAGTGGCCTATGACGTCACCAAAAATTAAGATTGGTGTCTGTGTCCCTTCCATTACTAACTTTCCTCCCCTATAAACCCTATAGGTACAGTCCGTATTTTCTTAGTTTTCTAAGAAATGTGGATGAAATGTAAGGGTTGCTTAGAACGTTCTATACTAAATAGATTCGATAGTCTTTAATATTGCAAAATATTTAGTTTTTATCTGGGTCATCAAAAATTTTTATTTTATAGTCTTGGTCTTAACCCTGGAACGACCAGCGGGGTGTACGACACCCCATTTCATTTTTAGGCCTACTTTTTAGAGTGGTTTTTTGTATTTCGGCCGTGTGCTTCTATGACTTTTCCTAACTATTAATGCTGATTTCAAAAAACTAAAAAGATTTTTGATTTAAATTATGAGTGCCAAAAGAGATGACGATTTTGAGTTTCTCCCATGTGGGGTGTAGTACACCCCAAGCATTTTTACCGTATAAACTATATTCTAAGGACTTTTAGGAACGTAAAGTTGTTGGAATAGATTTTAAAATTATTTTTTGTAGTTTACATACATGAATTACCCGAAAAACTTAAAGGTATTAGCGAAAAGTATCACAATTCCTATCTAAACGTACTTGGGGTGCGCCGCACCCCGCTGGTAGTTCCCGTTACAAAAAGCGTGGTCGTTCCAGTGTTTTAATTAATATAATTCTTTAATTATTATTGATTTCAAATACTTAATAGTTATGTATATGTAACATAGTGTTTACATACATGAATTACCCGAAAAACTTAAAGGTATTAGCGAAAAGTATCACAATTCCTATCTAAAAGTACTTGGGGTGCGCCGCACCCCGCTGGTAGTTCCCGTTACATTAAAAGCGTGGTCGTTCCAGGGTTAAATAAGTCTTGATCTTGGTCTTTACAAAATCTTGACTGGATATTTTGGGTCTTAATTTAAAAAAAAATCTTAACTCTGCAGTCTTTATCTGACCAAAAAAAATTTCAAGATATTGAGTCTTTATCTGGATCATCAAAAGTCTTTATTTTATAGTCTTGGTCTTGAGTAAGGCTTGATCTTGGTTTGATCTTGATTTTTCAAAAATCTTCACTCTACACTGTAAACAAAATAGTTCTAAAGTCTGCACCACACACACAAGCTTGCCTTCCGGTTTAGCCATCGTTCAGGCTCCGGTTTGTAACCTTGTGTGTGTGTCGCGCAGCCTTAAGACTATTAAAAAGAAGCAATACTTTTAAAAATCAAAATTTAAGATGTCTTTTCATTTTTAATAAACGATTCTTCTTGTATTCAACAATGTTTTTGCTCTTTTCTTCTATAAATTAATGCAGTTCTAATGTTTTGGAAGCAAGTGACCTTTATACTCTCGTTACACGCTCATATCTTTCTATGAATGCGTATGAAAATATGACAAAACCCTATTACGATCTAATTTTCAAATTAAATAAACGACTTACTTATAAAAATGAAAATGAGGTCATTATTTAATTTTTTGAGAAAAAAAATCCATAGTTATTATTAGTTAGGTCACCATTACCTAAAAGATTCGTTTAAAGTAAGTGTGGGCAAACACCCTCAATTTATTAAAAGTCTCGCCTTATATTTTATGTTCTTTTTTATGACTTATTAAATTTAAAATTATTAATTATGACTCTTGTAATAAATTGACTAAGTTGGCGAGAAAGATTGATGTGCGTTTTTTAAAAGACTACTTGATGAGGATTTAAAAATTTTTCCTTCTAAATTAGGTTAAAAATAAAAAACTAAAAGATGGCAATGTGCTACAAGAAAGCCTAGTGAGTCGAAAATTTCTTAAAGCTTTTGAGATAAACAACGAGAGTAGTGTGACGATAGAGTGACACTGCTAAATCTAATGAGCCGAAATTTTTTTAAAACCTCTAGTATAGACCTATAAACATGTTAACAACTAGGGTAATGTGCCACAGAGAAGCCTCGCGAGTAGAAAGTTCTTTAAAGTCTCTGAGATAACCTTGGACCGTTATCCATGTTCATAATTAGGATAGAGGAGAATATAAACATATTTACAACTAGGGTAGTGTGCCACAGGAAAGCCTAGTGAGTAGAAAGTTTCTTAAAGTCTCTGAGATAGACATAGGACCATTAACTATGTTCATAATGAGGACAGAGTGACACGGCGAAGTCTAGTGAGTTGAGAATTTTTAAAACCTCTAGTATAGATCTATAAACATGTTCACAACTAAGGTAGTGTGCCACAGGAAGGTCTAGGGAGTCGAAAGTTCCTTAAAGTCTCTGAGATACACACCTAGGACCATTAACCATGTTCATAATTAGGATAGAGTAGAATATAGACATAGACATACCACCATTAACCCTGTTGACTATTGACGGTACAATGTCACAGGAAAGCCTCGAGAGTCCAAAGCTTCTCTTAAAACCTGTGGAAATAAAAACTGCACAAGTGCACAGGCAAGCCGGATAAAAGTCTATGTGCGTGTATCCGCCTTTAAAGGCATTGAAACGGTCTTAGAACCATGAACCATGTTCAGAATGAGAGTAGTGTGACACAAGGCAGCTCAGTGGCAAAGGGTGGGTTTTTTCGATTTAACTTGGAAGTTGAGGAAAATGGAAACTTAACTAGTGAAAACATCAATTCAATATCTTGAACAGATGTTCTGAAGACACAAAAATTTAAAATGGGTCAGTAGTCTGACTTTTCAGTTGCTTGATCCTCCAAGACAAAACGTTTTACTAATATGGAGCTTAATGGCAGAAAACGCCAAGAAATAATTTATATTTATCGTATTTTTAATTTTCAATTTATAAGCATAATTTGTTATTCATCCTGTGTATTAAATATTTTATAAAATTCTACCTGATATATAAAATTATTTTGATAAGTCAGGAATTGAAACCAAATCAAAGCGCAGGTGTGGGATAAGATAAAAATTTTTATAGACATTAATTAAATTAAATTTTTAATAGTGAATAAACTTGGTCATGGTTATGTTCGCGTTGCTCGGTTTTTGGGTTATGTGCCTTTTGGATTTTTCAAAAAACTTTCTGTGTAACAGGTTCGAGAACTTTTGGTGAGTTTTTCAATTTTTCATTACGTGTTAAACATTTAACATAAACAATTACAGAGTGCTAAAACATACAGGGTAAGACGATTAGTCTAAAAGTGTGTTTAAGTATTTCTATTATTTTACGCTTTTTTTGCTAAAATGTACCCAAAAATCAGAACCAATTTGGTAAAAGTTTTAAAAATATAGTTTCATAATGTTTTAAGGTGATTTAAACTTTTTTCTTCGAAATTAAGTTAAAAATAATTTTTTTTAATATTTTTGATTACTATTAACCAATTTTCAACAAGGTAATTGATTATAATTCATTCAATTTGCATATTTTAATAATTACAGAATTGGTGTATATTAAGTTGCCTATACGCTAGGCGTATAACCTCTAGTACTCTTACAACTAACAATCATCTTTATGTAGTTTTTATACTTTTCCTTGCTATACAAAAGCAAAAAGAATTTGACAATTCAAATTGAACTTTCCAAAAATTTTATTTTTGCTCATCAAATTCAATAATTTCAACTCAGGGTGTTAATTTCTTCTAAGTTAAGTACATAAAACAATTTGCTGCTCACATTCTCTTGTTGAATGTAAATTAATTTTATTAGTTAACTTTAAAATCGTGATACTGCTTGCCATACAAAGCACTCTTTAAGTGATTTTAGTTGTTAGTGCATTAGGAAATCTTGTATTAGCTGTGTTAATTTGCTTTAGATGAACTCTACGACTTATCAATTTTTATTACTACTCAACCAATACTAAATTATTAATTACTTAACGAAAAAGTAGGGTAGGATTAAAACATTTAAGTGTTTTGATAAAATATAAAAATTGATTTTCATGTCACAGCTCTCACAGCTCAAATTTGAGACGGTTCTGAGTAAATGTTCTTGTGTAAACGTGTAAAATTAAATTGGTTTGATAAAAGATAATTTCATATCTAGTTATTAATAATGTGGGTGTTTGATTGCATTTGGTGTATTTATTGTTAGAATTGAACCTACACTGTTTCTTGTCGTAGTCGTAAAACTGTTACAATAATAAAATTCCAATAAAGCAGCAGATAAGAGAAAGAAAAAGAAAAAATATTTCCTTTTTTAAAAACTACTTCAGGGGCAATAGAAAATTAAATTAGGGTTATTTTCTCACACAGTATAGGGTAGTAAGAGGTGCGTTTATTAAATGGGAACTAAAAGGGTCTAAAGTTAGACTTGAAGATCTGAACCCTGCCCAGAAGCTCCGGTTTGGTCTGTACAAGCCGCCTGAACGATGTCCACACACTCCGGTTTGGCCTGTGCAGGCGGAAAGCAAGCCTGTGTGAGTGGACGAGCCTAAGATCGTCGCTCGCTTAAGCGAAGCGCTGAGAAGTATACCGAGAAGTTAGACTCTAAACAGCTCTAGCAACGCAATTGTCTCCTCTAGAGTTGACTGAAGTATTTTGGCATGACTGACTCGTGAACAAGTTTGGGCAACTTGAAAATTGCATTGCACTTTATTACTTCTTGTGCTACATTAGCTCCTAAGCCCTGGGCTCATGTATTTTTTATCTTCACCTATCCCCAAAAAAAGTTTCTCTTCGGTCAGGTCAGTCGGTAGCATTATGGTTGGATAGTACAGGTGGTCGTCTCTCCCCCCATTTTTGAGCTATGTATCTAGCTTAGTACGTGACGTGTCTTGTCGTGAGGTTTCTCTGAGCATATGACCTCAATATTATTAGCTCCTAAGCCCTAAGCTCTTACATTTTTTATCTTCACCTATCCC
This sequence comes from Malthinus seriepunctatus, assembly GCA_963924605.1. Taxonomy (NCBI): domain Eukaryota; kingdom Metazoa; phylum Arthropoda; class Insecta; order Coleoptera; family Cantharidae; genus Malthinus; species Malthinus seriepunctatus. Next base: position 1,699,537 of record OZ004601.1, read on the forward strand.
CAAAAAACAGTTTCTCTTCGGTAAAGTCGGTCGCTAGCATTATGGTTGGATGGCATCTACAGGTGGTCGTCTTTTCTCCCAGTTCGGAGCCATACATCTAGCTTAGTACGTGACGTGTCTTGTGAGCTTTCTCTGGTCAATCCACCACATTTCACCATGACTGTGAGTTATTATTAACAGTTGCAGCGCCGCATATATAGGGTAGGCTTAACGTGCCCTCAGAATACGTTGAAATGAGCGATGGAAAGCAACTAGATTGTCGCTCGTGCAAATAAGTCTAATTTCAAGTTTAATTTCAAATTTTCAAAATTATTCCTAGTCACATTGTATACAAAATTTCTCTTTTGCTTCTCAATTTATTCAGTTTAGAATTAAGAGAACACAAAAACATTTTTATTTTAAACCGTCATTTTGTAAATTATTTCAACTTGTTTTATTATTAATTTTGAGTTGCTCACGTTGTTATTATATTAATTAAAAGTTGAAATTATAAATAAAAAGAAATGTAAGTGGTACGTTACTTTGTACGTACGGTGCTTTTAAAAGCATTTCTGTTTGATATTCACGCTTTGCTTCTTACTTGTCACAAACTGAAAATATAAGAAGCGTAAATTTACTAAACAAAATAATTGTGTATACTTAACAGATGCAATTATGCAATAAATTCCAACATAAATATAGATGACATGTTGTATTTCTAATGTAAGAGACGGTAATCTTCTTTTTATTAATTGAAATTACACTTTGAGCAAAGTTGTATCTTATCCTTTCATTCTTTTATAAATTAAAATAATTTGAATTAATTAAGGATTAAAATATTGGTTGTCCGACATCAATATCATAATTATGAAAATTGTTTTTTTCTACTTCTCGACAAGGTACGCATTTTACGTGATAAAGCCAGTTTTTAAAATCTTAACAGTTCCCAAGGGGTAATCAAGAAAAGTCTTCTTATATAAACTTTCCAAAGCTAATATTTACTGAAAAAACCACCACGACTAAGGTATTCATAAATTATAAATGTACTCGTAACATAATGTAAAGAGCGTTTACAACTCGTTGCTCGTGCTCAAGTATTTATCTTGAGCATAATTTGTGAGCTCCATTGTCGTCTTCTATTATAGACTTTCATATTTATTATAAATAATTATTGTCGTCATTTTTTTGTTTGTAAGACGAAATATGAATACCGGAAAATTCTCGCTGACAGTTTGTTACAGTTAAAATTGCACTCAGTTGTGTTAGTAGCTCATCTATTGATTCTCATAGGCTAGATATACACGGTGGAACTTTGAATCTGGATCATAGGATTTAACATGGGAAAACAAACTTGTATAAATATTGGCTCCCCTAATTATTTTACAACAAAATATTGCATAAAAATTTTTTAAAGAGTAAAAAGCTTCTTCTAATGCAGTTATAATATTTTTAATTTATTCAGCCGTTTTTGAGAAAATGAAGGAAAATTATTCAGCTAATAACTGTTTCTCGCGTTAGCCTTGATTTTCATAAATTTGACGTACAGTCAACTGCTATTTATTTTTGTTTATGAAAATCAAGGCTAACGCGAGAAACAGTTATTAACTGAATAATTTTTCTTCATTTTCTCGAAAACAGCTGAATAAATTGAAAATATTATAACTGCATTAGAAGAAGCTTTTTACTCTTTAAAAATTTTTTATGTAATATTTTGTTGTAAAATAATTAGGGGAGCCAATATTTATACAAGTTTGTTTTCCCATGTTAAATCCTATGATCCAGATTCAAAGTTCCACCGTGTATAGGGTGACCAGCACAATAATATTTGTTTTCAGTTAGCAAATGGCGATCTTAGGGCTTCAGACTTCAGATTATCATTTCAAGTAACTAAATAACTATTTGTCTATAAATAGCATAGTAAAGCCTTAAAATAATCCTATAAGACAATTTAGGACCTTTTAATAATTTTGAAGCCTTTCAAATTAATCTAAAGCTTTAAATTGACCTCCAGGGCTCATTTAGACCATTTGGGCACTAAAAAGCCATTGAGAGTCAAACCTTCTGTTTTAATGGATAGCCATTAATGATGTCAAACAGCTATCCCTCTATCTTTTAGGAAAACTATAACGGTCTCTTCTGTTTGTACCTGGAGATCCCACGTCAAGTTTCTATTTCGTATCATTCTCTACAGTCTCTCTTTTCCGTACAGACTCCCCAGATGTCGTGTATCATTCCCTTGCTCAAATTTACCTCAATTTTTCTTCTTTTGAATTTATTACACTTCTCTGTATGTTGTTTGCCTTTGTCGTCTTCTCAATCTAATGGAAAAGTAGAGGCAAGTTTTAAAAAATTTATTTTGAAGCTCACATTATTTTTTGACTGCATTTTGATTGGACTCTGCTGATTACAAAAATGGAAAATTTACATCCTGAGGTTCTAACTTGATAACCAAGGCAACTGAGAGCATCTCCTTGGTCAGTATTTAAGCTTAACGTTAATAGGAAGACCGATGTGGAAAAATTTATGGCTCATTGATCCAAATTCTGAATATTTGAGTGATTTGATAATACTATTGCAAATTATTAGACATTAAAATTTCACTCCTTGTTCACGATATTAATTCTAAATTCAGTTTTACACGTTACACGTCTAGTTAGAAGCAATATTCGATTAAAGAGATATAAAAAACTGCAATCTTTGACACCTGCATATTTCACGTCTTACCGTAGGTACATTAACAACATGAGCAATATGTAAACTAGATGCAACGTAAAGGATCAAGTTCTCACCTTTCTGAATACCTATCATCGGGGCTAAATAACCCCGTGTAGGTAATACAAAATGACGCTAGAAGCAACTGGAATTTCTAACAAAAATACCAAAAGATTCTTTTTCTACCTTTTGGGTAAATTTCGAGTACTTTGTAACTTAAGTATCGAGTTTACTTCAGTTCGTAAAAAAAACAGCAGTAATTGACATGATATAGTCATGATAAGAAATCCGATATGACATTTATAACTGAAAACTTGAAAAGAGTTGAATGGCTTTGCATTTCTATGTTTTTGATCAAGCAAACAGATGTAAATTGTGAATACATTCGTGTTGTACTTGTACTCTTTATAACAAAATATGAAAGTATTTCTACAAGTTGTTAGAAAATGCATAAATACAGATAGCTATACAAAAGATGTGACATAAACAAAAACTTTTATCAGTGAATCAAATTGCAATGATTCAATAAAATAACTGAAGAAATGAAAAATGAAGTAGCAAAGAAGTTCACCAAAGTTACGTAGTCGCGTTATTAGATTGTTCCTTAGTAGAAATTGCATTAATTTGATATTGTGCAAGCTTTTAATTTACGTAGTAGATAGGAAATGCATGTTTTTGTGCGTTCACTCTTAGATTGAACGTCATATAATAAAGTACGTGTTTTTAATAAAAAAGTTTTTTGTTCGTTTTTAAAAACATTTTAATTTCATCGAAATCTAAAATTGGCGCAGTCGGTAGGATTGCCAAACATTTCCGTAATCAAAAATCCAACTGAATATTGGCGGTGATTCGGGCGTGTTTCGTGTTAACGATTTATTGGTGATCGAACAGACGAACGAGAACTGAAGTTATAACTTGTCAAATCTATCGAGTCGGGATCAAGGAGAACGAGCATCTTGAAGTAAGTGCCAAATTTCCTTTTTTCACCTTTTCCAAGCCCTCTGATTAAGAGCTTTACGAAAAGATAGGTAGGAATTTTCTAAACCTATGTATAAGATTTAGAAAATTATAATAATTAAGAATTAAACTTGAAATTAACAATTGAATTAAATTTTTAAAATAAAAATAATAAGAATTAATAATAATTTATGAGTGAACTAGATACTATACTAGAAAGATTAATAAACCTCTCAGTTGACGATAACTCAGATAACAATTCTGAAAACTCTACAGTGAGCTTAGAGATAAATAATAGCAAAAATATGGCAGTAGCAAATCAAAATCAGGTCAATTGGCACCTGTTTAAATCCAAATTGGATAACGTTAAATCTTACGACGGTGACAGTAACACTTTGAATAAATTTATAGGCCGTTGTGAAAATTTAATAAGTACGTATGCACCTTATAATGATGCAGTGTTGAACAAACACATTTTAGATTGTATCCAAGAAAAGTTAATAGGTAGAGCTGAACTTATGGTAGGCAATCGAACAGAACTTAACGATTGGGAAAGCTTAAAAACCGCGTTAATACAATGCTTTTCAGATCGTCGCGATTTAGATTGTTTAGTACAGGAATTAACCAGAACTAGACCATTTAAAAATGAACATTTAATAGATTTTGGTGGTAGGCTTCAATTAATAAGAAGTAATGTATGCCAAAGAGTTAGTAACGACCCTAATTTAGATAGAAATACAAAATTGTGTCAGATCAGTCATTATGACAAAACCGCCCTTAATACGTTTATAGCGGGTTGCTCAGGCGTGCTCAAGAATAACATGCACCTCAAACGTCCCGAAACGTTAGAAGATGCCATGTCTTATGTGGTAGAATACGAAAATTTTGAGAGACTATATGGTAATAACCTAGCACCTAAACCAAATTTTAACCCTAATTTCCAAACGTCATCATCTCAATTTCATCAACAAAATTCTCAAAAATTTAATCGTCCCCAAAACTTTCAACCTAATTTTCAGACAAACTATTCTTCATTTCAAAAACCAAATTTTAATTCACAATTTCATGCAGAACCTGTCTGGCAAAGCCGACCGGTACCGATTCAAACTCAACCTCAACAAAAAACCAATTATCCAACTAATCGACAAGTATTTGGACCCCCACGTAACGTATTCAAACCGAGTCAAATCGCTGAAAATCAATTACCTAAACCAGAACCCATGTCAACAACATCTAGAAATCCATCGGTTCAAAGACCAAATTTCCAAAGACCGTATACATCAAATCAAACTAGACCAAATTTCCAAAGACCTTTTACACAAAATTATGGATCTAATAATTTCCAAAGGTCATCTGCTTCAAATCAGAATAGACCAAATTTCGAAAGACATAACACCCAAAAGTTCGAAGCAGAGGAGTTATTCTCCAAAGAAATCGAAGAGGAGCCCGATCAATATGAGTATTCAGATTACAACCCAGAATTGTATGTAACGGATGAGAATCTACATCAAATTCAAAATTTAGAACAATATCCCTATGATAATAATTATTTTGATCAAGAATTAGAAAACGAAAATTTTCGGGTAACGGCCTCACCGAAACCCGAAATGTGACAGAAATAAACACCTTACCTGGCAACGCACTACCATATATTGAGATCAAAAACCCAAAATTAAAATTGCTTATAGATACTGGTAGTATGCGATCAATAATTAAACCATCAGTAGTCGAACAATATTATGCAGATAGAATTTATCACTCTAACACCGTTATCAAAACAAGTATAGGTAGTAAAAACATTAGATATCAAGCAATGATACCAGCATTTAACGAATTTTTTAGTAATCATCAAATCAATTTTATCCTTTTTGATTTTCATGAGTTTTTTGATGGAATAATTGGTTTAGCAGATTTAATCAAAATGAAATTTAATATTGATCTTATAAATAAAAAACTAATAGGTGATCAAATAGAAATTCCTTTCAAATACCGACAACCGAAAGACATCAGCTTTTCGTTTTCAGTAGACTCTTGCGAAACCATAACAAAAAAACTCCCAGTTAGTGTTTACCAAGGAGAAATTTTAATAAATAAAAGTAAATTAGATCAGTTAGAAATACCAGAAATTTTAACAGTAGCAGAAGACGGATTCGCATCAGTCGAAATTCAAAATCGCACCGATCACGCAATCTCGGTGAATTTAACTAAACCAATTTTAGCCACGTCTTTCATAACAGAAGAAAACGAAATTTTTAAATTTGAACATTTTTCTAATATAAACGACCAAACAGAGAGGGACCTAGACAAAATTAAAATTGAAAACCTTATACGAACAAACCACATGAACAGCGAAGAACGAGCTGCGATTATAAAATTGTGTGAACAATATTCTGACATATTTTTCAAACCCGGAGATGGATTAAGTTTCACCTCAAAAGTTAAACATACCATAAAAACATCCGACGAAATTCCCATCCATACTAAATCGTACAGATACCCCTACGTACATAAAAGAGAAGTCCAAAATCAAATTCAAGATATGTTAGATAAAGGAATAATAAGACCTTCATGTAGCCCCTGGTCTTCACCGATTTGGATAGTATCGAAAAAACCCGATGCGTCCGGGAAACAAAAATGGAGACTGGTGGTCGACTATAGAAAAATAAACGATAAAACAATTGACGATCGTTATCCGATACCCAACATTACCGATATTTTAGATCGACTCGGAAGAGCCCAATATTTTAGTACACTCGACTTAGCAAGTGGATTCCACCAGATAGAGATGAGTCAGTGTTCCATCGAAAAAACAGCCTTCAATGTAGAGAATGGCCATTATGAATATTTAAGGATGCCATTTGGGCTTAAGAATGCACCATCAACGTTTCAGAGAGTGATGGACGAAGTTTTAAAAGAATTACGCGATAAAATATGTATGGTGTATATGGATGACATAATTATATTTAGTACAGGACTCCAGGAACATATAAAAAACCTAAAATTAGTTTTTCAAAAATTACAAGAAGCAGGACTCAAAATACAATTAGACAAAAGTGAATTCCTACAAAAAGAAGTTGAATTTTTAGGCCATATAATCACCCCATCAGGAATTAAACCTAATCCGAGAAAAATCGAAGCAATAAAAAAATTTCCTATACCACGTACCCAAAAGGAGATAAAATCCTTTTTAGGGCTCTTAGGCTATTACAGGAAATTTATAGAGAATTTTGCAAAATTGGTAAAACCCATGACAACGTGTCTCAAAAAGAACGAAACCATTAAACATACCCCCGAATTTATTGAATGCTTCAAAATTTGCCAAAGTGCATTAACCTCCGAACCAGTTTTAGCATATCCAGATTTCAATAAACCTTTCGAAGTAACGACAGATGCATCTAACTACGCAATAGGAGCAATACTATCGCAGGAAAATCACCCCATATGCTATGCATCTAGGACATTGAACCCTGCAGAGACAAATTACTCAACCATAGAAAAAGAGTTACTAGCAATTGTATGGAGTTGCAAATATTTTCGCCCCTACTTATTCGGATACAAATTCACCATTCATACGGACCACAAGCCTTTGCAGTGGTTATTTTCGTTAAAAGAACCAAACTCACGATTAGTGAGATGGAGATTAATGTTGGAAGAATATGATTATATTATCAAATACAAAAAAGGAAAGAACAACCAGGCGGCGGATGCATTATCCCGAAATCCTCCTAAATTCGATAGTAATGCTTTAGAAACACTTTCGACAGACGTAAATTTAGACGACATAGACGAAATAATCCAACGAGAATTAAAAGAATTATATAAGGACCAATCACCCGATTTTATCGATCTAACATTAGACGAGGAACCAAAATCAAATCAAATAAACGTTATTTCGGATATTCAAATTAAACCTCCAAATCAAGTACAAAATGATCCATTAATGATAAATAATTCTAACTCAGAAACAGTACACACCTCTGTAGAAAATCCAATTCTTCTTATTCCAATATCTGATAGACCGTTAAATCAATTTAAACACCAAATAACAATCACCTGTGGAGAAATGGACACTACACAAGTTAGACGAGAAAAGATCTTCGAAAATATGCGTTATTATGTAACTTTTCCAAATTATAATTTAGAAATATCAATTGCCGAATTTGTTAAAGATTATTTGCACCCTAAACAGCATTTCGCTCTATATTTCAAAAATCCTTCACTGTCACAAATATTTGCGACAACAGTTCAAAATTATTTCAAGTACAAATCTCTCAATCTTACACAATGTACGAAATTTCTTACCGATGTAGAAACGCTAGAAGATCAACAACAAAAACTAGAATATTATCATAAGTACAAATCAGGACATCGAGGTATAAATCAAGTCAAAATGGCATTAGGTACAAAATATTATTGGCCTAAAATGTCAGAGGATGTAGAGAAGTATATAAATAATTGCGAAATTTGTTTGAAAAACAAATATGATCGAAACCCACCAGTTATAAAGTTTAATCTCACACCAACAGCATCGAAACCATTTGAACATATTCACGTTGACGTATTCAAAATCTCAAACGAATCTTATTTGACAATAATAGACAGTTTTTCACGTTATGGACAAGCTTACCCTTTAATGTCAATAACCGGAACATCCGTAGTTGACAATTTACTCAACTTTGTTGGACACCACGGATTACCCCAAAAGATAACATCCGATCGTGGAACAGAGTTTAAAAATTACGATTTAGAAAACTTTTGTAAATTACACCGAATAGAGTTGCACTTTACTACGGCAAAGAACAGCAATTCGAATTCACCTGTCGAACGCTTTCATTCAAGTTTGATAGAACATTTTAGATGTTTAAGGGAAGAAAATAAAGATTTCACCCCTAATCAATTGATAAAACACGCAATCCTAAGCTATAACAATTCAATACATAGCGTAACAAAGTTTACCCCCTTCGAAATTATCAAAGGTCATATTAATAACCCAGATCCTTTCGACCTTAATGATAATCTTTTGATTTCAAATTACGTTCAAAATCACAAAGAAGTTTGTCAAAAATTATATTCAAAAATTAAAGAAAAGAACCAAGAAACTAAAGAAAATATAATAGACAAACGAAATGAAAATAGATCAGATCCCCAAAATTATTCAGACCAAACCCATGTGTATATCAAAACCAAACATAGAGACAAAAAACTACCCAAATTCAAGAAAACCGAATTAATTGAGGAAACAGATATAAAATTAAAAACTAAATCCGGAACTTACCACAAGAGTAATTCCAGAAAACCTAAACCTAATATCTTGTTTCAGGTACCCATTCAAAATGAAGATAACAATTCTTCTTCACCTGATGTTATGGCTAGCACAAGTGCTATGTAACGACGACATCAAATTAACAAACATCGATAATTTGATACTTCCCATGCAATTAGGGAACGCTAAAATTATTTACACTAAACATACATTTATTCATTATATAGATTTAGAAAATATTATTAACCATATTAGTAGATTAGAATCAAATTATAATCAAGTTAAAAGTAGTATAAATAGAGTAGAGGCAACAAATCCCATTTCTTACCACGGTTTAGCGCAAAGTATGCTTTTAAGAACAGAGTATTTAATTCAGACAACCCAAAATAAACTTCAAAATATTTCCCCTCTTCTAAATTCTAATAAACGTTCAAAAAGAGGACTAATTAACGGAATAGGAAAATTAAATAAGTGGTTATTCGGAAATTTAGATTCAGACGACGAAAAAAGATATAATCATGCGATTTTAAATTTAGAACAAACCCAAAAGGACTTAACACACGAAGTCAATTTACAAATTTCACTATCAAAAAGGCTAATCGATCACTATAGTAAAACAATAATGGCTTTAGGTAAAAATCAGGAAAAACTTGAAAATGATTTAGAAAAGACCAAATCTTTTATGTACTCAACCATCTCAGATATCTCCGGCTATATAAGCTTCCAAGGGTTAATGTCACAAATCAATTTAGATTGCCAAAACGCGATCACGTTTATTGACAATATTGAGAATGCTATTATTTTCTCAAAACTCAATGCTTTACACCATTCAATAATATCAAATTCAGAATTACAAGAAATGTTAAAATATTTAGAAAAAATCTATGATAAAAATAATATTCCAAATTTTGATAACACCTTAACTTATTATCAATTCTTAGGTACTCAAGTTACTTCTTCAAAAAATAAATTAATTTTTGCAATTCATGTACCTATTTTAAATACTAAAGTTCTTAACTTTTACCATTTATATCCTGTTATCCAAAACAACCGAATATTTACCCCCAAATACCAATATTTGGCACAAGCTGAAACAGATAGCCAATTCGAACGAGAGGAATGCCCGATGTTAGAAGGATTGTATTATTGTTTACAAAATTTTATTCCAAAAGATAACTGCACGATCCAAATCCTAAAAGGTCAAACACCAAAAAATTGCCATACTTTCGAAATCAATTTTAAACAATCGATAATCGAACAAGTCAGCCAAGATAGCCTACTGTTAATACCAGTCGGAAACAAAAGAATATTTTCAAAATGTAACACGGACCAGTACATCGACACCGATCATCCAGTTTTAGTGAAAATTCCAAAATCATGCGAAATTACAATCGATGACGAGAAATTTTCTAATGATATTCAAATTCAACATGGAAAGCCACTTATTCTACCAAAACTAAACATGGAAAATTTAACAATTCAAAAAATTTACAAAACTCCAAATTTTACTAAATTGAACTTTGAAGAGCTATTTAGACTCAACGAAATCACGGAACAATTAAAACCAATCGAAACTCCAACAACGAAAACAAATTTTTGGAAACTTTTTGGGCAAATCTTTATGGGCATATTCATCATAGTCGCGATCATCTTACTTATTTCAAAATTAAGGAAATGCAAGAATTTTCCGTACTTAAAAAAAGAAAAAGTCGTGAAAAAAGAAGAACCAAATGGACCAGGGTCTTCGAAAAATACTCCCGTAGTTTTCTTAACCTAAAGAAGGGAGGAGTTACGTAGTCGCGTTATTAGATTGTTCCTTAGTAGAAATTGCATTAATTTGATATTGTGCAAGCTTTTAATTTACGTAGTAGATAGGAAATGCATGTTTTTGTGCGTTCACTCTTAGATTGAACGTCATATAATAAAGTACGTGTTTTTAATAAAAAAGTTTTTTGTTCGTTTTTAAAAACATTTTAATTTCATCGAAATCTAAAATTCCAACGTAGCATGTGGTGCGGATGATAATACATCGGATAAGGTGATGAATCACAGGAACTGGTGGATTAATTTAAACAGTAAAGAGCAACTTAAGACCCGTCCACACACATATCCTGCCTTCTTCCGGTGCAGACGGTCTGCACAGGCCAAACCGGAGCGTGTGGACACTGTTCAAACCTGCACAGTTCAAATCAGAGCTTCTGGACAGAGCTGCACAGGCCAAACCGGTAGGCAAGACATGTGTGTAGACGGGCCTTTATGTAACAGGTAAAGGAACTCTTGCTTTGCCACTAAAGTGAACTTAAAATGTATCCTTTGTGGTTAATTAGTCTTCTGCTGTTGGTTATTCTTTCCTCAAAAAAGGCTCAGGGTTTTGTATCAATTGAGTTGACGAGGTGTGAATGTATGTTCATAACTTCATTCTCAAAAATTTCATAAATATTTAGACAAGTAGTGGCGACAAGTACGATTCTATGGTCAGGTCTTCTCGTTAAAAATCCGCTCACAGCAATGCTAATAATTATGCGCAAATTATGTTATGAGGTTACGTATAAGGCAAAGAGATGACTGCTTTCCCACAAGACTGCCTTAGTGTTCTTTTTGTGGTTAATCAATTTTCAAGTATTGATGGCTCCGTTTCTTTCTGCTGATGACAAGGCTCAGGTTTTGTAATTAACTTATTAATTAATCGGTCTGCCTTGGTAGCTACAAGACACGGGTTTATTTATTAATTATTAATGATTTCCCTCTCTTGTTGCTGGTTACCGAGTTGACCAGATTTCAGAAATCTTTTAGTTGCCACTCCTGAAAATGCATTAGAAGCTTTATTCACGAAGTTCTTCATAATGATTTTTCTGAAAATTGTGGGGTTCATGTGACCAGTTCACGGTCAAGAATTCATATTCCAAATTCAAATCTTTTCAGCAGTACTAATAATTCTGCTAGAGTTATGGCAAAGAGTATAAGGTAAGATGATTGCTTTTCTACAGAACTGCCTTAAATGTTTCCCTTACAAATTAATTAATTTTTAGCTCTTAATAGCTCCGTTTCTTTCTCCTGATGACAAGATTCAGGTTTTGTAAATAATGAATTAATCTCTCTTTCTTCTTATGGCAAGGCTTGGGTTTTATAATTAATTAATAACGAATTCCCTCTCCTGATGACGAGGCTTGGATTTTGTAATTCATTATTAATTAATCCCTCTCTGGTAATAGCAAGGTTTAGATTTTTGAATTAATTATTACCTAATTAATCTCACTCTTCTAATAACAAGGCTTCGGGTTTTATAATTAATTATTAATAAATTCCTTCTCCTGAAGACAAGGCTCGGATTTTGTAATTAATTAGATTACTAATAAATTTCCCCCTCCTGATATTAAGGCTCGGGTTTTATAATTAATTAATATTGAATTGCTTATCCTGATGACGAGGCTAGGATTTTGTAATTAATTAATTTCGCTCTCCTGAGAGCAAGGCTTATATTTTTGAATTAATTAGTAATTAATCTCCCTGTTCTAATGGCATGGCTCAGGTTTTATAATTAATTTTTAATGAATTCTCTCTCCCGATCACGAGGCTCGGATTTTGTAATTGATTAGTCTCTCTCTCTCGTGATAACAAGGCTCAGATTTTTTATTTTTTACTTATTAATTAATCTCCTTCTTATAATGACAAGACTCGAGTTTTATAATTAATTAGTAATGAATTCCCTCTCCTGATTACGACGCTCAGCGTTTGTAATTAATTATTATTAATTAATCTCCCCCTTCTAAGGACAAGGCTCAGGTTTTATAAGTCATTAATAATAAATTCTCTCTCCTGATGAGTGTTAAAAGTGTTAAAAGTCTCCTGATAAAAGTATTCCAAGAGCAGAGTCAACTCAGCAGTTGAGTTGAGAATTGACAGCAGAATCTCCATATAGGTTTTGCTGAACTGTGGTAATAAATACAAATTTTAATCAGGTTTTCCTGTTGGAAATTAAAATCCTCTGAGTAGTTTTCTGTGAAAGGGCGAAATTTTAGGTGTCTTCTATTACTTACGATTGATAAAGAATCGCAGTGCTTGTGTGGAATAATTCACAATGAATTATTTGTGTATGTGCAACTATGAATCTTGAATTAATCCTTTACCTACCTCTGATAAGTATTGGTGGGGTTGCTGCGTAAAGCTGAAGCACAGCAGGAAATTGCATATTTTTGGATGGTTGTGATTCTCCTCCGTTAACACCAGCACTATCTGTCCTTTGTGGACGTTCGTGATAATTATCTTATTTCCAACCACCTTGAACTTCTTCTACTTTCTTTATATTCAAAATTAAATTTTGGAAGTCGATGTTGGTGGGAACTCATAGACCTTTTTGAAATCTTCGAAGAGATGAAGCTTATGATAGCTTATTCTCCATCTTCTGGAGCTTTTGCCAGCGATTATCTATCATAATAATTTGAACTATGCTTTTGTACTTATACTTTTGGGTCTCATTTGTACCTACCTTTCTTGAATTGGCTCCTCATGGTGCAATTCCAAACAGTGATTCTAGTTCACCAATTATGACGATTCTAAAGTTCTACGCATTTACGTAAACAAAAATTTTACGTCCTACCTTCAATTAAATCAATGTGGAATGATAATGAACAATTAAGATAAGAGTAGTCTTTTGGTAAATTCCTGAAGAATTTACTTTATTATTGTGTTTTGTTAAAACCGCCGCCTTTCAACTTCAATTACAACCCAACTAGTACAATTTTGCCATAATTCGTATTTAAAGTACAAATATCTTGTGCATTATCATTGAGATCACCACTAAAACATTTACGCCTTCATTCAATCCTTCTTTCTCTCGTTTATAAAGAATAGTTGACTTATCGTTAGTTTGTAATGATCGGTTAATCCGAATGGTTGTTGTTGTTACTAGTACGATTTTTATTAAAATTTTTATCTTTATACATGGTTTTTAATAAGTTGCATAGTTAAATTAAAATCGTGGAGACCGCAGCTTCCAGTAACAACTAAACGACAGTCGCATCTCGGCTTTGTTAACGCGAACATCGTCGTTATCACTTCTTTAGCATCTTCTTACGCGTTTACTTAAGAAGTTGAAATTAATTAATTTTTGGATAATGAGGACTCTGTGTTTGCTTATTTTTTAATTTTATTATTAAGTAAAGGGGAAGGCAAATTTAGAGGTAAGATTTTAATTTTTTTTATAAATTAAAAATTTTTGCAAAAAAAGGGTTGAGGTTTTTGTTAAATAAAATTGCCTTAATTTTTGGTTTATTTTATTAAAGTTGTAATGTGGGTGAAAATCTTTCATTATCAGTACTTCCGTGTATTTTGCAGTTGTATTATCTTTGTTACGCACTAAACTACTAAACATTGAACAAACTCCTCCACATTGTTTGAACTAATAAACGAAAATTATGTTTGGGTTTTGAAAATTGAGCAATTTTCTGAAAATTTTTAAATCTTCATTTTTATTAAATCAAACCAATTTAAAATTTAAAATTAAAACTTGACCTAAATTCTATAATCAAATTGGGTGTCTTAATTTTATCAGACTTTTTTCATTTCTGAGCAATGTTAAAGGTGAGAGTTCCTCATGAGGTCATGAGTCACCTTGCAATTTCTATTAAAATTTACTGAACTTTTTTTTCATTTCAGGAACAGACATAATGTCCTACTCGAATATAGGACTATTCCGGTCGATTGTGCACTTCTTTATACTTTGCTGTATTTTTGTGATAGTATCTAGCGAAATTGCAAATTCGCAACGAAATTACCATAATGGAAACATAGATCACTTTCAACAACCTGTAATTCCGGGAGGGTAAGTTTTTATTATTTTTATTATTGCCAACTAACCCTAAATTTTTTTTAAACCTAAAGTTTGTTTGAGCTCAAAATTTCTCATCGATTACCGATTGAAAAAGTGTAAACTAGTCGGAAAACCTACTTCAAATTTTTCACAAATTGATTAGGAACTCATTAATTATTGTCTCAATTCTAGCATTTACCTAATTATTTAATCGTCAATTATTGTTTCGTTTAAGTAAGCAATGGAATTAGTATATTTAAGGCGCTCTAAATAGTGTTGGTTAAACTAATTAGTGCTTCCTTTTTAGTGATTTAGGTCAAGATTGCATTGATTGGGTTGTGGGTAAACTTTCAATTTTATTGATGAGTTAATTATTGTTTTTAATTTTTTTTGTTTTTGAAATTAGGTCTCAGTTACATTGACCTTATACGAATAAATTTATTTAGGTACAATATTTACGAGATTTACATTACATATGCTACTAAATTAAGTTAATATTTACTTTTATTGTACGTTTTGGTTATTTACATTGCGTCTTTATGTGGTTGTTTAAAAAGAACTTTATTAACCCCTTGTGTTTGCTTGGTAAGCATTGATATTTTTAAAGTTTTATATGACCCCGAGGGTATTAGGGGTTAAGACCTATTGTACTGTCATTTTTTCTATGTGTTACTACCCATTATTATACTATAAAACAAACCTAGAGGATTTAAGAAGCTAGGTTTTCCTTTGCCTAATTACTATCATTGTCTGAAGTGCCAAATATCTTCAATTTGATACTTGGTAGTGTCCCCTCGAAGGTTTCTCATCCATACTCGACTTTGTAATGGTGCCGTGTAGATTTAATGCTCTACAGGTTTTATATGAGGTAAAATTATTGTCAAAGCACTCCTAAAGGAGCTAAGATCGGGAGAGGCACAGTAAGTCGTGAGAACCGGTTTAGAGCATATTTTTTTATTTTAAAATTACTGTCGTAGCTGAATTATTTTAACTAATGCAAATACTATTATTGCTTTGGATAGATAATTTTATGCTCTACAGGTTTTTATATGAGGTTAAATTGTCGTCAGACCACTCCTCAAGGAGCTTCGGTCGGAAGAGGCACAGGAAGTCGTGAGAACCGGTTTACTGCATAATTTATAATTTTAAATTTATTGTCCTACCTGAATTGTGGCAACTAATGCAAATACTTTTAACGGTTTCGATAGATAATTTTATCTTCTACATGTTTTAGAAAAGGTTAAATTACCGGCAGACTATTCCTCAAAAAGCTACGGTCGGGAGAGACACAGTAAGTCGTGAGAACCGGTTTACTGCATTTTTTTAAATTTTCAAATTATTGTACTAGCTGAATTATAGCAACAAATGCAAATACTTTTATTTGTTTCGATAGCTCATTTTATGCTCCACAATTTTTATAATGAGTAAAATTACCATCAGAGTACTCCTTAAGGAACTACGGTCGGGAGAGACAGAGTAATTCGTGACAACCGGTTTACTGCATATTTTATAATTTTAAAATTATTATCGTAGCTTAATTAAGGCAACTAATGCAAATACTTTGGATAGATAATTTTATGCTTTACAGTTTTTATAAGAGGTGGAATTACCGTCAGACTACTCCTCAAGGAGATACGGTTGGGAGAGACACAGTAAGTTGTGAGAACCGGTTTACTACATTTTTTTTAATTTTCAAACTATTGTCCGAGTTTAATTATGCCAATTAATGCAAATACTGTTATTGTTTTGGATAGATAATTTTATGCTCTACAATTTTTATAAGAGGTTAAATTACCATCAGACTACTCCTCAAGGAGTTACGGGCGGGAGAGACGAAATAATTCATGAGAACCGGTTTAGTGCATATTTTATAATTTTCAAATTATTAAATTATTATTGTAGCTTAATTATGGCAACTAATACAAATACTTGTATCACTTTGGATAGATAATTTTATGCCCTACAATTTTTATAAGAGGTTGAATTACCATTAGACTACTTTTCAAGGACTTACGGTCGGGAGAGACACAGTAAGTCGTGAGAACCGGTTTACTGCATTTTTTTAAATTTTCAAACTATTGTCCGAGTTTAATTATGCCAATTAATGTAACTACTGTTATTGCTTTGGATAGATAATTTTATGCTCTACAATTTTTATAAGAGTTTAAATTACCATCAGACTACTCCTCAAGGAGATACGGTTGGGAGAGACACTGTAAGTCATGAGAACCGGTTTACTGCATATTACGAGGTTTTCCTTTGCCTCTTGCTACTGTAATTGCCTATAGTAGCAAATATCTTCAATATGATACTTGTTAGTGCCCCTTTTGAGGTTTTTCATCCATATTCGATTTTATAGTGGTGTCATATAGTTTTCCAATCAGCAGAGCAATGTAATTAGTCGAACTCCTTTGGTTAGTTTGCTGGTTAGTTTTGGTTAGTTGATTAGTTTTTTCTGAATCCATTTTCTTACAGCCATGAGAATTTTTTTTTGCGAAGACATTTTTCTGTGAGCTCGAACCCAAGCAATTTCAAATTGGCTTAAGTTATGTAGGTTTAGACTATTGTATTGGATGTTGTGGTAGAAGCCAAACAATACACCACTAAATTATGACTTTTTGATCGCTTTTTGAGTTATTAACCATTCGGTATAAATTAATTATTAATTGAAGTCTTATACTATTATAAATAATAGTATTAACTATTGACCACACAAACAAATATGACCTAATTCGATAATTTTATTAAATTCTTTCAAAATTTTTCCAATTGAGATTTCAAACTATTATACAATTTTTGAGTATGTCGTTTAGAGTTTGGATCTAAATTTAATTCAATATCTAATAATTATTTATGCTCTTATTGTAATAAAAATAAATTGTTATCATTGTTTATCTGTTCGTATACGTATAATACCAATAATAAATATGTAATTACATAATTCTTGACGGCATACTTAAGAAAATCCATTATTTATTATGAATGTACTTGTAAAGTAGCTATAAGGTTATGATAACTAAATTATTACTTCATTATTAATTTTCCATTTCAAATTTTTCTTTTAAATGGGAATATTGTTGTTAGGATGGGTGCAGCTGCAGGGGTAGCAATAGGGCCCGTTCAAGCATTCTGCAATAGACAATAGGTATCAATACCTTAGGCTGTATGCAGGAGTCAAAGCTCAACATGTTCAATTCGTTATGTGGTTGCTTCCATCCTTAGCTTTCCTTAACTGAATCTCTAAGTTTGTAACCGCACGCCACTTCTCAGTGCTCTTTAACCTCTTAACCTCCTATCCATGCCTCATATTTCTATCTTTCCAACGAATATCGCCTTTGGAGAACAATAGTACTATATAATAATAAATGCCATTTATTTAGCTCAATATGCTATACATACAATATATAAAAAAAATAAAGTTTAATAGTATCTTTTTACAAATTCATATAAGTGATTCTTTATTTCCCTAAAATTTTCACAACATCTAATTTCAAGAGGCAAGCTGTTAAACATTTTTAGTCCTTTATAAAATAGTGACATCTCTGTTTTGACCTTCTTACAGCTTTCAATTAAAAAATTTAATCCACCTCTGGTCTCCTTAAGATCCCTAAGAGTTCCCCATAAATTCGGACTCTTCTTAAAGTTTTTTCATAATCAAATACCTATCCATTCTTAAATACATAATAATCGAACCTTAAGTAAGCACTTTTCCCCAATTAAACCATCTTTACGGCTTACGAGATCCCCGTTCATAAATATAAATAGCCTGTAGTATATGAAATGTTCATATTACAATAAAATAGTAATTAAAAATTAATAATTAAATATAAAATAAATATTAAAAGAAGCTTAACGTCATTAAACAATTTTAAAATTTTACGTATTTATATGACATTTACAAGTTAGTAATTACCATTACTTATAGTAATGAAACATTAATATTTTTTTAAAAGATTATCCCGCGACGTGAAATGTGTTAATTAAGTTGTCATCCTTAGTTAAGCATTTAATAATTTTCATGATACTATTTTTAATCATTAATTACAAATTAAATAATTATCAAAGACTTTGTTAATTATTTACAAGAGCTGAGAGGGAGAGAGAAATTTTTTAATGTTTAATTAAACGATTTCGAATTTTAAAACAAAGTTTTATTTTTTTAGACATTTGAGAACAAATTAATTAATTGTGTTAGGAATTTTTATATGTATATGGTGTTGCAAAAGTTATCTTTTAATTTTCAAAAGTAGGTAGCTTGTTTTCTATTTATTGTGATACCTTAATTAGGGCAACTAATGCAAATACTTTTAATGCTTCGGATAGGTTATTTTATGCTCTACAATTTTTATGAGGAGTACTCTTCAAAGAGCTAGAGTCGGGAGAGACACAGCAAGTTGTGAGAACCTGCATACTGCATATTTTTTAATTTTAAAAATTATTGTACTAGCTTAATTATGGCAAATAATGCAAATATTTTAAATTCCTTAAATAGCCAATTTTATGCTTTACAATTTTTATAAGAGGTAAAACTATTGTCAGAGCACTTTTTAAGGAGTTAGAGTCGGGAGAGACACAGCAATTTGTGAAAACTGGCTTACTGCAAATTTTATATTTTTCAAATTATTTTACTGACTTAATTATGGCAGCTAATGCAAATACTTTTAACGTTTTGAATAGCTAATTTTATGCTCTACAATTTTTATAAGAAGTAAAATTATCGTCAAAGCACTCCTTCAGGAGCTACAGTCGGGAGAGACAGGGCAAGTTGTGAAAACTGGCTTACTGCAAATTTTTAATTTTTAAAATTATTCTACTAACTTAATTAGGGCACCTAATGCAAATACTTTTAACGTTTTGAATAGCTAATTTTATGCTCTACAATTTTTATAAGAAGTAAAATTATCGTCAGAGCACTCCTTCAGGAGCTACGACCGGGAGAGACAGGGAAAGTTGTGAAAACTGGCTTACTGCAAATTTTTTATTTTTCAAATTATCCTACTAACTTAATTATGGCAGCTAATGCAAATACTTTTGCTGGATTGAATAGATAATTTTATATTCTACAATTTTTATAATAGGTAAGAATACCGTTAGAGCACTCCTTAAGGAGCTACGGCCGGGAGAGTCATAGTACATTCCAAATATTTTTAATTTACAATTTATTTTAATAGCTTATTTACGCATGCAACTATGGCAAATGTTTTTTATATCATTTTTTAAAATATGAACGAATTGGGCAAATTAAAATAAAATCAATCGATGAATTGTGTTCTACTTCTTATTCTTGAAGAGATCGTTGACTTCTTATAATACACAACGTCCCTCACTTAGCTTCTTACCACTTGTAAACTTAATTAGTTCTCAACTGCAATAATTATTTTTCAACTTGTCGCAGTGTACTTGATAGTAACAATATCATAGTTATACCGCAGTGGCTTTTTAATTAAATTATTTTCTTTATTACTTCCTTATTATTAAAAATAATTTTTTTTTCAATTTACATCTCGTATTTTATTAAAAATATATGAAGGTCGAGCAAAAATAAATCATTTCTTTTGATGTTAAAAAATCATTTTGAAAGGTTTGATAAATATGTTTGAATATTGCACGAATGTGAGATTTCTTTTTGGCTCTACAACATTATAATGTGTAGTCACGAATGTCAGATTTGAGACCCCCCATGTAAATAAAGAGCTTCTGTATCATTTTTTCTACGTTTAAAAATCGCACAAATGATATTTTAATCAAAAACTTTTTTCTATAGTGTTCAGCGTTCAGGAAGAGCTTCTTCAAAACAAGGGGTATTTTTTAAATAATTGCTTTTATCTATGACTAGAATTGTTTATGAGGGATGAACCATCTATAATAATAGAGGTGTGCAATAATAGAATACCCAATAGTTTATTATCAGGAAGCGATAGCTTCCATGGACGTTGACGTGGACGCCCCTCGCCATCCTAGATGCACTAGTGCGATTAGCTGATAGCAAAATAATTGTACGCTACATAAGTAACTATCGATAAACTCGAAGATATAATTTGACGTAGGTTGATTGTTGTATTTTAATTACTTGTTTAACATTCATTGTGATTTGTGATGATAACAACTGATTTCTTGATTGAATAATTTAACACAAATGCAAAACAATTACTACGACATAAGAAGAAAAATTTTATAGTTTTAAATTTGTTCTCTTTATGTACGTAAAGTAAGCTGATATTTTAATGTGTTTGCTTTGGTAACAAAAGACATTTTAATTAACAACTTTAATAAAAACGTTTTCTCCATTAAAGTACGAAATATCAAAGTAAACTCGAGTATGATTCTCTTTATAAAAGGTATCTTAAATTTGAACTGAGCTTTTATTGAGACCTACAAAATTAAATTCTTTGTACTAGGTTCTTATTATGTTTGAGACAATTCTAAATTATAATTTTCAAAGAAGAATAGATATTTTTTTAATTAATTTCGGTTAGGGTTACTTTGCTAGCTTTGTGAAACGAGCAAATTGAATTTTAATAGGTAAAGGTGGTGGCAAAATTTAGATCGTAATTTGACCTTCTGAGACCTATTGGTTTCGTTACCATTGCTCCTTGTTTCGACCTTAATTGTTGGTTATTCCAAGAGGGCTAAAACTGCAGCATTATATCTCTGTTTTTGGCCCTACTACCACATCTATCCAAGTTTCTATTAATGTCTGAAAACCAAGCTGCGATAAAGGCACTCAAAACCAATAGCTTTAAGTCTTTATCTATTTGAGAATGCAGACAATCCCTTAAAACTTTGGCAAGGGACAACAAAGTTGCCTTTCATTGGGTGCCAGGTCACGAGGGAATTGAAGAAAACGAAATATCTAATGAATTAGCTAGAACAGGCTCCAAAGCCCTCCCGATTGAAGTCAAACCCCTCTGTGGACTATCTAGAACACATAAAGGGGCGAAGATCCAAAAATGAGAGACTGAGAACAAAAATTCTCACTGGAACAACGCACCAGCACAAAGACACTCGAATAAATTCATTGAGTACTCGACCACGAATGGAAAAAGGTTCTGCTATTATCCAGGAACGAAATGAGACTCATCAAGGGTCTATTTACTGGACACTACCCAGTGAGGTACCACCTCAAGGAACTGGGACTGGAGGATAGTGACATATGCAGACTCTGTGAAGCGGAGATCGAATCTGCCGAACATTTTCTGAAATTAGGATGCATTGGCTCGACTTAGGGTGAATATTTAGGGCGGGCTCAACATTCTATGCTTGGCTGGCAAGATTGAATTCCTGAGAACATAACTACGATCCCTGAGTACAATACAATTAAATAATTAGCTGAAGCAATATTCCCAAATGTTTTTATTTACTCTTTACCCCAAGAAAAACCCTTGATGATAATTTGCCCCACCTTTCTAATAATTATTTAGACCATTTAATACACCCATATTTTTTAGTTTATTTTAAAAAATTCTTAAAAGTTTAAAAATTTATTTTTATCACCTCGGGGTGCAAACTGGCAAATTGGATTATTAGATGTACACAAAATTTTCAAAAGAACATTAATATATTATTTTTTTAATTTTCAAAGAGTTATTGCTAATGTTACCGGTATGAGGGGGTTGGCATGTCTCCAGCCCCCGTGAGGAGAGTACAGACGCCGAGATTGGCAGCATAAACGTGCACAAACGAAACACAAACGGTTAAGTTTATTTTGAAACCGAAATTCCTAATGGAGGGGCTAGCATGTCACCTATCCACCCTCCTCCACCCGCACTGTAACGCGGTAACGGGGAGAGCACAAACGACAGAGTTGGAAGCACAAACGTGCACAAACGAAGCACAAACGATTCAGCTTATTTTGAAACCGAAAATTCAAATAGGGGCTAGCATGTCTCTAAGCCCCCCCCCTTTTTTCATTCACGGTAACTCCTGTAACCTGCAACGGGGACAGCATAAACGATGGGATCCAGAGCACAAACGTGCACAAACGAAGCACAAACGATTCAGCTTATTTTGAAACCGAAAATTCAAATAGGGGCTAGCATGTCTCTAAGCCCCCCCCCTTTTTTCATTCACGGTAACTCCTGTAACCTGCAACGGGGACAGCATAAACGATGGGATCCAGAGCACAAACGTGCACAAACGAAGCACAAACGATTCAGCTTATTTCGAAATAGAAATTCAAAATGGGAGGGAGAGGTCTGCATGTCCCCCCCTCTTTTGTTTATTGTAAATAACTTCGGAGAGAGATGAGCACAAAATACGGGAATAGATGCACAAAAGTGCACAAACGAACGAGACTATTTTGGATCCAAAAGTCAAAATGGGGGGCCCAGCGACATGAATCTTACACAAGGTCTTCTGGTCTATTTTTGACAAAATCTACAATAATGAAATCAACTGCTCGTCCCTAACGAAGAATTGGTAGCTATTTATATTTTCACTTGTTAGTAAACTATTGCAAAATTTTCTAGCTGACCGCTCGTGACAATTTTACAAAGAATTGTTTTCGAACATATTTTTAACGAATAAACTATAAAAATAACATGATTAAAACCAATTAAGCAATTCAGAAGATTTTAAAATTTATAACCACAATTAATTTTCAAAATGTTTATCATTAAAATTGAATTTAAATCATCGGTGCCTTTACGTCTTGAACTTTGTTTTGAGTAAAATATTACTTTGCTGGTTGGGGGGTTTAAAAGTTGAACAATTTTAAATTAACTTCTTATCATACATTGAACTTAATTTTTAATTGAAATTTTTTATCGTTTTCTAAATTTGCAGTAGCTATAGTTAGTAGTTCTATAGTTGCTAAGAACTTGCTGCTAGGCCAAGGTCAATCAATTTAAATTGTACTTAACATAATTCTTTTTAATTAATCTTTATGTTTGTGTGTTAATAACTAAAATAAATAAATTTCTGTAATTATTAGTGTGACGTTAAAATTATTTAGATGTTAAATTCTTCATAACATGTTTTTATTATGGTTGACTATGTTTTACAGACTTAACAAGCTGTTGAATGGAGTACCTACCTTTATTAATCAACTGTGGTGGTCTCTACTCTAATAATAATCATGGTCTTCCCCGTAGTTAATTTTTTTTAATTATTTACAAATTGAAGTTAACATAAGTTTGTCTTAGTTGGAGTGCATCTGTCAATTCAGTTCCTCCGCATCCAAATCCAAATCGCTTGGAATATGTCTGTTGGGGACTTGACCTTTGCTTCCCAAAGAAAGCAACCTCTTCTGGTCGTGTAGTGTCGAAAAATTCGCTAAAGTGTATTAGATATTCAGTCAGGGGGTAGTTTGTTTTACATTTTCTATCGTGTAACCCCTAGTTGCTAAGTTTAATTATGAAAGAATCTTCATATAGCCTTAAATTTGCTCATTATCTTCCAAGCGGAAGAAAGAATCTGAAGAAAATTTGGTGTAAATCTCTAAAATTACACTTTTTTCTATATTTTTGCGATTATCTCGAAAACTATGTAGTAAACGGGAAATTATAGAGTAAAAAATTGAAGAGAAGAAAATTTTATAATAAGAACCTTATTAGCAGTTTTACAAAAATTGAATAATTTTTCATAAAAATGTAATTGAAAGTTAACGTGTTTTGTGCGTAGTGCAATACCCATGAACTCGTTATGAAGTTTGTAGGGCTGTAACTTTTTAATAAATACATTTACGATTTTTGAGTTTGACTCAACTATCTTTTTATTGGCTTCAATTCTTATCTCTTTATAATTTTTCACTCAATACATAGCTCTTGAGATAATCGCAAAAATATAAAAAAAGTGTAATTTTATAAATTAAAACCAAATTTTGAAGCACACACGCCCTCGAAGGGATGGGGACTTTAATATGGTAATAAAGGCTATAATTACTAATAGTCCGGTGCACTACTGAAATTTTACATGGTGCACGTGGGACAAATTAGTATAAAGCTGAAACCTTCGATATTGTATTGTACTTATAGCCCTTATTATAGTACTAAAAGTCCCCACCCTTCCGAGGGCTGGAACACCCCCAAAATTGCGTTTGAATCTCAAAAATTACACTTTTTATCATATTTTTGCAATTATCTCGAAAAGAAGGTAGTAAGCGAAAAATTATAAAGAGTCAAAAATTGAAGAGGATAAAATTATACGGCAAAAATCTCATTTGCAATTTTTCAAAATATTTAATAGTTTTTGAGAAAAATGTTATTGAAAGTTAACCTATTTTGCGCGTATTACAGTACTCATGGGTTGATGCTACTGCAGGACACGAGCAAAGTACATGGTCCACAGTTTCATTTTCCTTATTACAGTCTCTGTATCTAGGGCTATCGATAAGTCCCAGAGTGTGAAGGTGTTTGTTTAGCTTACAATGTTCCGTTACGATGAACGTGAGTACTCGAAGATGTAATAGAGACAGGTTGAGGTAGCATTTTGCGTGTTGTATCGAAAGGGAGCAATTGCTTCTTTACCTTGTCTATAGCCCGTTCCTTTCGACCACTTAAGAATAAGGGTCAGAGTCAGGGTCGGTTCTGACTCATTCGGGTAGGAGCCCGAGCCCTGCCTTGTCAGCTCATCTGTCCTCGCATTGCTTTCGTTACCTAGGTGTCCTATGATCCAGCAGATTTCAAGAGCATTACTCGTCGAAATGTCATTTACTGCTGCTATGCAGTCCAAGACCAGTTTCGAAGTTATTTTGTGGCAGGTGAGAGGATTCCTGTCCCTTAGCCAGATTCAGTTTTTAATCGAACGATAAAAACATGGATATCAGCAGTACCGGGGTCTGGTGTTGTTAACAAGCTTATAAACCTTTTGTTAAATATTTATTTGGGTAAAATACGGTCCTGATCTGAGTTCTAGTAGAGGAGAGGTAATTGTTTAGAATTGTCCTCTATGATGTTCGTGTGTCCTGTACTCCCTAGTCTGGTTGTAGTCACATGAATGTAGTCTGTAGTCACATGGATGTAGACATAGAAGGGTCTCCACAGCTGTGGTGGGTATGAATAGGCATGCCAATCTTTGCACTTGTCGGAATTTGTTTTTTGCGGTATTGTAGCTCTGGGCCACCACACTAAGATCGCGTAGCTTAGCATAGTAGGTCTAATAATTGCGATGTAATTGGTTATCTTTGGGGAAAGTACCCAAGACTGTCCTACGGCTCTGCAACACTGCCAGAACGCGACATTTGCTCTTTCCACTTTGTTGTCAAGGTGACTTCTCCAGTCTAGCTCATGATCAAGTGCGACACCTAGATACTTGACCTCATGAGCCAGACTTAGAGGAGTTCCGGATAGACTTGGAAGTTTAAATTTCTTCATCTTATGTTTCTTGGCGAAAAGTACAAGCTCCGTTTTTGATGGATTTGCTACCAAAGAGTGTTCGTTACACTAATTCCATGATTTAAGCTGTAAGCTGCAAAGCTTCGACTATTGTAGCTTAAAATATGTGTGATGGTCTTGTATTACGAAAGCTCTCGTGTTACATATCAAATCAACAAGTAATAAAAAATTTGACAACCTACTACTGCCAACGATCACCATCAATCTACTCGTACGTAAAGTTTCGTAACAGTAAATTGTGTTGATAGCTGTGTAGTCGCCAGTAAATATTTTTAACAATCTTCTAAACGCTTATTGAATTAAACTTAACTCTTCTTAGATATAATGTGATATAAATGCTTGTTTTCTCAAGCGTAAATAGTTAACTTAAAACGTTCCATCGAGTTAACTAACATATATAATCTTTGTATGTACAGTACATTACATGTAATGCAATGTTCACTCCTTAAGCTTATCACAATTTAAACAAAAGTAACTTTATGTCTGATAATGTTAAAGTCAAAGAACTACGCGCTTTTTGAATTTTAAAAAAATTATAATAAAAGTGAGCTAATTTTGCGTTATTTTTGTAATTAGGTCTGTGGGTTGCCCTAAATTTTAGACAAAGAATCTCGTAATTGTAATTTTTGAATTTATGTAGGCTTTAATTTTTTATGTGGGACATTTAAGGACAAATTATTGTTTAACTAATTAAAAAAAGAATTTAGAACGTTCACAAATTATGTCACTAATCCATTTAAAATTAATTTATCAACCTATGTAAGGGATTAAACGAGTTAAATATTTGTAACAGATTAACAATGTAACAGGTGGATTACAACCATTTTGTTGAGTTTAAAATCTGATTTAATAATGACACATTGGAGCTGAGTTTAGAACCTTTTAGTTTTTTATATTTACACCATTAGCTCCAGACCCGGATTGGTTGCACCAAATTATTAGATTTTGAACGATTTGGCCTCCAAAAATCCAAAATTAGTAAATATAATCAGATCTGGACTTATCACTAAGCAAACTAGGGAATCTAGTTCAGTTAATAAGTCTTTCTAGTAGTGAACATACAAGCATTACCCAACTACCAGTATACGTAATAACGAAGTGCTCCATCTTGCTGAAAGATCACGTATTACTTAACCCCCTAAACTGTTACCAAAAGTTCCTAAAACGAACTATAATAAATATCTACTAAAAGGGGCTTAAATATCCTAATTCGGCTCTGATTAGTTCACACGAGATGTGTAATGAAGAGTTTAGAAGAAATTAATAATTTTAGTAACCTTGTCATGAGTCGGAGTGTCATATTATGTCATAAAATGATAAAGTAAGTCATTAGATCCGCTAATAAAATCCTCCCCCGCAACATTTTTGATTAAGTTATTGTGCAGGACACAAATCTTAACTTTGATGATTTTTTTCTATTTATTTTTAACACTTAGGTGTTAATTGATTATTGTGTTCGTGCCAATCATTTACAAATATTTTACCGTACATAATTTCTTAATTTTGTAATAATAAATATCTTTGTGCATAATTTTCTTTAAGTGCAAATCGAAAAAGGACTGTGTTATGTCTCGTTAACAAAACGATATTTGCTTAGTCACTTTAATCGTTTACTTAAATTAAATTCTTTAGATACACTTTATAAGAAAAAGAGAAGGGTGCATTGAACTTGTTTTATAAATTTTTGTCTTAAATGTGTCTTAAACGTGTGAAGATTGCTTAGGGTGTACCTATTATTATAACACCACACGATCCCTAAACTCTTTTTAAGATAGTGATCTTTATTACTCTCCAATAATTGAGTTGTTTTGCTTCCCAATACCTACCTATCGTACAAAATATATGCTCTTGTGTTACTTTTACTTCAAATGAAGTCTATAGAACAGAAAATTAGCTACCAATAGCGTTCGCAATATTTCAAAAACATCTTATAGTTATCCCACACGAATAAATTAAAGTTTCAGAAATTTATCGACTTGTTGTGTGGAACTTACCTTATCTCTCAAGCGCATATCTTCTTAATTAGTGCTCTGGTGTTACTTTTACTTCTAATGAAATTTGTAGAACACAAAATTAGCTACTAATAGAGTTAAAAATTGTTTACAATACATCTGATGGTCATCCCAGAGGAATAAATTGAAGTTTCAGGAATTTACAGATTTGCTGGGTGGAACTTACCTTATCTCTCAAGCGCATAGCTCATTAATTAGTGCACTGGTGTTACTTTTATTTATAAAGAAAATTGTAGAACACAAAATTAGCTACTAGCTGTGTTAAAAATATTTAGAATACATCTGGTAGTCATCCCACAGAAATAAATTGAAGTTTCAGGAATTTACAGATTTGCTGGGTGGAACTTACCTTATCTCTCAAGCGCA
This sequence comes from Malthinus seriepunctatus, assembly GCA_963924605.1. NCBI lineage: Eukaryota > Metazoa > Arthropoda > Insecta > Coleoptera > Cantharidae > Malthinus > Malthinus seriepunctatus. The sequence continues at coordinate 1,727,968 of OZ004601.1, forward strand.
TAGCTCATTAATTAGTGCACTGGTGTTACTTTTATTTATAAAGAAAATTGTAGAACACAAAATTAGCTACTAGCTGTGTTAAAAATATTTAGAATACATCTGGTAGTCATCCCACAGAAATAAATTGAAGTTTCAGGAATTTATCGATTTGTTGTGTGGAACTTACCTTATCTCTCAAGCGCATAGCTTCTTAATTAGTGCTCTGGTGTTACTTTTACTTCTAATGAAATTTGTAGAACACAAAATTAGCTACCAGTAGTTTTCAAAATATTTAGGGTACATCCGATAGTCATCCCACAGGAATAAATCAAAATTTCCGGAATTAATCGATTTGCTGTGTGGAACTTACCTTGTCTTTTCAGCGCATAGGTCCTTAATTAGTACTCGGACGTTATTTCTACCCCTAATAAAATTTTTATAACATAACATTAGCTACCGGAAACGTCCAAAGTATTTAGATTATACATGCAATATCACACAGGAATAAATCAAAGTTTCAGGAATTAATGGTTGTTTCTCTATTGTCTTTCCCTAGCATATTGTTGCTTAATTAGTGCTTTGGCGTTTAATTAATTTTACAATTTACTTACTTACTCTTTTTATTATACTATAGGACGAATTTAGAGGTCTTAGGTTAGCTATGCATATACGGAACTGTGCGGTACTTTTGATAGGTTATCTCGAGGGCTATTTAAGGTCAGTTTGCAAATTTTTATCAGCTAATAAATATTTTTAAAATTGTGCTAAAAGATTATCTAACATCGACTATATAAAAAAATTATTTTAGTACCTTTCAATTGTTTTTATTGTTTATTGCACTTTCTCTATTTCTTCTCTCATCTTCTGAAATTTCATCAATAGTTGGCCCTTTACCCATCTATTGGTCAACTTATTTTGTCATCCTTTTTTATTTTTTGTCTCATGTGTACCGTTTTTCTACCTATACATACTGTGTCAAATATAAATATTTTGTACCTTTTTTTGTACTTTTAACATCTCTTTAGTTTTGAATAATCGAAGGGACGCACTGATGGCTTCTTAACTGCTAATTTATTTCAGCTTGATTTTTAATTTAGTATCGATGTAGAGTTCTCAGATTCCAGAATGATAACGATAACTTTCGCCGTTATTTTAAATATAAATCTGACGTTTGAAACATATCCATATAAGCTCACCGACAGACAGACGCGTTCTTTTAGACGTCAATCTGCGGTTCAATACCAGTACCTTCTTTCGGAATTAATGTTATTATTAAAACTGGAGAATTGAGTTTATTAATGTTTATTTTTTGAAAGATTAACAATGAAGATTATAATTAATTATTTAGCTTTCGATCTGAAGAGCATATACTCCAATACATATCAACATTAATAATAATTAATATTATCAACCTTTTTCAAGGTCATTAGACCACCACTGAAGAGGATCTAAAAAATGCATCAAACATCGATTAAATAATTGGATATCATTAAGTTAACTATAGAACAAATCAATTCAAATTACGAAATAATAATTATTAAAGAATTAAATTTAATGAGGATATTTCAATTAATTTTTGTATAATTAAAACAACTTAATAATGTGAAATTAAAACAGACGTAATACCAAAGAAAGTCGTCTCCTCTCCAACCACATAATGACACACAAGAGAAATATTTTTATAGTTTTATTCAATCTTTATAATAGTTTTCATCTATAACAAGTGTACTCTCACATAAATCAACCACTTGATTATATTATTATTATGTATTATATTCATTTTCTCTCTTTTAAGACCCGCTAACAACTTTAAAAGTGTTAAAAGTTGTTTTAATGTGAACTCTGAACTATTTTATTGATATAATCAGTTTAATCGTTACGAATGTTAACTAAAAATAATTAATTAACATCTTAAATAAATTGTCGTACATGAATTATATTTATTTTAAATTAATAAAATTTGAAATGTTGTAAAGTGATCTTTGCGAGCCGTCGACAATTTGATTGACTTTTAAAAGTATCTCGAATCTGTTCAATTTAATTATTTAAACCACCAATATAATCTTCTCGGATAAATCACTACATTATTTACAGCTTCTTTTTTAATGCTCCAACTGAATTAGCTTTTTAATGAAATAAATACGCTAAAAACTAAACTTTTGTGCACATTTTAAACGTCCTAAACAAAGGAACTAAGTTTATAACGTTTGGAACTAATCGTCTGCCAGAATAAAGAAATGGCCAACAAAATAATGCATTTTTTGTTGATTGGGAATGTTCTTATGAATTCATATTGAATGGACTTAAAGTTTGTTTTGAAATCCCAAAACATTTGAATTACAAGGATAGCTTTCCCACAAGAATAAACTGAGGTTTCGGGAATTAGCAATCGATTTTGGTCTTTTGCACTTACTATGTTGTCACGAACATAACTCCCTAATTGGTGCTCTGGCGTTACTTTTACTTCTAATGAAATTTATAGAACACAAAATTAGCTAGCAGTAGCGTGCAAAATATGTAAATAACAGGGTATTTTTATCCTGCAGAAATTACTCAAAGTTTCACGACTTAATCGCTTTTGTTGCTTTGAACTCACTGTATTGGTCACGTTCACACCTCTTTAATTATTGCTCTCGCGTTACTTTTACCTGTAATTAAATTTTTAGACCAGAAAATTAGCTACCAGTAATGTGCAAAATATTTAAATTACAAGAAATTTTAATCCTACAGGAATTAATCAACAATCACGACTTAATCGATTTTGTTGTTTTGAACTCACTTTAGCTTTCCCGTTCATACCTCCTTAATTACTGCTCTAGCGTTACTTTTACTTCTAATTACATTTGTAGATCAGAAAATTAGCTACCAGTAGCGTGCAAAATATTTAAATTACAAGAAATTTTAATCCTACAGGAATTATTCAACAATCACGACTTAATCGATTTTGTTGTTTTGAACTAACTTTAGCTTTCCCGTTCATAGCTCCTTAATTACTGCTCTGGCGTTACTTTTACCTTTAATTACATTTGTAGAACAGAAAATTAGCTACCAGTAACGTGCAAAATATTTAAATTACAAGATATTTTAATCCTACAGGAATTAATCAACAATCACAACTTAATCGATTTTGTTGTTTTGAACTCACTTTAGCTTTCCCGTTCATAGCTCCTTAATTACTGCTCTGGCGTTACTTTTACCTCTAATTAAATTTGTAGACCAGCAAATCAGCTAGCAGTAGCGTGCAAAATATTTAAATTTCAAGAAATTTTAATCCTACAGGAATTAATCAACAATCACGACTTATTCGATTTTGTTGTTTTGAACTCACTTTAGCTTTCCCGTTCATACCTCCTTAATTACTGCTCTGGCGTTACTTTTACCTTTAATTACATTTGTAGAACAGAAAATTAGCTACCAGTAACGTGCAAAATATTTAAATTACAAGATATTTTAATCCTACAGGAATTAATCAACAATCACAACTTAATCGATTTTGTTGTTTTGAACTCACTTTAGCTTTCCCGTTCATAGCTCCTTAATTACTGCTCTGGCGTTACTTTTACCTCTAATTAAATTTGTAGACCAGCAAATCAGCTAGCAGTAGCGTGCAAAATATTTAAATTTCAAGAAATTTTAATCCTACAGGAATTAATCAACAATCACGACTTATTCGATTTTGTTGTTTTGAACTCACTTTAGCTTTCCCGTTCATACCTCCTTAATTACTGCTCTGGCGTTACTTTTACCTTTAATTACATTTGTAGAACAGAAAATTAGCTACCAGTAGCGTGCAAAATATTTAAATTACAAGAAATTTTAATCCTACAGGAATTATTCAACAATCACGACTTAATCGATTTTGTTGTTTTGAACTCACTTTAGCTTTCCCGTTCATAGCTCCTTAATTACTGCTCTGGCGTTACTTTTACCTCTAATTAGATTTGTAGACCAGAAAATTAGCTACCAGTAACGTGCAAAATATTTAAATTACAAGATATTTTAATCCTACAGGAATTAATCAACAATCACAACTTAATCGATTTTGTTGTTTTGAACTCACTTTAGCTTTCTCGTTCATAGCTCCTTAATTACTGCTCTGGCGTTACTTTTACCTCTAATTTCATTTGTAGACCAGAAAATTAGCTACCAGTAACGTGCAAAATATTTAAATTACAAGATATTTTAATCCTATAGGAATTAATCAACAATCACGACTTAATCGATTTTGTTGTTTTGAACTCACCTTAGCTTTCCCGTTCATAGCTCCTTAGTTACTGCTCTGTCGTTACTTTCACCTCTAATTAAATTTGTAGACCATAAAATTAGCTAGCACTAGCATGCAAAATATTTATATTGCTGTGAATTATTATACTACATGAATTAATCAAAGTTTTACGAATTAATCGATTTTGTTGTTTTGAACTAACCGTGTCTGATGGTGTTTATCCAAGACGCTATTACTAACATATTCATCAAAATTTACCTTAAGGTTATTTATTCCAATAAACACTTATTTACGTATTAATTCCGCCCCCTTATTAATTAGGGTGATTCGTTTAAAAAAGAATTGTTGAGCACCTATAATTGTTGTATTATTATTAGGCCAAAATGGTTATCAAAGATAATAATTATATGTTGTGTAAATAGCAATAAATAGATTTAAGTGAATGAACCTTGAATTTAAAAATAATTGCAAGTATCATCATCATTACCGCCTTTAATCATTTAATCAAAGATGAAGAAGAAGGAAAAAAGTGCAAACTGCAAAGTAATTGGGTATCATTTTGTAGTTATATATGTGCATGGGTGTTTTTCAACCCACAAATTGCATTATGATATAACCTTTTATATACTATTGTTAAAGGTCATACCGTATGTTTGTACGTACTTATTAATTATCATGCTATGTAGATCACAGCTGATAAAAATAATGAGAAAATTACGGACCATTAAAAACGTTTATTTTTTAAATAGGTTTGATTAGAAATAGGTACTTAATTAGTTCACTTTTATGCAGTCTGAGTCATTTGTGCAAATTACTGGAAAATTATGAGAATTAAAGGTTACATACACAAATTTCATTCATTAGCTAAAGATGCAGCAAAGTTAGTCCTTTCAGATGATACTCTGGGAACGTTTACTTCCACGGTTCCACGGGACGGTTAAAACGCTGAGAACTGACAGTGATGCAATTGAGTGCACAGCTAAATAAGTTGTGGTAATTAGCAACGACTGGAAGCATGATGGTAGCCACATTACCTTAATATAAAAATTTTACGATAGTGATCTGATCTGTACAAGCGAAACCACCGTTGCAAATCCCAATAATCGTTCTATTGCTCCTTTGATGAAGTTGTGCAAATTTTTTTTCATCCCTGATTAATTGATGAATTCAACAATCCTTATTGTATCATCATTCTTAATTTATTCACGTGATATATTCCACAATTTAAAAAAATCTATCACATTTTGTATTAATTTTCATAACCTAATTGTGGTAAACCACTTTATATAATTTTGTTTCGTTATTTAGCACGAGTTGTCTTTCAGACACTTTCATTATAATATTTGCATATTAAATTTAATTTATATTTAAATTAATTTTTTATTTATAACAAAAGTCAACTTGACAAGAATAAAATTGCTCTTCTTGTATAATTATTTAATTTTTACTTTTTTCTCTTTGATTAATCAATCAATTTTGTAATTTAATTTTTTTTATTACTACTTTTTATATCATTTTTATGATAAATATTTAATTAAATTTATTAGAGCTTGCGTTTGTGGAATTTTCAAGCGAATTTATGTTAGGTCATAAAGTATAAATCTCAACATTGAATTATCTAGGGGAGGATACCATATTCACTCCCAATGTAGTAGTTGTACTCGCGTTATTATCTACCTTTGTACTTTATCACTAATTTAGTTGATTTTTGTTTAAATCCTTAAAGAAATACTTAATAGCGGTGCATTTTCTTGACAAGGGTGGAAAGCCTCTTTTATTTATATGTTTTTAACAAGGAGCATAAATAGAACAGGGAGCAATTAAAAGTTTTTCTTTTTTGTAACAGAATAGGGAGATCTTATCTCTTAACAAATTACAGTGTAATTATAAAACGGTTGCTTGACAATTATGACACAAGGCAATTAAGAAAACAAACTTGCATTATACAGGGTGTGTGGATGATACACTAGTTATCTATTGCACATAGAAAGGCTTCGTGAAAGTGTACATTCTGAAATAAGTACAAAATGAGTTGACTCTCTTCTGAATAAAACTCAACCATCGAACCCCATTGAACCATTTCCTATTAACCATTGGTGGACTTTTACTTGTGGTCTGTAAGAGGTACCTAGATCAAAGATTTAATGCTTCATAGACCTTCCACCTCATCTGCTTAGTTATCGCATCACTATTTTGGAAAACCAATGTCACCGCAGGTAAAACACGTTGGTTAAAGCAACTCAATGGTTCATAGAGATATTCTAGCTTTTCACGTTGGTGCTGAATGAGCTCCTCTTCATTTGTCCATTTTCAAAAGCCATCATTTGATGCTTCATAGGCCTTCGAACTCATCTGTTTAGTTATCGCATCTCCATCTTGGAGAACCTATGTCATCGCAGGTAAAACATGTTGGTTGATACAACTCGATGGTTCATAGAGATATTCTAGCTTTTCACGTTGGTGCTGAATGAGCTCTTCTTCATCTGTCCATTTTCAAAAACCATCATTTGACTCTTCATAGGCCTTCAACCTCATCTGTTTAGTTATCGCATCTCCATCTTCGAGAACCTATGTCATCGCAGGTAAAACACCATGGTTGATGAAACTCGATGGTTTATAGAGATATTCTAGCTTTTCACGTTGGTGCTGAATGAGCTCTTCTTCATCTGTCCATTTTCAAAAGCCATCATTTGACTCTTCATAGGCCTTCGACCTCATCTGTTTAGTTATCGCATCTCCATCTTGGAGAACCTATGTCATCGCAGGTAAAACACGTTGGTTGATGAAACTCGATGGTTCATAGAGATATTCTAGCTTTTCACGTTGGTGCTGAGTGAGCTCCTCTTCATCTGTCCATTTTCAAACACCACAATTTGATGCTTCGTAGACCTTCGACTTCATCTGTTTAGTTATCGCATCTCTATCTTGAAGAAACTATGTCATTATAGGTAAAACACGTTGGTCGAACAAAGCAACTCGATGGTTCCAAGAGATATTCTAGCTTTTAACATTGGTGCTGTGCGAGCTCCTTTTCATCGGTCCATTTCCAAAGGTCATCATTTGATGCTTCATAGACCTTCGATCTCATCTGTATAGTTATCGCATCTCCATCTTGGAGAACTTCTGTCATCACAAATAAAACACGTTGGTCGAACAAAGAAACTCGATGGTTCATAGAGATTCTCTCGCTTTTCACATTGGTGCTGAGCGAGCTCCTCTTCATCTGTTCATTTCCAAAGGCCGTCATGTGGCCTAAATAGGCACCGCTGGTTAAATTTTTATTAGTTCCACTTCTGATCATTGACTAGCAGACATGGAAACAGAAAAATATTTTATCATCCCCTAAGAAATTAATTTGAAAACAATTTAAAACAGTTTGACTCTACTGAGAGGACATTTCTGTTGACTTCAACGTTTACGTTGATTAAGTTAACTATACAATCTTCATTTGCTTCAATTACAGGGTGCTTTGAGTCTTAGGGTCGTTTTACATGGACTAAATGTCGTATTAACTTGTTAGTACTGACTCAACTCAAGGAGCACATGAATCTAAGCTCTAACATCGTGGTGCTTGAGTTGATTCGGTACTAACTAGGGAGTACGACATTAATTCATGTAAAACGGCTCTTAGGCACTGACAGTAGCATACAAGACCGATAGGTGCTTAAGATAATACTATGTCCATCGGCAACTTCTGGACATAGAGGCGAGGGGCCACAACAGTTCCAAGGGTAAACGTACATGCCCTCCCTTCTGATCGTAATTTTTAAAAACAAAAAAATGAGTTTCAGCCTATTGATCGATTGTCAGCTTAGATGTTTAACACCCGATCGTTCTTCTTATATGACATCAATTTATAGGACGTTTCTTCCGCCACTAAAAAATGTCACACTCAAAACACGTCAGGTATGAGAAAGAATGCGTCACTTACAGGATGTGACATTGATAAATGAATAGTATTTACAGCTGTTTAAAAAGTCTTAATTTTTATTAATTACATTGTTACAATTTCCACTCTCTGGCATTTTTGATACATTGTAATTTTGATCGCTCATTATAAATATTATTACCTAGGGCTGTTTACTTTTTGCAATAAACTGTTTATCATTTGCATCAATAATAATTGAGTGCCTATAATAAGTATATAAATATACAAGTCATACTTAAATTGGAACTCACACAGCGAACAAATTACACTTGAGGATATAGAGCTGTTATTTCCTCAACTTATAAAAGTCAATGAGTAACTAGGTACTTTTTATTTTATTTTGGTAGCAAAGTTATAAAATAGAGTTGTCAATTTTTAAACTTTCTTTATACTGTGTGTATTCCTTGTACTAAAAGAGGGGTACAAACGTACCCCGGAGGCACAATTTCTTATGTGTTTTGGTTATTTTGGTATTTCAATTGTTTTATTAATTTTAAATTAACTCCCAAGAGAATTGTGGAATGTGTGTGGAGTAGGGAGGTAAAAATACTAAAAGTACTAAGTTCTAGCTTCTAGGATTTTTGCTTATATCTCAAAAACGGTGAGTTTTAAGGAAAAATTATTTCAAGCAAAATGAAAGCTTATAAAATTTCCTATAAGATTGTTCTTATTTCTATTGTACTTATTCCTTATAGTTTTTGAGATATCCGCCCGCAAAAATCGTTAATGTATGAAAACTCTGTACCAGTTAAAGAAAAATAGATTTTTGCGGGCTGTTATCTCGAAAACCATAACGAATAAAAAATAAATAAATAGAAGCAATCTTGTAGAAAATTTGATACGCTTTGATTTTTCTAAGAGTAATTTGTTTTCTAGGGCTTACCGTTTTCGAAATATAAATGAAAACTCCAAAAACTGGCCCTTTCCAACCCCACCTCCTTAGCCAAATAGTTCATCCCTTCGTCGACTTCGTCGATCCTATATTGATTACCCATATAGACTAGTCTATATGGTGAGGGTGACGAATATAGATCTGAGCCAAAACTCAAACCGAAAGAAACAGCTTGTTAGGGATGTCGTTTAAAATTAGTAAAGCAAGAGATATTTTAATACAGAGTTTAAAGGTGTTAACATTATTCGCTGGCAAGATGCAGCTAAACCACTCTCTACAAATTTATGTCAAATAATTATTGTGGAATAATTAAGAGCCAGGAGTCTTAAGGATAAAATTATTATCTCAAATAAATATTTATTTAATAATTATTAACATCTTAACAATAAATAATTATGGACCTTTTCCATCGATATAAACGGCATTTGCATAAATTTTGATTATTCTCACATTTGAACAACTACAACACGGTTCTGAAGTAACATAAGTCGAATCTTCTTCTTTCACGTTATTCGATTCATTTTTAAAGTCTGTTTGTACTCCAACCGCACACGCACTTTCATGAATAGTATCTTGAGAGTCTTCTGAAGAAGACGTTGAATCTTCGTTATTTCGTTCTTCGGAAGAACTCGAAATACTTGACGTGAAATCTTCGCTATTTTGTTCGTTGATTGTTGAAAGCTGACAACTGAGGGATTTCTTTGCAGAATTATCGTCCAACATCAAAGGTATTCTAGAATCGTATAATTCTTCTTCGTAACATTTCGGCGAGTTAATCTCAAGTTGTGGACTTGTTGCAGTGGAGCTTTCTTCGGTTGTCGTGAGTTCGTTCAAAGTTGAATTTGCTTTGCCATTATTCGTTATTGGTCTTACAAATGTGCTGTAGTTGGGTAGCTTCGACATGTCGCTTGTTGAAGGTTTTAAATTCGATTCCATTAAGTTTTCGTTGAATAGTACGCTTTTCTTTTTGGAAAATTTCAAAATGCCTGTGTTTCCATTTTTGTGATTTTTTAAAACTATCGAATCTTGCAATTGCGTCCATTTTATATTTTTTGTTTTAATAGTAGGGTTATAAATTACATTTTGGTGCAAACCTTCCCTTATTTTAACTTTAGATTTATGTTTGTTCTTGATGGTCAAATAATTTTTTTTGGTCTCTTGCAATTCATTCTTTTTATTTCTTTTACGTTCATTGCTCCGTTGTGAAGTTTGAAGGCAAGATTTTAATTTTATTATTGATCTAGGATTGAAAATTGACCCTTCTTTACGTTTTTCATCTGCATTCATGTTTTGATTATTTGTTTGTCAAAATTATTTTGTCACACTAGAATGACAGTTGAGATTTTTTTGTTATTAGAGTGTCAAAGGTAACTTAGTTTATACAAAATTTTTGCAATAAATGGAGCGAAAGCGTACGTTTGGGTCTTAATGGAAATTTACGTTAGATCTTATTTAGGACAGTAACAATAATTATTATAGTCGAAGCATTTAAGTGTTTTGCTGTAAAAGCACTTCATTTACTAAAGCACATTATTAGAGGTGGATTAAAGCTAAGTAATTGTTTAATGTGAGATTTGCGTGTCTTCAAGCCTAATAATATGACTTGGGTCAATTTTAGGCTTTATTTTTGCTACTTTGACTGACAAGTCTCTTCTAAATTTAAAAGTAAATTGGGCTCATTAATGTTGGCTGTAGACAACGCTACAACACTCCTATAAAGGCGAAGGCACACGCAGGCTATTAGTTCGGCTTGCCTGTGTAGTTTTCACCTGCACATGTGCACATGCCTCTACATATTTAGGTTTGTCTGCACAGCTCGCTAGAACGATAACCAAAAGCTTCAGAGTAAAAACCTGTGCGTGTCTCCGCTTTTACTCCGACTTGGCTTGCACTTGCGCAGGCACATGGAAGCGTATAATATAGATCGTTCAAACGGCCTGCTTATGCAAATCTGCATGAAGGCGGAGACACACACAAGATTTTCCCCCAAAGCATCTGAACATTGTCTAGCGAGCCTGAGCAGGCAAATCTGCTCATGTAGAGGCCTGTGCAGGTCTCTAGACAACATTACAACACTCCTAAAGGCGAAGACACACGCAGGCTTTTAAATCGGCTTGTTTGTGCAGTTTTCGCCTGCGCAGGTCTCTACATAATGCAGGTTTGTCTGCACAGTCCGCTTGAACGATGACCAGAAGCTTCAGAGTAAAAGCCTGTCTATGTCTCCGCTTGTACTCCGACTTGGCTTGCATTTGCATAGGCACATGGGAGCGTATACTATACATCGTTCAGATGGCCTACTTATGCAAATTTGCATGAAGGCGGAGACACACACAAGATTTTCCCCCGAAGCATCTTAACATCGTTCAGGTCACCTGAGCTCTGCAAATCTGCTCATGTAGACTCCTGTGCAGGTCTCTAGACAACATTACAACACTCCTAAAGGCGAAGACACACACAGGCTTTTAGTTCGGTTTGCTTGTGTAGTTTTCCCTTGCACAGGTCTCTACGTATGCAGGTTTGTCTGGATTGTCCGCTTAAACGATGACCAGAAGCTTCAGAGTAAAAGTCTGTCTATGTCTCCGCTTTTACTCCGACTTGGCTTGCACTTGCACAGGTAAATGGAAGCGTATAGTATACATCGTTTAGACGGCCTGCTTATGCAAATTTGTATGAAGGCGGAGACACACACAAGATTTTCCCCCGAAGCATCTGAACATCGTTCAGGTAGCCTGAGCTCTGAAAATCTGCTCATGTAGAGGCCTGTGCATGTGCAGGTCTCTAGACAACATTACAACACTCCTAAAGACGAAGACACACGCAAGCTTTTAGTTTGGCTTGCCTGTGCAGTTTTCGCCTAAACAGACCTCTACATATGTAGATTTGTCTGCACAGTCCACTTGAACGATAACCAGAAGCTTGTGCCTGTGTGTGTCTCCGTTTTTACGCCGACTTGGCTTGCACTTGCACAGGAAAATCGAAGCGTCTATACATCGTTCAGGTGGCCTGAACAAACAAACCTGCTTATGTAGAGGCCTGTGCAGCTTTACGGGTGTTTTTTCGAAGCACCGGTGCAGAGAAATTAAAGAGCTACTTTTAAGCAATCTCAGAGGGGATTTCAAAACCGGTAGTATAAGCGACGAGTGCATTCGATCCTCTACGTCAAGTCCGAGCTCTGAAATCAACGTTCAAAAAATATTAATACCTCGAATCGACAAATTATTAAATCAGCTACATAACTGGGTATTTGTTTTCTAAGTGTCCCATACTAAAATACACTACTCTTCTTAGATATAAGCACCCGATCATATTTGTTCACACCTGCACGCCAATAGATAATCCGAACTGTTGCAACTTTATTATCATTTAAATTCTGAAATTACCCAGGGTCAAGGGGTTCGTTCGAGAAACAAAATTCCCTATGAGTTCTGATGGTCCTCTTGATGGTCGGTTAACGAGATGGCGATATGATCTGACTCCTGCCTCAGCCCACCATTCTTCGAAGCTGTGTTGCACTTTCTTTAAAAACCACAATGTAAGGTCTAAGGACAACCAACCTCTATACAAAAAGGAGTGAGGGAGTGTTAATCGTCTGACAATTATTAGCTGTAGGTTTCGGCATCTCTGCTTCTCTTGATTAGTTGTATTCTTCGGGCATTATCTTAGTCTGTTAGAGACTAGCCCGACTGTAGATGAAGACTGAAACGTTCTCAGTATTTCCCCTATGGTCTTATCATTGAAAGTGAGTACTATGTGTATAATTTTGAGTAGGAATGGCTGAAGATACGAGGAAGGGTCAGTTAACCAGCAGGCTAAGCGTTGTTGGGGTTAATCTCAAAACCAGTTTAGTTTGGTAACTAGCAATAAAGTCCGATTAAGAACCAGATTGATTGAGGAGTATTGCACTAGTAGCTTTAAAGGCCCGTCTACAGACACAAGCCTTGCCTTCCGGTTTGAGCTGTGTAGGTCGCCTGCAAGCTGTCTAAATGCTCCGGTTTGGCCTATTCAAGCCACCTAAACGGTGTCCACGCTCTCGAGCCTGTATGTGTGGACATGCCTTAAATAGCTTTGTTAGAGATTAAATCTACGACTATTCAAGTACCACTTGCTAGCAAAAGCCAGGGTTTAGGTTGGTGGGTAGGGGGGTTGTGGCTATATCCCAATTTGGTTAGGAACTTATAATAGTTTTCTTTCCAATCCTTTAGCAAGTTTCTTCTCTTGCTAATAACTGAGTGTAAGACAGAAGGATAGACAGACGGATAGGCAGGTAGACAGAAATTTTTAATATTGGAAATGTTTCGCGCCAAGTGAAGGTTTGAAAAAATCTCGACTTCGTCTGTTGGGTAAGCAAATTAATTAATTGATGTAGGTTGGACGTTGGACTTAACATACTCGTACGTCTCAATTGGAGCTTTTATGCAATCAAATTTTGAACGAAATGCAAGTTTGGCAAATCTGCGTAATCAAATCAACTCAAACTTGAGAATGTCTCAACATAAACAAAAGGCTCTACTGCTCTACATAAAATAGGTAAAACGGTGAAGTGACCTTCTATTTTAATTATTCAAAAAAATTATGTAAAGATTACAATAATCTTCTTGAATAATTGAAATATGATCCATTTCAATTTATTTGTCTCAGGTGAAATGGTTTGCTTGGTCACTTGATTATGATTGACGTTTATACAATAAACAAGTGGCTTAATATGATAAGCACTCTAATTTGTACTAATTACAAACGCCTTCGTACAAAATTACAACCTAATACTGCAAATATTTCCGCTCTTAAACATTATTTTAAAACGGAACTTACATCATTAGGAACATTAGTTTCAATCTAAAGAAAATTATTACATAAAATTACAGTTTATATCTGTACTAGAAGGCATACGCTAATAGAGACTCGTGTTTTTCAAATTATAACTATAAATTATCCAAAGAGTTCGTTTTATTGTTTGCTTAAGGCCGTTTAAGTTCGTATTACAAATAAACAATTTTTTGGAAAAAATTGACATGTACAGTTAGTTACAAGAGAAAAATTCTAATAACGACACTTGACAATTTAATTCTTTAACTTATCGATTTGTATTTATTTTCAAACATTCCATAGAAGAAGAATATAATTGATGACTATAATGTTCTTTTAATTTTAATCTCGTAGGGTCGCGTGAACATTTTTTATTTACTGCCCTCCATACGTAACTCTGCGGGAATCAAACTGAGTAATCAGATTATCGAGTATCAAGAAAGAGTGATGCTTTGATGGCAGACAATGAAGACTGGTTAAGGACCTACTGTGCCGACGACAAGAATATGAGATGGTACCCATATTTTTATTTTATTTTACCCCAACTATACAGTTACTTTAATAAATTGACATTTAAAACTCAATTACTTTTGAAGGGATTTAAAAAAATTAATCAATTAAAGATCCTTTGTAATCAAAACCGATTTCAACAATAATTAATTAACTTCCAAGGTAATATACCGCATGCCTTTTATTTCTTATCCGAGTAATAATCATTAACATTTTTTTTAACTAAGAGCTTCCGGATATTTAAGATTGGCTCAATAGTTTTAAAATTTAAAAAAAATGGTTATTTTTGAAATTCTTTTGCAACATCCAATATGATCGTCTAAGAGGAATTTTTATGAGTCGTTAAGAGAAAGAGATGGAATTCAAAATCTTGATTTTGTTATTTTGAACATTGTCAGTTGGCAGTGCTAGTGGAACAAGAAGAAATGGGTGACCGTTACAAATATAGAGGGATAATCTAAAGTCTACTTCTCAAGAGCCTTGAAAACACAAGGGAAGGCAAGTTGCAGAAATTGCAACGACTAGTGTGTTTGGGTACAACAGGGGCTGTGAGCAGAACCCCCACTACAGCTATGGAGGCACTTTTAGCCCTACTATAAGCTGAGTGACAGAACAAGTCACCTAAAGATCCTGGACTTTCTACAGCCAGAATTGTTTGAAAAATCCTTGCATGTCATTCCAAGAGCGTTTGACTTCCAAACACCATTCGAGGTGGTCATTCGGGACCGCAGAAGGGCTAGAAGTCAATCAATACAACTGGAACAAAAGTTCTCCATCTGGAATTCAGATGGATCTAAAACTGAACAGGCAACAGGTGTATGCATATATGGCCCAAAATATAGGGCATCAATAGCCTTAAGAACCTACCCCACAATTATGCAAACTGAAACTCCTGCAATAGATCTATGTGCCCGAGAATGCCTAGGAAGGAATTTAAAGGGCAGAAAAGTCTACATAATGTCTGACAGCCAACCTGCGATAAATGCACTCAAAGCCAATAGTTTTGAGTCCTTATCCACTTGGGAATGCAGACAATTCTTCAAAACTCTGGCAAGAGACCACAAAGTTGCCTTTCATTGGGTGCCAGGTCCCGCTGGAATTGAAGGGGACGAAATAGCTGATGAATTAGCTACAATAGGTTCAACAGCCCTCCCGATCAGACCCAAACTATTCTGTGGAGTATCTAAAATACTTAGAAGGGCGGAGATTGAAAAATTGGAAACTGAGAACAAAAATTCTTACTGGAACAACGCACCAGGACAAAAATAGTTGAAAAAATTCATTGAGTACTCGACCACGAATGCTAAAAAGCTTCTTCTATTATCAAAGAACGAAATTAGACTCATCACGAGTCTGTTTACTAGACACTGCTCAGTGAGGTACCACCTCAAGAGACTGGAACTGGAGGATAGTGACATATACAGACTCTGTGAATCGGAGATCGAATCCGCCGAACGAATTTTCTGCAATTGTAATGCATTGGCTCGGCTTAGGCTGAAACACCTAGAGCGGGCTCAATTAACGCCTGAAGAAGTGAAAAGCAAACTTCTCAGGGACATTCTATGCTTCGCTGGCAAGACCGAATTCCTGAGAACATTAATACAAGTAGGGTTATGAACAAAAGATCAACACTGGTCGCAGTCCTGTAAGGCTCAAAAGCCAATCAACCCTTGAGTACAATACAATACAAATAAACCTAAAACTTAACGAGAAAAGATGTGGTCTTCTTGCATTTTATTTAAGAAGAAACGGCTCATTACTCCCCTAGCTCGTGAGTGGTCTTTTGGATTGGTCCATGATTCATCAAGAATTTGTTTCTCTCATCCCATAAGAGTGGAAAAAGATTTTCTATGACACCCGGGCAATCCTAACAATTTTCCCCAAGCACCTTTGAACTTCCTTGCTGGTGACACGTTTCCTCCATGAAATGTGCATTCTCCGCAACATCGAAATCTCAAAAACCTCCAAGTAGTTAATTGAGCGCACATAAGAAACACTTTCCAACAGTCGTTGGTTTATTTAAAAATGTCCATTTTTTTTAGTACGCACTGTATACTGTAGTAATTCAATTTACAAGATTTCTTGATCTTGGTTAAAGATTTATGTATTTATTAGTCTGGTTAGTGGTGCGTTCGTGCATCGAAATCACCGTGAGTTTGTATGTTATAAAGTAAACTTCAACTTTTATTCACATAATAATTAAGTTTAACGCTGCATTACAATCCGATTATGTGTAATATTTTATTATGAAAACAATTAAAATATTATAAAAATGATATATCGGAATACTGCGTGTTTAAAAGAAATAAATTAAATCAATTATTCATTTTAAACAACGACAAAAAGATGTGGTGTTTTTACAAGATAAGTTGGAGATTTTCTAAAGATTAAATTTTTTGTTTAGAGATTGTGTGGAAAATTAAGATTAATGGTTTATATAAAAATCTTTTATTAATGTACAATTTATAAACACCTACGAGATTACATTTTCAATCATTTTTATTTAGGACACGTAAAGCCTTTAAAAGTTTGTCGACCTAATTACTTACTTGTCTATTTTGTTTTATTTTCATCTTTGTATTGACCTATTACCATCTTTTAACTTGGAAGACATCGGCTCTGATGCAGAGTGATTTTCAAGGAGCTCTTACACCGACTAAAACGATTTCTTGGTGAATTTCAATAGGTTTTTTGAACCTACTGCATCTCTTCCGACTCTAGCTCGCTAATGAGTTGCCTTAGAGTAATTTTACCTCTAATAAAAATTATAGAGCATAAAATTAGCTATTAGACCCATTAAAAGTATTTGTCAAAGTCGCCATAATTAATCTCTTACAATAAATCAAATATCAAAAAATATGTATTTAGACGGTTTTCTAAACCTACTGCAGCATCTCTTCCGACTCTAGATCGCTAATGAGTTGTCTTAGAGTAATTTTACCTCTAATAGAAATTATAGAGCATAAAATTATCTATCCAAAGCATTAGAAATATTTGTCTAAGATTAAACGCTATAGTCATTTTCGTTTAACTAAAGTATTTATTTGTTTAATTTCAGACCAAACGTGTGTAGATCGAGACATAGAGCCTTTTGTTGTTTAGGATGGTCAAGACATCCTGTCTCAGGATTATGTATAATACGTGAGTAAAATTGTAACTTTTAGTGCGTTTTTTAAATTATTGTATTATTTTAGCTGTTTGTAGCAGAGCGTGTGGTTCAGGCGGACGATGTATTCAACCAAATTTATGTGTTTGCGGCGATGGAAGAAGATCGCCTTCTTGTAACAATAATATTTATTATCCTAGTCCTCAGTTAGAAGGAGGGCGTAGTGGTTATGGTCATGGAGGAAGAGGTGGAGGAAGAGATGGAGAAGATGGAGGTGGAAATGGAGGTGGAATTGGTGGCGGTAGAGGAGGTTTCGGAAATGAAACTTCTTGTAGGTTAATGTGTATTAATGGAGGCACGTGCGTCGATGGAAAATGCAGTTGTGCTCCAGGATACACTGGAGAATTTTGCACAGATCGTAAGTTTTGCACTAAGTTTTAAAATACAAAAAATAATTTAGGGATTCGTTACAGCTGTATGTCTCACGCCATGTAAAAATGGTGGACGGTGCATAGGACCCGATCGTTGTGCTTGCGTGTATGGATTCACTGGAAATCATTGCGAATCTGGTAATTAAGTTACAACATTTGAAAACTGCCATTTTTTACCGAAAACCTTAGATTTTAGGACCGGTCCATGTTATTCCGACATACGTGGAAGTTTATGCGTGAATCAATTGGACGGAGTTGTTTGTACAAAGACTTTATGCTGTGCGACCGTTGGTAAAGCATGGGGGCACCCTTGCGAACACTGCCCGACACATTTAGACTGCGAGGTTGGTTTTATTAAAAATCAAAAAACCGACGAGTGCGTTGGTAATTTTATTTCAATTTCCCCTTTTTCTCGCTACTTAAAAAAATATTTTCTTTAGACATTAACGAGTGCGAAGCAATTCCACACTTGTGTACTGGTGGAATTTGCGTCAATACGATCGGTTCGTTTACTTGCGAGTGTCCTTACGGACAAGCTCGAAATCCTTCAACAAATAAATGTGACGATAGAGATGAATGTTTGGATGAAGATGTTTGTTTGGATGGTCGTTGTGTTAATACTGTTGGTGGTTACTTTTGTTTGTGTAATCCTGGATTTATTCAAAGCCAAGATAGGACTTATTGCATCGGTAAGAAAACTTTTATGGCTAATGTAACAAATAAAAATTTTCATTCTCTAGATGGCAGGCAAGGAAATTGTTACACTAACAGAAGTCGTGAAGGTTATTGTAAAAATACTTTACCAATGCGCTTATCTAAAAAAGACTGTTGTTGTGGCTTAAATATGGGACAGGGATGGGGCGATTCTTGTATTAGATGTCCATTACATGGCGAAGGTAAATTAAAAATATATCTTAGATCAAATTTGCGATTAACGTATTTGTAGAGGAACACAGATTGTTATGCACTGGCAAACCAGTTGGACCACCAAATATGGTTGAACCTCCAATTAAAAATGGCGAAAAGGTACCTTCGGCTAATTTAACTACGTTAGTTAATGAATGTGTACTTCGACCTGATATTTGTGGAGAAGGACAATGCATAGATTCCGTTGAAGGATACGAGTGCATATGTAAATCTGGATATAGAAGTGGAAAATCACGCACTTGCACTGGTGAGTATCGAATTAATTTTCAAAGCCCTAACTTTAATTAAATATTGATTTAGACGTAAACGAGTGTCAAGAAGGAAAATGTCGAAACGGCCACTGCATCAACACTCCGGGAAGTTTCAACTGTTTGTGTCCTCCAGGTTTTGATGTATCTCCAGATGGAACGATGTGTACAGATCACGACGAATGTAGCGAAATTGGAATGTGCACAAATGGTATTTGTATTAACATGGATGGTAGTTTTAAGTGTCACTGTAAACCGGGATTTAAACTTTCCCCTACCGGCTATGCTTGCATTGGTAAGTATTTATCCTTTCAAGCTTTAACTTGACATCGATCTGTTAATTTATTAATTACAAACTATATTTAGCAAATACTCTTTGACTGCAGACATTGATGAGTGTTACGAAAATCCAAAAATTTGTCTAAACGGAAGATGCAGTAACACACCTGGCTCTTATACTTGTCATTGTTTACCCGGATTTGTGGAGTCTGCAGACAAAACGTTTTGTATCGATCTCGATGAGTGTGCCAATACAGGTATTGATTCATATCTTATCTTTCAAATTATTTTATTAATTATTTATTTAGGGATGTGTAGTCACGGAAAATGCGTTAACATGGAAGGGTCGTTCAGATGCGTTTGCGATTCCGGTTACAGATTGGGCTCAGATGGAAGGCACTGCGTAGACATAGACGAATGTATTTTCCACCCTTGCCAACATGGAACTTGTCTCAACACACAAGGAAGCTTTAAATGCGAATGCCACCCCGGTTTTAATTTAGGTCCAGACGGAAGATCGTGTTTGGATACGCGAAGAGACTTGTGTTACCAACAGTATCGTGACGGACAATGTTTTAATCCTTCGACGACAGCTGTTACAAAATCAACTTGTTGTTGTTGTACGATAGTAACTGGTCAACCTATGGGTTGGGGAACGAATTGTCAGCACTGTCCGATGCCCGGAACGTCCGACTTTGACGCACTTTGCCCTCACGGACCAGGTTCGACTTTCGACGGAAACGACATCAACGAATGCGCTATGAATCCAAACATTTGTCAAAATGGTGCTTGCGAAAATCTCATTAGTACTTTCAGATGCATTTGTAATCCTGGCTTCGAAGTTGACGACAGTGGAAAAATTTGCACAGATATTAACGAATGCGATGTAGAAGAATTGGTAAGATGCGATTTAACTTGCTTTCTCTTTATCTAAACGACAATTTTAGGTTTGCCAAGGAGGACAGTGTCGTAATACACCTGGTAGCTTTCAGTGTATTTGCCCAACAGGAACTCAACTCAATCCAACTAGTTACATTTGTGAAGATGTTGACGAGTGTCGCGATTTAGGGCCAGAAGTTTGTTTCAATGGGGAATGCGTGAACACTTTTGGTTCTTACAAATGCGAATGCGACCCAGGTTCCATTTTAGACAACACCGGAAGAATATGCATAGGTAAAAGTTTAACAACTTAAACCCTCACATTTTGTTTTCAATTTTACTCTTTTAGATAACAGAAAAGGCTCTTGCTGGACACGTTTGGTTCATGGGCGTTGTGAAAACAACTTACCTCAATTGAGTAAAAGATCTGAATGTTGTTGTTCTGTTGGTGTGGCGTGGGGGTCGCCTTGCGAAAGATGCAACAAAAACGAATGTGACTGTCCTCAAGGATATGCGAAAGTTGATGGAAAAGCTTGTGCCGATATCAACGAGTGCGAATTAAATCCTAACATTTGTCAAGGTGGTGGCACTTGTATTAACACCGATGGAAGCTTCACATGCAGTTGTCCACCAGGTCTCACGCTTGATGACACAAGTACGGTGTTACTTTTTAAAAAGATTTAAACTTTAATAGGAATTTTTAGGAACTCAATGTCTCGATGTGCGACAAGAACAATGCTATACGCGTTACAAACATGGAAAGTGCGCTCATCCGATTGATGGGTTATTCCATAAAGATTTGTGTTGTTGTTCTGCAATAGCAAGAGCTTGGGGCGATAGATGCGAACCATGTCCAAAACCTGGAACTTCGACGTTTACAGAATTGTGTCCTAAAGGGCCTGGATTTTTAGATAGAAAAGATATTAACGAGTGCACGGAATTTCCAGGAATGTGTTTGAATGGAAGATGCCAAAATACGGTCGGTGGTTACAGCTGTAGATGCAACAAAGGATACGATTTTGACGAAAATAGAATACAGTGTGTAGGTATGTGTTTACTCATTCAAAATTTCAAATCCACAAGTAATTAATTAAACGCTAATTTGTCCCAATTTGTTTCAGATATTGATGAATGTACCATAACAACAAATAACGTTTGTGGAAATGGAGTGTGTAGAAATATACCTGGTGATTTTGTGTGCGATTGTAATGAAGGGTATCGCACAGCAGCACCGATGCAAGTTTGCATGGGTAAGTTAATCAAATCACACGATAAGAGTGTAAAAAATTAACTCAAAAAACGATTTAGATATCGACGAATGCGAAGAGATACCTGGGCTATGCAGAGGTGGTCATTGTGTAAATACTGATGGAGGTTATAAATGCGAGTGTCCCCAGGGGCACGAATTGGCGTCAGATAAAAAATCGTGCAAGGATATAGACGAGTGTTCGAGGACTAGTGGGATTTGCTCAAATGGCGTTTGTGAAAATATGATGGGCACCTACCAGTGCGTTTGCAACGATGGTTATCAACAAACTGGTGTTAAATCACATTGCGAAGGTATTTAGTATTAGGGGTTGGATCTAAAGACTCGCCCACACACAAGCCTTGCCTTTTGGTTTGGCCTGTCAGGCGGCCTGAACGCTGTACAGAAGCTACAGTTTGGCCTGTATGTGTGGACTGGCCTTTATAACTATCGTCTACTATCACTCACCTTACGTGAGTGACACCAATAAGACCACTCGCTTACTTGTTGTTTGTAGATATTGATGAGTGTGAAGATGAGCCTTGTGATGATATTTGCGTCAATACGCCAGGAAGTTATGCTTGTTCATGTGGGTACGTTGTTAATTTTTCACAATTAAATTCCAATTAACATTTTTACAATAGCTCAGGATATTCGTTGCTGTTTGATGGACGCACCTGCTCTGATGTTGATGAATGTACCGAGAATCCTAGAATTTGCAGTGGTGGAAAATGTACAAATGTTGAAGGAGGATACATTTGTAGTTGTACCGATGGATTAATTTCTGGAATAGGAAACACATCATGTTCTGGTATGTGGGCTCCAACACTAAAATAAAATATTTAATTTGTAACAATTTAGATGTGGATGAATGTAAACAAAATCCAAACATTTGTGGTAACGGCGAATGTATCAACACTTTGGGTTCGTTCCAATGTCGTTGCGAAGAAGGTTATTCGGTTAAACCGGGAGATGACGCCGCTTGTTCTGACGACGACGAATGTTATCTTGGTATTTATACCTGCCACGTCAACGCTGATTGCATCAACAATCCAGTAAGTTTAAAGCCGCTCCACACACACAGGCGTGCACTGTTGCAGTGCACAGACCAAACCAGACCGTGTGGACACCGTTCAGACCACCTGCACAAACCAAACTGGAAGGCAAGGCCTGCAGTGTGTGTGTGGACGGGCCTTTTCATTCATTCAATAAACAAAATTATAAACGAATTCTTTTAGGGCTCTTACCAATGCCGATGTCAAGATGGATTTACTGGTAATGGAATAAGTTGTAGAGATATTAACGAGTGCCTTACAAATAACGGCGGTTGTGATCAAAACGCTCAGTGTATTAACACCGATGGTTCTTTCAAATGTGTTTGTGACACGGGGTTTCGAGGAGATGGCTATACCTGTACAGACGTCGATGAATGTTCCAACGATCCGTCGTTGTGTGAAAATGGGCAATGTTTGAATTATCCTGGTGCTTTTAGATGCGAATGCGAGATGGGATTCATGCATCCTGACGAGCACCGCGATCAATCTTGTGTTGGTACGAATATTTTTAAACGCTTACGGCATGTCCACACACACACACACACACACAGATTTGCCTTCCGGTTTGGCCTATGCAAGCAGACTGCACAGACCAAACCGGAGCGTGTGAACATCGTTCAGGCGGCCTGCACAGGTCAAAACGGAAGGCAAGGCCTGTGCGTGTCTGTGGACAAGCCTTTAAAGGATCTTTCATTTATTTCTTTTAGATATAAACGAGTGCCAAATGTTTAACAACTTGTGCGTTTATGGAACTTGCGAAAATGTCTTCGGAATGTTTCGTTGCGAGTGTCATGATGGTTTTAAGCTGGATAGTTCCGGAGGCAACTGTACTGATGTTGATGAATGTGATAGTCCACAGTCGTGTTTGTATGGCAATTGTCAAAATGAAGAAGGAAGCTACAAGTGTCTCTGTCCACCTAATTACGATTTAGTGTCTGAAGGAAACGCTTGCATTGGTAAAACGTCCAATACATTGACAATTCGCAACTAATAATTTTTTTAAGATCGCAGAACGTCCAGGTGTTATCTATTTGTTGATGATCAAGGACGATGTGAAGCTCCAACTGCTGATTATGTAACTAAAGCGTCTTGTTGTTGTTCAGTTGGTAAAGCCTGGGGTTCCTATTGTGATTTATGTCCAATACCTGGAAGTAAAGACTACGACGAGTTATGTCCTGGTGGTTTGGGCTACAAACCCAACGAAGTAACAGTAGTATTAGAAGATATTAACGAATGTGAAGAACATGAAAATATTTGTAAAAATGGTCATTGTACAAATACTTTTGGCAGCTTTATGTGTTCTTGTAACGAAGGCTTTCGTTTAGACGAATCCGGTGTCGAATGCGTCGATATAAATGAGTGTGTCGAAAATCCATCAGTATGTAATGTAGGAGAATGTATTAATGAGGAAGGCAGATTTTTCTGCCAATGTCCAGAAGGTTACATGCCTTTACCAGGCGGAAGTAAGCAGCCTTGTTGTTCAAAACCACAAACATCAAAAATAAAAAAATTATTCTAGGGGAATGTGTTGACATGAGAAGAGAGCTATGCTTCCTCGAATATAACCATTGGAAGTGTTCCACGCCGATGACACAAAATCAAACTAAAAAGGTTTGCTGTTGTTCGATGGGTCAAGCTTGGGGTCAACCTTGCGAACCATGTCCAATTCCAGGCACCAGTAGGTATAAACGACGTAAACCTTCTACTTCAAATTCTAACAACTTCTTTTTCATATTTTTCCATCACTTTCAACCTTTTTAATTTGCTTTTGTTTAGGCGAATACATCACTCTGTGTGGAGTTAGACCGGGATTAATAATGAATCCGATGACGAATCGAAGCGAAGAAATAGACGAATGCGAATTGATGCCAAACATGTGTAGTCACGGAACTTGTATGAATACGCCCGGTAGTTTCGAATGTCAGTGTAATCGTGGTTTTATTTACGATGTGAACTCTCATCAGTGTATTGACGAAAACGAATGTTTGAGAACACCAAATCCTTGCGAAGGAAACGCTCAGTGTATAAACTTACAAGGAGGATTTGAGTGTCGTTGTCCTGAAGGATACAAGCATGGCTCTAGTTTTATGGATTGCGTCGACATCGATGAGTGTATGGACAGGCCAAATATTTGTAATAACGGAGAATGTAAAAATTTACAAGGAAGCTTCCAGTGTATTTGTCACCCTGGTTATTTACTTACACCATCTAGGGATAACTGTTTGGATATTGATGAGTGTATTAGACATCCGAATGCTTGTAACAACGGTAGTTGCGTTAATATGGTCGGAACTTACAAGTGCCATTGTAATCCAGGATTTAAGTTAAGCCACACGAATGATTGTGTCGACGTAGATGAGTGTCACATGATGCCTTTCTTATGTCGTAACGGTAGATGTAGGAATACCTTGGGGTCGTTCATATGCGAGTGTGCTGCAGGATATTCGTTAACAGCCGATAAGCACAATTGTAGAGACATCGATGAGTGCTACGAAGTAAGTTGTGGGCAACCAACCAATGAAACTGTAATAACTTTTAAACCTATTTAAGGTGCCCGGAACTTGTCCACCTCCTGGAAAATGTCAAAATATAATGGGATCTTACGCTTGTACCTGTCCTGAAGGTTACGAATTGAGTACTGTTACAAATCGTTGCGAGGACATAGACGAGTGCGTTGTTAATCCTGGAATTTGCGAAAATGGGGTTTGCACAAATACGAATGGAGGTGCATTTTGTACTTGTCCCGATGGATATGTCCTGGATCCACGAACAATGATTTGCAGCGACGTTAGACAAGAACAATGTTACGATCAATTTTACAGAAGTCAATGTACAGCACCACGCGGAATGCAAATAACTATGAAAGAGTGCTGTTGTTCCAGAGGAGCAGCTTGGGGAAAATATTGTAACCAATGTCCTAGAGAAAACTCTGGTAGGTTAAACTTGCTTTACTGTTCGCAAAATTTAATTTAATTATTTTTAGCCGAGTTTGCAAAAATGTGTCCCGAAGGACCCGGAAGAATGGACTCTGGAAATGATTTGAACGAGTGCGAACTCATGGCTAATGTATGCGAAGCTGGAGACTGTATAAATACAGATGGATCGTTCCGTTGCGAGTGCGCTATGGGTTACATTTTAGATTCTAGTGGCAGAAAATGTGTCGACGAAAACGAATGTGTTTCGACTCCAAACGTTTGTGGTAATGGAACGTGTACTAACGTCGTAGGTGGTTTTGAATGTTACTGTAGTGAAGGATTTGCTCCTGGACCATTACAAGTAAGTTGAAAGCACAGTTTTATCGTCTCACTGTCCCAAACTATTCTAGACTTTCCTACGCTCTCTTACACCTCTCTACACTAAACTACAATTTCTCACGCTGTTCTACAGAGCCCCAGAGTCTTCTTAGCCGTTCTGCACTGGTCCATACGGTCCTAAACTCTTCTACGCTGACTTATATTATCCCACTCTGTTCTATAGCGTCCTACAGTCTCCTAAACCATCATACACTCTTCCAATCTTTTCTAGACTTTCCTACGCTATCTTCACGTCCCTAAACTAAACTACACTGTCTCACCTTGTTGTACAGAGCCCCACAGTCTTCTTAACCGTTCTACACTATCCCATACCGTCCTCATCTGTTATACGCTGACTTATACTTTCCTACGCTGTTCTAGAGCGTCCTACAGTCTCCTAAACTATCATACACTCTTTCAAACTTTCTTAGACTCCCCTACGCTGTCTTACACCCCCTACACTAAACTACACTGTCTCACATTGTTCTACGGAGCTCCATAGTTTTCTTAGCGGTTTTACACTGCCCCATACCGTCCTGATCTGTTATACGCTGACTTATACTATCCTACTCTGTTCTACAGCGTCTTACAGTCTCCTAAACCACCATACACTCTTCCAAACTATCCTAGACTCCTTCTCTGTAACCGTCTTACACTTTCCAATACCATCCTGAACTGTTCAACATTGTCTTATACTATCCCACGCTGTTTTACAGCGTCCTAAAAGTTCCTAAACTGTCTCACACTGTCGTATATAGTGTCCTACATTGTCACTGAATAATTTTGTTCTTTTAAAGGTTTGTGAAGATTTAAACGAGTGTCTTGAAATTGGAAACCAATGTGCATTTAGGTGCCACAATGTGCCAGGGTCGTTTAGATGTATTTGTCCTTATGGTTACGCTTTAGCTCCTGACGGAAGGCACTGTCAAGGTAACTTACACTTACAACTGATCATGAAAGGTCACAAAACTTAATTTTTATTTTAGATGTCGACGAATGTATAACTCCAGCAAACGACTGCAAATTCCAATGTAAAAATTTAATTGGGTCTTTTATGTGCATTTGTCCCGAAGGTTACACTCAGGTTGGACTTACAGATGATTGTCAAGACGTTAACGAATGTGCCGTTAATCCTTCTTTGTGTAATAACGGACAATGTGTTAATCTTCAAGGTTCTTACAGATGCGATTGCTTTGAAGGATATGAACCTAGTCACGATAGAAAGACGTGTATTGGTAAGTCTGAAACAAATATATCTACTATCTTCAAATGAGGAGGAACTTGACAGAAGCAACAATTCTGTGCAACATCAACTGACGTCAAAACTGTTAATAGTGCTGTCAGATACACCCATTCTGTAATAGATGCTTATTTAATCGGCACTCTCACTGGGCAGTGCTGATTAATTAAAGTCTATGCAGAATGGGTATTGTTGGCAGTCATAGCTGTTAGTTGTGGATGTAATGGGGCAGATAAAGCAAAGGAGCATGTGGAATTTTGTCAAGTCTCATAAGAAACCCCATGTTAGGGGACTATTGGCTTTACATGGCCAGTATCAGCAACACTCCAGCATCTTCGCGTTCAACCAAAGTTTGAACTTTTCTTCTTCCTCTATTTGTCCATCCGAACTCCGTCTAAATCAAACACCTGTCTGCAAAGTATTAGTTATCGGTTTTTCTCTTTTAGATCGAAGACAGGGCTTCTGTTTCCGCCAATTAATACAAGGTCGTTGTACAACTCACAATAGAGAAATGAAAGCAGTTACAAAAGCAGATTGTTGTTGTTCGATGGGTGAAGCTTGGGGACCAAGATGCGAACTATGCCCACCTAAATATTCCCCTGAATATCAAGAACTTTGTCTGGAAAGCGGTTTCACTGTTGATGGCCAAGGTGCGTTTTTTTAATTTTTATTCGCAACCAATAGTAGCTTAATAATGATTTCAGATGTCGACGAATGCGCAACAATTCCAGATTTATGCAGAAATGGTAAATGCATCAATACACTCGGTTCTTACAGATGTATGTGCGATAAAGGATTTAAAGTCGACCCTAGTGGTAGTTATTGCATAGGTAATTTCAAACCCTTATTTAAAACTTTGTGTTCTAAATTGGTTGTTTGAATTTTAGATATAAACGAATGCCAAATGACTCCATCACCGTGTAAACACAATTGCCAAAATACCGAAGGAAGTTACATTTGTTCTTGTCCAGCTGGTTACTTATTAAACCCCGATGGCATTTCCTGTCGCGATATGGACGAGTGTAGCACCGGTTTACATTTATGTCAACACATTTGCATCAACACGCAAGGAAGTTACATGTGTTCGTGTCCTAAAGGCTACAATCAAATTGGTGACAATTGCGAAGGTGCTCTATTGCAAAAGAGTAAATTCAAATGCCCTAAATAATAATGAAATTTTAGATATTGACGAATGCGAAGAGACAGGCTTTTGCCCTAAACCAGGTCGTTGCGTTAACACTTTGGGTAGCTACAGATGTATTTGTCCAAGAGGATTCAAGTTGGATGTTAGTGGAAGTTACTGTATGGATACAGACGAATGTTTGGACGATTCTAAATGTCCTGAAGGTTGCCAAAATTTAATCGGTGGTTATAAATGTGGTTGTCCCGAAGGTTACATTTTACATCCTTATTACAACCAATGCGTCGATGACAACGAGTGCAGTAATAAACCTTGCGGGGATGATGGAAACTGCTTCAATACGCCTGGAAGTTATCGTTGTGGTTGTCCTTTCGGATATCAATATGATACAAAGCTGAACATCTGCATACAAGTAAAATTGAGTAATTGAATTTTTGTTACCTAATTGTTGGTTTTAGGTAAGTTCTGGATGCTCTGGAGCTCCTTGCGCGTTTGGTTGCTCTTCAGGAGCTGGTGCAAGCTATTTATGCGATTGTCCTCAAGGCTATTATAGAATAGGACAAGGCCATTGTCTATCAACAATTTCTCCCTCGACACCAACTTACGCCCCTGACATAGGAAACGTGCCAACTTATTTAATTAATGACCAAAAGACTAGAGATGATAAAATTATAACATCTGAAGGCTGCTTCTCTTGCAAGGTTTGAACTACTCCATCAGTTTTTCTGTTTTAAAAATTATTATTTAGGTAAATGGTAGACATCGTCGAGACTCGAGGCATAGAGCTGGTCTTAATAAAACTACTAGAGAGGAAGGTTTCCGTAGAGCTTTCAGAAGGTCTCCAGATAGATTAGTGCGAGCGAGGAGACACCACCATGGTGAAGAAATTAATTTAAATATTCATTTACAACAAACGAAACATAGGATGAGAATAATTAAGTTACAACCTTCTGTTACTGTAAGTATTTGATTTGCATAGCGATTTTTTTTAAATAATTTTCTGCAGATGGATATGGATTATACGATAGTTAAGGGTAACGAAAATAACAAATTCCAATTGATTAAGAAATATGGTGTTTGGGCGTTACACTTTAAAAGAAGATTAAAGCATGCAAACGAATTCGATTTGACTATTCATGGTAAACCAAAAGAATCTCAAGACTTGATTAACATATTCGAGAAACCGCTCGCTTTACGACTAAAATTAAATGTATTGGAATAGATTTTTTTTAAATTTTTAACTACTAGGTAATTTATAAGTTGTGTGACATTAGTGCCTTTTTGAAAAAAAATATTTGCTACATATCTTGTACGCTTTATATATAACTGCCTTTAATAGCCTAAGTACACATTTTTAAATAAGTAAAAAAATTTCTTTATAAAAATAGCGCTTGTAAACTTGGTTTATGAGCGAAGCAAAATTAAATTTTGCACTGCCATTTTAATGTAAAAAGAAACAAAATGCTAAGTCAAAAAAATAATATAATTGTGTTATGTGTTCATTATGAAATAAAAACGAATTAAAAAATTGTAGATATTTGTATTTACTATAATAATTATGAAAAAAATTTTAAGTATTATATTTATAGCTACATAAATAAAAATTATTTAAATATTTGATGCCATGCCTATTTTTGTAATATATTTACTAATTGATATTTACGATTTTTTATTTCTTTAATTTTCAATTTTGTAAAGTTTTACTTCGAAACTACCCTATCCATAGTAAGTATTGTTCAGCCGATAATTTAATTTGTTGTACTGTTAGTTGTATAATTTAATTTGTAATTTTTATTTAATTAGGATTGTGTATATATATATATATTTTTACAATCCAGCTGAATTGTTTACTAAAATAATAGTTTTCAGTTCAGTTTTTGAATTTCAGACTACTTTACCCCTGCGCTCTATGCCACCCGCATAGCATAGATGTACTGGTGTAGTCTAAGATTATTTTTGCATTTAATACATATTTCTAATTTTTGGCAGGTGTAGCGATAACGTTTTTAATAAGCGCAATTAGGGCTTCAATTAACATTTGCTTAGATTTTTCAAAAATTTAATTTTTTGACACTTTTAGATTTTGAAATGTCCTTTCTATTTATTTTATTTTTAAATAAATTTCTATTTTCTATTTAAATTTAATTAAGAAAATTAATTTATAAAGAACACTTAAGGCTTTAATTCACATTTTTTTTAGATTTTTTCCATGGCTTTAAAAGTCTCTAATCTACTTTAAAAAAGATTTGTTGCTTTTTCAGAAATGTAAACTTCTTACACTTTTAGATTTTGAAATGCCCTTTGTGATGTAATTAGTGAATAGTAATTAATTTTGATGTTGTATATTTATAAAGCACATTAGAGGCTATAATTTACATATCTTTTAGATTGTTCTCATTTCTACGAGAGCCCCTATTCCAACTTAAAAAATGAATTTTTTGCAATTTCTAAATATTTAAATTTTTGACAATTTCAGATTTTGGAATGCTTTTTGTATCGTAATTCGTAGAGATTGATTGAATTTAATTATGAAAATTTATAAAGAACAGTTAAGGCTTTAATTCAGATTTTTTTTAGATTTTTCCCATTACTTGAAAAATCCCTATTGTACTTTAAATATGATTTTTAACTTATTCAAAAATTTACATTTTTTACACTTTTAGATTTTGAAACGCCCTTTGTGATGTAATTAGTAGAGCTTAATTAGTTTTGATATTGTGTATTTATAAAGCACACTAGGGCCTATAATTAAAAAACAACTTTAAAAATTAATTTTTTGCTATTTCTAAATATTTAATTTCATTTTTGTTTCAAGTTTTGATTCGAAACTATCGTATCATTGGTATTCTTTGGACGATAATTTATTGTGCTGTACTGTTGTATAATTTATTTTGTAATTTTTGTTTATTTAGAATTGTTTATACATATATTTTTTACAATCCAGCTGAATAATAGTTTTCAGTTCAGTTTTTGAATTTCAAACAACTTTACCCCTGCGCTCTATGCAACCCGTATAGCATGGTTGTACTGGTGTAGTCTAAGATTATTTTTGCATTTAAATATTACTAATTTTCGCAGGTGTTGCGATAACGTTTGCCATCACTCTTATCGCATCTTGTTCAACAATTTAGTTTAGTTTTAACGTGTCCTTTATTTTGATTGAGTTAAATTATACGTGTTAAAAGTTTAGTTTGTTAGATTTAGATGTAATTAGATTTTCTCAAATTGGTGCGATTCTACTCAACTACTCCTGCATTCCCTCATAAAGAAAACTCAAAAAGCTGTCGTGATTTTGGTGAGTCATTGATTTAATAATTTTTGTGATTAACAACTCTATTTTTTGCTTTGTACAATAAAATTCATACACATTAGTGGACAAATTTAAAAACTACTTTTCAAGACAGTTACACTCATTTTTATTTACACAAAATATACAAATTTACACAATTGTCAATCAAGGTACACAATCACAACAAAAAGTAACAGCACGTTCTTCCCAAACCCAAAGTTCCACTAATTGCACCCTCATACTCTTCATTAAACCTTCTCCATACTTTGCTAAGCAACGATCTTTTCTCTTTTTTAAAACTTTAATTGTAAACGCTTTCGGAACGCATTTAAACTGTCCATACCAACAATTATTTCTTGTACATTCGACAGCTCTAATAAAAGGAGGAAAATAATCTTCGCCCAAATCGACCCATTTTGTGACAGCTTCGCAATCCCATTGCCTTTTCATTTGTGATTCGCGTTTGAATTTCGTCGAATTTCGAGGTCCGATGTATTTAGGTGGACCAACTTCTTCAATTTCTCTCCTGTAATCTTTATTAACGTAAAATGAATTTATTTCTCCCACTGATGCCTGCCTTTTAACACCGTCTTCGTTTTTGTTATCACTATCAATCACTATCGGTTTCGTCACACTCATGTACCGTTCGTTAAAAGCTTCTCCTAAAGTCTCCAATAGGACATCACTGGGCACTTTGTCACAATCGTTGTATTTGGCTGTTTCAATAACGTACGTTTGGCTGACAATTACACACGAAATTAAAAAGTTTAAAATAATTAAGTGAAGCTCTTCCATTTTCGAACTTTACGAGTCCGTAGTCAAAACTAAAATAACTTAAAAATTTGCAGAAATTTAAAATTTAAAAAGAAACAGGTAGATAATATTACTACCAACTGTCAGAAATGTTGTAAATCCTTTTTTAGAAAAATTGAAACGTTGTTGGTCATAAATATGTACTTTGTATTACTATCACAATAGTTTAACAGCACGACCATCTTGTAGCTGTATTGCTTATTTATTTTTAATTTAAATAAATCATTTTCAAATAGGGACGGATTTTGAAAAAAATACAATAATAATGGGAATGGGGCTTCTAAGTGCGTAGATTATAAATTTTTGATTATGGGTGAATTAACCACCCATTGGTCGAAGTTGTGACAGTCCAAGACGTTGACTGCGCTTTTTTGGGCATCTTTTGGCTACCTGGGTAACACTCCCTTTCTCTTGCTTATTCTCTCTTTTGCATTACGAACTTGTAAAGACAAGTTTCCTTACATTTTTAGTTGTTGTTACAAAAAAGTCGTTCCAGTTAAGAAGCAAGGACTATCCAACAGTAAAATACACCCCTGTGTTTAAATACTATTGAGTAGATATTTTCTTGGTATTAAAATTCTAAAGTTTACTACTGATTTCAATAAAAGTCAATTTTCTATTGTTGAGGATCTAATCCTACCCTTTTCAAAGCATCAGGTATATTACCTTTATTATATTTTCACCTTCCTAAACAAGTGGTTACTGGTTTTTGCCGAAAATTAAATTTTAAAAAAATACAAAAATAGTGCCACTGTTTTGATTATTTCCAAGAAAATGAATAAATTAAAACTACAACGAGCGGAAAAAACCCTCTGGCATAAAAGGGGTGAGAGATTTCCGATTAATTTTTTCTGTGTCTTAAAATTTAATACACTTATACTGGACAAAGTTAGCTATCATTACATCATGCTTGCAAAGCCCCTATTGTACATTAAAGGTGATTATTTGCTTCGTTAAAAAAAATAAATTGTTTACATTTTTGGTTTTTGAAATGCCCTTTATAATGTAATTAGTGGAGATACATTAATTTTGATAATAAATATTTACAGAACACACTTAAGGCTTCGAGTTTTATCTTTTTTAGATTTTTTCCATTACTTCAAAATGTGCCCCTATTGCACTTTAAAAAAATATTTTTGCTTTTTGAACAATTTAAATTTTTTACATTTTTAGATTTTGAAATGCACTTTGTAGTGTAATTAGTAGAGATTAATTAATTTTGCAAACAAACATTCCTAAAGGACACTTGAGACTTCAAATTACATTTCTTTTAGATTTTTCCTATTACTTGGAAAGCCCCTATTTCACTTTGAAAATAAATTTTTGTTTAGTTTAAACAAAAAGTTAAATTTTACTCTTTTAAATTTTGAAATGCCTTTTTTAATGTAATTAGTGGAGATTAATTAATTTTAATAATCAATATTTATAGAACACACTTAGGGCTTCGAGCTACATCTCTTTTAGACATTTTCCATTACTTGGAAAGCCCCTATTGTACTTTAAAAATGTTTAGTTTAAACAAAAAGTTAAATTTTACTCTTTTAAATTTTGAAATGCCTATTTTAATGTAATTAGTGGAGATTAATTAATTCTGATAATGAATATTGATAGAACACACTAAGGGCTTCGAGTTGCATCTCTTTTTGATTTTTCCCATTACTTGGAAATCTCCTATTGCACTTTGAAAATAAATTTTTCTTTTGTTTAAACAAAAATTTAAATTTCTACACTTTTAAATTTTGAAATGCCTTTTATAATGTAATTAGTGGCGATTAATTAATTTTGATAATGAATATTTATAGACCACACTTAGGGCTTCGAGCTACATCTTTTTTAGACTTTTTCCATTACTTGGAAAGCCCCTATTGTAATTTAAAAATGTTTAGCTTAAACAAAAATTTAAATTTTTACATTTTTAAATTTTGGAATGCCCTTTAAAATATAATTAGTGGAGATTAATTAGTTCTGATAATGATTATTTGTAGAGCACACTTAGGGCTTCGAGTTGCATCTCTTTTTGATTTTTCACATTACTTGGAAAGCCCATATTGCACTTTAAAAAAAAATTTTTGTTTAGTTTAAACAAAACTTTATATTTTTGCATTTTTAAATTTTGTAATGCCATTTATAATATAATTTGCGGAGATTAATTAATTTTGATAGTGAATATTTATAGAGCACACTTAGGGCTTCGAGCTACATCTCTTTTAGATTTTTTCCATTACTTGGAAGTTTAGCATTACAATATTAATTGCACTTTAAAAATGATATTTTGGTTTTTCGAAAAAATTAAATTTTTTACACTTTTAGATTTTGAAATGCTCTTTGTAATGCAATTAGTAGCGATTAATTAATTTTGGTTGCTAAATTTGGATTATTAATAAAGCATACTGGTTATATTTGCATCTCGTTTAGATACAGCAAAAATATCTTTTAGTGGCGGGCTGAGGGGAGCGTCTCTCTTAAACACGATTGGTTTAAAATAAATTCGTTTGTATGAATGGCGACTGAATTAAGTAATTAGGCGATTACTATTGCATAGAGGGGAAAAATGCCAATTTAGGTATCTGCGCTTCCCCCCAGCTGACCTCTATAAAATATTTTTGCTGTATTTCTCATTACTTGGAGCTTTATTGCGCCGACTTGCAGCTACCCTACAATACATGCCTGTATTGTGAGTTGCATAACAACGATTAATTTTAGGAGTAATTTGTGGTAAGTTTATATTTAAAAATTTTAAACAATGTGTTAAATAAGAATATTTCTGTGGCTGGAAAGCAAAAGGGCTTAAGTCTAAAATCACATATTTACAGGAAAGATAAAAAACTGTATAACATAATTGGTTTAATAGTTACAATGTTGTCTTTGTCAGAAAATGTTGTTGATCAATTTTGAATGAACATTTTGTAAACAAATAAGGCGTATTTGTTTTCAATTTTTCAAAAACTTTAATTTTTAGGCCAAAATTTTTGAGTATCTTAAAAAAATGCTAGTTACCAAACTATCAAAAGGTAATAAGTCGTTATATTCAGAAGATTATGCACTTATAATTTATCAAAAGGTTATAATAGGATGTATTTCATTTTGCTTATCTCATAGGTTGGTAAGTAACCAGCGTTTATTGGAAATACAAAAAGAAATATGTCTAATTATTCTAGAAATATTTAATTCTAGAAAGAATCTTGGTTCATGGAATTAACTGTAAACTTTTCTTTCCCAGCCGATTGTATTAAATGAACCCAATATCTTGGAAGGTAAATGGAGAATGGACACTTCTTCTTAAATTTTTCGATTATTGAGTGATCACTATCGCACTCAAGGCGAGTGTGACCTGGTGTTAAAAATTTGTGCTCAATTATTTCAAGATTTGGACATTTTGTTAGAACAATTTGAAACATTGCACATACATACGTATTTTTGTTTTGCCCTCCGCATGTATCGCTGTAAAAAATTAGGTGTTTTATTTCTGAAGGTAGCTTGCTACAATGCTGAAATAAGCAAGACGCTATTTCATTCGCTCCGCGCCCAGCTTGCCTTTCATGCCAAACGAAATGTTGCGATGTACCATTCTTTTGACAATCATACACCGTCAAATTAAAAGTGGCTAATTGCCGTTTATAAAACATCGTACTTTTCTGTAAGAATGGTGTTTGTAAAACTTGCTGCAAATCAAAGGCATATACTTTTAAAGTTTTATCTTGTTCGCACTTTTTTTTATCATTGTCTTTGGAATCGTAACCCATATCTGCTTCCTGTAAATTTCCACCATGCTGTGCTTAAAAATATTCTTTTTCAGCGTCAGTGCTCTGTTTTATTTTCTGTATAAGGGAATCGCAAGTATGATAAGTGTCAAAGCTTGGTTTCTTAAATTTAAGACCCAATTTATCTATTTCAGTAGAATACATTTTTAGGCACACAGGTTTTTTGGTATTTTCCATACACAATTCGTTATAAAGTGAGTACATCTTTTGCTTATTCTATTGGCTTCCTAAATATTTTTTATTTGTATGTCTCCTGGAATAATGCGACTCATAGGCTGGAAAACTCTCAATATGTCGACGCACATAATTTAAATCTTTTTCTGATATTTTATTACTTGGAGTATGCTTTCCTCGCATGTCGGTTGATGGAGTTGTGCAGCCACTATTTATTTTATTTTTAGTAGCACAGTAAACAAATTTTGAAGTTTCTCCAAATGTCGCCAAAAAGCATGTTTTGCACACTTCTGCCCGACTCTCATTTATTTCCAAAAAATATTTGAAAGTAAAACATCTATTTTTTTGTTTCTTGTTAGGATCTTTTAATAAAGTTTCAGTTTTCTTTTCTTTCTCCACAAGTTATCAAACGGGCTATATAAGCAACCCTTCGATCATACTGCTTTAAATTCCAATAACTTTCAAATAATTTAACCTTGTCAGCTTCTTGAACTGTAGTGTTGCATTGCATTTTACAATTTTGTAATTGTTGATTTTTTCGCTTAGCTACAATTTTATTTTTAGAGGTAACATAACTTTTACCTGCGTTTCTTAAAGTTTTTCGAATGTTTTTTAATTTTAATGAACCTTTCTTCTTGCTTTTCTCAGCAACAGCACCATCAAGTACAGAAGTACTTTCTAAAGTAACGCAATCAGGTGTTGTGTTTGAAGATTCAGATGGGTCGTATGTAGGATCTTCAACGCTATCATCAGAATCTTCAAAAAATGTAATATTTTCTTCCGTTATCTCTTACAGTTTCCGAGATCCCCATAGTGGATCTCGAATTTGAATAACCCTGTATTTATATTATAATAAATAGTAATATTTAAAGAAAAATCTATTGTACACAAAACTTTTCTATTTTATTAACAAAAATTAAAGCGGTGTTTTAAACACTTATATAATCTAGAATAGAATGAAGTTATAACTACAACAATTATAGTAAGTCAAGTATGGCAAAAAGGAACATTTCACACATTTACAGACCATTTCAACGTATTTGTATTAGGTATAAAGGTATAACTTGATTTATTCTGATACAAAAGCGTAACCTACTGATTTTCTTAAACTTGCAAAAAGGTATATATGAAGATACTTCTTTGTGTCAGGTGTAGAAAAAAGAATTTTAAGGCAATAAGTCGAGATAACTCTTTTTGCTAGAATTTAAAAGTCGAAAACATTTAAGATTATGTAATGATATACCATTTTGGTATCCGAGGACTAGGTTTGTATATGGTACTTTTCTAGTTGAACCATTTTGGTCTCTTACAAATAATAAATTACGTTTACATATGACCTTATTCCTTGCATTTTCTAAAATTAATATTTCTTATAGAGATATGTCCTTTTACTATGTTATAGATATAATAAAATTACACTTATTCCACTATAAATCTTAAATTATAAAAAAATGGAGTTATACCCTTTTGCCTTCTTGCCACAGATTTTAAGTGCATAATAGTAGCAGCTATAGCTAGAGTGGTTTTGAAAATCTTTATAGACAAGGGTTCTCAAGTGGGCCATCTTATTACGTAACTTTTCGGCTATTTATTGCATTTAAATTGATTTACAGTAAAATAAAAACCTTGAATTTCTTATTTCTTCTATCTTTCGCCCTTCTTTCATGTCAATGCAGGATGTACGTGTATTTGCACAATGTACAATTGTACATGTACATAATTATGTACATGAAGGCTGATTAAAACAGCTTTCGATACTCCTCTTTTCTCTCACGCTTTCGTAGTTATTTTAGACCAAAAAGCTTCAAATAAAAGTTGTAGGGATCAAAATTTTGCATCTAAGGCAATAAACAAAATTAATTATCCTTAGTTTTTAAAGCATGAAATTAGAAATGAAAATATTTTACAGGCATGGGTTTGGGTGCATGAAACAATTTTTGTCGTTTTGGTCTTAAGAGGAAGAACGCGCTAGATAAAACTGCAAATTTCTAATTCTTATATTTTATTTACCACACAAGCTACTACTATACCATCTGAAATTTCTACAAGTCGTCTTTGTTTATGTTTACAAACAGTATGCTTTTCGGACCGTTTGGATGTTTACTTACGGTCGTATTCATTTCATAAAAGACGCTTTAAACGTTTAAACATAGGCAATCAATGCAAAAAA
Organism: Malthinus seriepunctatus; assembly: GCA_963924605.1. Lineage (NCBI taxonomy): Eukaryota > Metazoa > Arthropoda > Insecta > Coleoptera > Cantharidae > Malthinus > Malthinus seriepunctatus. Next base: position 1,766,357 of record OZ004601.1, read on the forward strand.
AAGTTAAATTATTTATTGCTTTTCTTTATTTACCTTTTTTGGAAATTAAATTAAAATTAGTTTTTTATTATTTTTGTTTTGATTACTAGTGTAGTCAACGAACCAAAATTTATCCTGATTTTCGGACTTTTTTTGTAACAGCGAGTTTTTTTTCTTAATCGGTCGAAACCATTCGAAAGCATTCCACGAGTTTGTGTATAAAATGTCTCAACCCAATTTTGACCGGAAGGCCCTTATTTTTTGACTTTAGTCAAAGTTTAGTGTAAAATTTTGACTTTTTCAAGTTTCCGTTTCACTATTTTTTGAATAACTTCGCTTGTATTGGTCGGATCGGGACCAAACAATTTCCACTTTTTCAATATTTTCAAACAGCTCTAATTAATAAAGTAATAATAAAAATAGAATTTTAAATAGTCCTTAACATTCTAAGAGACCATTTAAATTAAAATATGTAGGGAAATAATTAAACCGATTAATTACTTAAGGGTTTTTATTTACACACACACATGAAAGAAATTTTAAATTAAGATGTAGGTAACTGAACAAAAGTTACATCACCACCAAAACAGATAAAACTTATTTAAGGCTTGCGTTTACTACTCGTTTACGGGATCGCGGACTAACTCACATCAATGCTATATTATAGGCGGCATAACTTGCTCTGTAACGTTGGAGTTCTCTTAAACTAAAAATATTTTTTTGATTTTTTTTTTACTTTTAAAATCTACTAAGATCATTTTACAGCCTGAAACAAATTTCAAGTCAATCGGTCAATTACTTTTAAAAATGCAGCGGTTTGGAAATCACCTAAAAATTCTCGCTTAAATTTTCCTCTTTATTTATTTTTTTCTGAAGCCGTTTTAAAATATATGATTATAAAAATTGTATCGGCAGCTTCAGCAAATCATTGTCTTTCAAACATAACAAAAAAAATCTGAAATTTTTCTCTACTTTTTGCAAACTCCCACGTTTTCGTGAAAGGGAGATTAATAAATAAAAATTTACAATTCTTGCAGAATGTTTGTAGTTACGGTTCGAAACTGTGGTTTTTATTTACTATTGTAGTCTAGCGTTTTTAGTCAAGAGGGAGCGATCTTAAGTGGCTAAAATAGGTATCTAATTATTTTTGCAACTAATTTATTATTTTATTATTATAATTATGTATTTAAAATTCTGCAAAAAAATAATTAATGCTGTGAAAAAGTTGTAACTGTGGATGCGAATAATGAAAAACGCGCGCACCGATTTTACTAATTTCAATTTCTTATCTTTTATTACAAAAACTACCACCAAACAAACCTTGCTCGAGTCGGTCGTAGCTAAAGAACTTAGGGCAGGAAGATTCGTCTTCCATGAGAAATGAAGGGCCCTTCCACCGTATAGATCAAAATTTTGAAATGGATTTTTTCAAAATTTCTTTTGCCATATTTTTTCATTTTTCGATATGTTACTTGCTGTTCAACGGCATAAAAGGTATACATACCTTTTACTTATGCCCAAAAGCCCAACTTTGCTAATTTAACCGACTCTGTATCTCTTCTAATAACAAAGTTACCTATGTAACATGGTGAGATTATTGTCATCCTATACAGGGTGTCTCACCTGAGCTTTCTCACCATAGGCAACTCGCTTACTTGAAGAGATAGAAAGGAGGTTAAATGGGGACAAAGTTGCTAAATATAGTTACTAACAATAATCTGCTACAAAAATTAGCCTACTTTTCTGATCTTCGCAATTAGGTATTTAAAAAAAACTGAAATTTGCCAATTTCGTTTTTAGTCTATAACTTTCTTATTTTTCGAAATATTAAAAATCTGAAAGCACATTCTTTAAACAACTTTTTATGATGCATATTAATCCATAGATAAATATTTTGTATAACGTTTCGGTTATTCGTAAACATCATCAACTTTGTTTTTTGTTATGGACGCCATATTTGATTTTTACATCAAAAGATAGACAAAAAATTACTGAATCCAACGATATAAAATACTTTATACTTTAGATTATTTTAAAGTGGACGAAATTACGATATTATTAATTTGAATGCATTTTTTATTTATGTTGGCAGTAGGGGAAACTGGGGCAGGTTCGGACGCGGGGCACATTTGGACTTTTCAAAATTTCCGTCAAAAGTTCGTGTTATTGCGCTGCGGGGGTAACGGTAGGTTGTTAGTGTGAAGGGTGTGAAGCGTCTTAGTTGACGGTAGTTTCGCTTGTCTAGTGCAAAAAACCACATTTTTAGTAAAGAAAAACTGTTTTCCAACAACCTGCAATAATTTTTGAGCTAAGTAACATAAGCTTTCCCGTTTTAATTCCTCAATTAAATTTACTGGCGATTGAAATCAGGTAACTGCCAGTTTTGTTTCACCTAACATCAAGGAAAATTTTTTCTACCGTTTTAATGAAACTACGTGCAAGTGGAGTACGTTCCAAACCCTTGGCTTCTGACCCCCTCAAATAGAAAAATATTGTTAATTTTATACCGGACATACCGGCATTGTTTTTTATCAGTTTTATGAATAAAGAGTTTTTCGCAATGTTTCAATGTTTTACTAGATTTGTCCGAATGTGCCCCATACGTAGTCCGAACGTGCCCCACTGTGGGGCAGTTTCGGACAAATACTACTTTTGAAAAAAAAATCTGTAACAGAAAAACTGTGTTATTTTACTGCCTTTTCTATATACCGTGTCGTAGGCAAATGATGGTGTTACCAGTTGAATACAAAATTGGCACTACATCACTAGAAATAACAGCGCAATCGGTGTTGAAAAAAAATTGTCCGAACCTGCCCCAGTCTCCCCTACTTATTCTAAAGTTTGACGTTCGTGTTCGAAAGTTAGTCTAATCATGGTCTAATCTGTCCAATGAAATTAATTTTATAACTGTCAAATAAAATTCATCTGTCAGCATGCAGTGCTGCACATTGAAAAAATTTCCTAGAAACAGTGCTGTTATATACTCTATAAGCGTACTATTATGACGTCAAAACAGTGTTCTTATAGGCTTCTTAACGTACCGAAATAGAAAAATGTTGTTATGATTATAATTATGAAACTCAATTACAAATAGGTAGGTAGGTACTCTTATTCAGTGTGGGATCGTTTTACCCGATTTAAGGAATCATTTTACTCTCACCTTTGGGGTAAAATGATCTTTTTGCTGGGTGGGCGTTATGTCCATTGCTACAAAAGCTCTTTAATCATTTAACCCGGGTGACCTTGCCAAAAGTTTAAGTAAGCTATACTCTTTCTTTTATAAAAAGATCCACTCTTTAACACTTACTTTAGTTCCTCTATGAGACATTCTTTCTTAGAGGGATCATTATACCCCACTCTCTCTTAACTATATTTGGCAACTTTGTCCCCATTTAACCTCCTTTCTATCTCTTCAAATAAGCGAGTTGCCCATGGTGAGAAAGCTCAGGTGGGACACCCTGTATATTAATCCCATGAATATCTATTATTTGATACTATTTTCAGTTAATAAAAGTCTTACGGTAGAACCGGTAATTACAAAAATATCAAAATTTTTAGGAACACCCTGTACATTTTTCATTATTTTGAAAGGTCCTAAAATTAGCTTTCTGAAGATATCAAATTAAATTTTAATTAATAAAAATATAAAATTAAAATTTGACGGGCGAGAAAAAGTTCCTCGTATGGCCACATCCGTTTTTTTACAAGTTAAAGTTCATTTAAAAAAATATTTGCCCTAGTGACTCGCCGACTATTCTTTACTATTCTAGTAAAGAATTACTATTCTAATTCACAAAGTTTAGGATTATAATTTACAAGACGATTGGCGAATAAATACAAAAACCGGTTTGTAATCATCTGCTCGAAGCCGTGTCCGGATGTTATTATTTTCTTATCGTTATTAACTTTGAAAAGCTACCACTATAAAAGGAGGCAGCAGTTTACCACTCTCGAACGTAAAAGTTGAATTCTTGCAACTAAAGGGCAGCCTTAAGACAGTAAAATAATTATGTAAATTTTGTATACAAGCTTAAGTGAAGAGCTTAAAAGATGCTAACTAACTAAAAAAGAAAGGAAAAACACATATGGTCCAGCCTTTGGGTCACATCCCTCTGAGGGTGGTCTGCGCCCTTAAAATGCACACGTTACAGTCCCCCCCTGGATTTGACCTACACGACCCGGAGGTCAAATTCACTAAGTGTCACTTTAACGTGGTCGACCTCTTTTCCGTAGAGGACGCACTGGAGACGGATCATCTTCGGCATCACAATAAAAATGTCTCAGAGCCGAAACGTGGTAAGTACCTAAAGGTATCTGGGGATCACTTACACTTGCGATTTTGTAACTCGTAGGAGACACTTCTTTTGGAATTAAGTATGAACCATCGCGACGCGGCGCGAATCTTGAAGTATAACGGTTCGAAACTTTACTTCCTACGTGCGTATCGACTAACATTTTATCGTCGACATTAAAACACGGGACATCTTTACGATGTTTATCAACATAACACTTCCGTTTGTCTTGTAACAAAGAGTCTAACGTTCCTTTATTCTCTTCCTTAAGAGAAAAATCTTCATTCGACCGTAAGGCAATAGACGTATCGATGTAGGCTACGTGCCTCTCTTCAGTATTTGGTTCCACATACAAATTGAAAAATTTAGAAGGATCGTCATCGAAGCTCCATTTCTGACGATAGGTGTTGAGAATAATTCTAGCCTTTTCGAGAAAATCTATTCCGAGTAACGTTTTACTCTTAGAGCCGATTCTACAAATGAACATTTAGTATGGGGATAAACTGTGGAATTGTTATACTGGGAATTTTTTTAACCCCGAACTTATACCTAGGGATAAAATGCCGTATGTTCTACAATGTCATTTTATCCTTGAAATTTTTATTCCTCAGTTTAACTATTAGAACATAAGTTGGCAATGCTGGAAAAGTTAAAAAATTATTATTTGACCTAAAATTTTAGGTCTAATGGAAAATTTTAAATGTCAACATCAGTACATCAGTACATAACCTCAAACAACAAACAATTTTTCATTTTAATTTTTTTATACTTGCAGAAACTCAGTTAAATTGTAATTTAAGAATGTGTCCCCCATTATTTTTGAGAAGAGCAGGTAGTGGGTTGAACCGTTTTATGCCTTTATCTTTAAAAAAAAGGATAGCTTTTTTACATAGCTTACAATAAAATTACTTCAAATATAAATGAAAATAATTTTAAAATCGTATGGTTTTTTTGACAAAGAGTACATTAAGCGCCTTTTGCCTCTAACGCCTTTTGAACTTTCTACATTTCGTTTATTAATCCTGTAATGTACAGTTATATCACCTTTTTCCGCATTTTTTCTATTTTTGAAAGAACCCTTTTGTTATTTAACTTCATTGTATACGCAATTGACAATTTCTACCTGTAAAAATCTTTAACGGTACAGTTAAATTAGTTTCTTGGAACATCCAGCTGTGTGATGTGCTATAATATCTAATCTAAATCGTTTGTTTCATTTCAAATAATTAAAAAATAATTACTAGTAAGTACAAAAAAATCATAATTTATTTATTAAAAATACGAAAGCAGAGACGATCGTATCCGACGTTTTCTCGGGGCGGGGGCTAGACGTTAGTATTATTTCATTGGCTAGAACACCCGGAATAAAGTTATCTGAGTTTTATCCGGTGGTTCAACGTATGGTATAAAGTTATACCGAAACTTATCCCAAAATTTATCCTATTCCGTACTATTCCGTGTTTATCCGATACTCGTAGAACGCTTTTTCAGTTTTATACCCAGACTAAAATAAATTCCAAGATTTAATACCAGAATAAGTACGATGTAGAATTGGCCCTTAGTGTGCTCAGGAATAGCAATAAAGGTTTGTTGTAAAGTTTTATTCTCAATTTTTACGCAGCACTCATAAATTTTGGCCTTGACGTCTCTGGACATACCATCCGCCAAAATCATTTTGATTTCGCTATCCGTGTGCGGGTAATTCTGAGAAAGTAAATGCTGATACAGAGCGTGACCGGCAATACTCGACTTCGCACAGGTATCCGCGTACGCGTAACCGTTTTTACCGTTTACCGTAACCGATAACAGCGGTCTCAAACACGACGATTTTGTATTTGTTTTCAAAGCCAGCACTTCTACAGAAGAAACATGATTAACATGAGAAGGAGCAACTGTAGAAGTGGATTCGCGACAATTAGAACACTGAGATCGCACGACACCTGGCTTTCCGCAGCCATAGCATGCGATGTTTGTCGGGCTCACTTGAGGAACCGTAGTGGTTTCTGTAGGAGATGCTTTAGAATTCTTAACAGCAAGCCTTTTACACTCATCTTGACTATGTCCAAAAAGTTTACAGTAAGAACATTTTGGTCGAACCTTAGACGTATTTGGTTTTTCGATTATTGACAATTCAGGAGACTTATCTAGAAAGTTTTCTTCCACCGATCTCGCCTTTTCGATAAGTTCTGAAAAGTCTTTCACTTGTTCTCGCGGTACCCTTTCCCGAATTTGTCTACTTAAGAGACCGTAAACCATATCTAACTTATGCTTATCAGGTAAAAGAGGGTCAGCTGGCAACCTAGCCAGAAGCGCACGTGCTTTATTTACAAAAATGTCTGTAGGCTCATTTTCACCTTGTTCGCGGGAGAATAATTCTCTAAAAATTTTGTACGCGGGCTTGTTAAACCCAAACGCGTGACGCAACGACGATATCGCGTCCGACCACAACGAAACCGACTCTTTGGCGCCTTTCCACCATACAGCAGCATCACCATCGAGGAGCATTGACAGTCCTTTTAACGCGTTATTATCGTTTATATTTACACAATCTTTAAACACTAAGATGGCGTCTATAAACGCCTCACAATCTTCACCAGTTTTTCCCGAAAATCGCGAATGGCACCTTGAAAAATTACCTGTAGAAGATAAGGGTTGCGTAAGCGTCGAGGTTGAGCTACGTTCTTCGGTAATTAAGGTACGCATACTTGCTAGTAACGCGGCAAATTGTTCATTAGACATCACGACGGAACCGGATGAAGATGTACTTGCATTACTTCTTGTTTCAGGCATTTTGTGATTAAATTTTTAACGGAAACACTTATTATTAAACGGAAAAATGTTTTTATATTTAAAACTTTAAAATAAGGGTATCGTTTTCAAGTTGCAACGCCCACAAGTTCTTGGAAGCTTTACCTACTTGAGCGTCCAACACACCCTAATATGTTCACACACGAAGTTTAAAATTTAAAAATGTTCTTTAAATGAATTCAAAAATTGTTCACAAAATGTCTTTTAATAAAACTTTAAAGTAATTAATTGCGGTGTTGATTTTGAACTTTCCAAAGCAGCAACACATGCTATCTGCTATAACAGAGAAAAGGTAAACGAAGCTTACCTCTGAAAAAACAATGTTCGATGGTAAAAAGGACGCGCATCAAACAATTGTCGCGAGTTAGAAAAGATAGGTACAAAACTTACAAATCTGTTGATGTGTAGATAAATGGAAAGAAAAGACGAAAACACGTCATGCACATACATTTATCAAATAACTTGTTCAGGCCACTAGTTGGGACGCCACTTTATGTAGGGAAATAATTAAACCGATTAATTACTTAAGGGTTTTTATTTACACACACACATGAAAGAAATTTTAAATTAAGATGTAGGTAACTGAACAAAAGTTACATCACCACCAAAACAGATAAAACTTATTTAAGACAGTAAAATAATTATGTAAATTTTGTATACAAGCTTAAGTGAAGAGCTTAAGATGCTAACTAACTAAAAAAGAAAGGAAAAACACATATGGTCCAGCCTTTGGGTCACATCCCTCTGAGGGTGGTCTGCGCCCTTAAAATGCACACGTTACAAATATACAAAAAAAATTCAATAATAATTAGTAGAAACCTCGTAAAACCTATTCTAATATCAGCATAAATCGGTACTTTCAGGTATAAACAGTTTCAAAAAATTTGCAAATATGCGCCCAAAATAACCACCTTACTTTTTGACACCCTGTATAGATTTCTTATAAAAGCTTAGTTTGCCGATGAAATAATTTTAAAGTGACTAAAATAAAATTTCATCAAAATCGATTCAGTAGTTTTTGCTCCACAGAGTTACAGACATACATACATCCAGACATTTTGGTCCAAAAAATTGAAAAATCTTTTTTGCATTTTTGGAATCATCGTAACTCAAAACTCATATCTCCAAAACGGCCTAATAAAAAAATTCTTTTGTATATTAAATTTATAGGTTTTAGTAGTGCCTATTATCCTATTTTTAAAAATTAAAATTATCTTGATTCATAAAAAAGTTATAGGCATTTAAAGAAAATGAACTTTTTCAGTTTTTTTCTAAATATCTAGACTGCTAATAATATTTTTCAAAAAACAAAAGTACGATCGAGTTGGCTATGAAAGAGGCTACATTTGGTGTCATTTAACCGACTTCGTATCTCTTACAGTTTATGAGATCCCCATGGTGAGCATGCTAAGTGGGACACCCGGTATATCAAGAAAAGGCTTCGCGTTTTAAATACAGGGTGATTCATTGATATGGCGGTTTTCGATAGCTCCCTAGCCGTTGGAAATAAGGCATACATTTACATACAAAAGTTATTCAACTCCTTATGGAGCATAACCTAAAATTATTTTCATTTCTACAGGGTGTTGTATTACTGCTCGGCGAGAATATTTTTAATTTTATTAAATTGAACACCCTGTATATTTTTCTATATTCCGACTTGGCATTAAGTCGCCTACATAAAAACATTAAAATTTTTTAATTTCTTCGCGTTGTTGCCAAGTTATTAATTTTTTTCTCTAAAAAAAGCCCGCGACACGCATTGCTTTATAAAATCGTACTAAAGCCATTTTTCAAGGAATAATAACAAAAATTCTCTCCTGGGTGGTTAATACTATCCTCTATGCTATGAAATTTAAAAAGTTAGAAGAAATTGTACAGGGTGTTCATTAATGCGAACCAAAGTTACGCTTTTTCAAACGACCATAACTAGTTTTTTTCAAATTGAACACCCTGTATATTTTTACATATTTGGATTCCTGGTAAAATTTAGATACCAAATATGCAAAAATATACTGAGTGTTCTATTTTTAAAATTATAAAAAATTACATTGAAACACCCTGTATATTTTTGCATATTTAGTATCTAAATGTTACCAGGAATCCAAATATGTAAAAATATACAGGGTGTTCCATTTGAAAATATCAAGTTATGGTCGTTTGAAAAGGAGTAACTTTGGGTCGGTTTAATGAACACCCTGTACAGTTTCTTTGAACTTTTTAAATTTTATAGCATAGAGGATAGTCATAGGCCGAGTATTTCAATCGACCCTTAAACTTAAGTGCAACTTTAAACTGACCTTCAACAAATAGAAATACACAAAATTGTAGTAAAGCTCAGCTTAACGCCATATTTAAGTTTAACCTTCCAGTACTAACAGTCGGTGACACAGACCGACGAGTTTTATTTTTATTAATATCTTTGAAATACGAACTGCTACGGTTGAGAGGTTATCAGTACCTTTAAACTATATGCTCTCACACATATTTTTGAAGTTTGCAAGCATAAGTTTGTAATGGTTCAATTATAATAATTGAATTCGGTCTGAGAGACCGACGTTAGTAAAACAATACCTAAAAATTTTCAATATTTTTTCAAAATTTTTAAAATTTTTTATCCACAACTTCCATATTATAGAGGCATAATTACGCTGATATGGGTTGTATTATGTAGGCCATAAAACTTATTGTATTTAAAACATCTAATTTATTAAAACACTTTTAACATTTTTTATTTAACATTAGTTTTTAATATTTACATTTACATTGATATTAAAAGAAAAAACCTTATTAACTTGATCAACTTCAGTATCATTTGCAACAGCACTTCCAAGCCTAACTTCAGTGGAGCTGTCACACAACTTCGAAGACGCTTCTCCTTGAATTTTTTTTGAAATTTCAATTTTGTTTGCCACTGAATCTTCAATGTAACCTTCGGCTACAGAGCTGGATTTCCAGCCCCCATGACGCTTAATGGCAGTTATATCGGCCCCTGATGCATTCGCCAATAAGGTTGCCGAAGATCGTCGCATGCAGTGACCAGTATAAGATTCCGCATTTGGTAGTCCCAAAAACGAAGCAACTTTTGATGAATTTTTGATACTGTATTAATACCAACTGGCTGTCCCGTACATTTCCCATTTTCATACCGCAAAAAGAATCGATCGGTGGATACATTTCGAGGACGCAAAGTCATGTACTTCTTACATACGTTAATTACAGACACAGAAAATCCTTCATCCATAACGGTGAAGCTGCGTGCTATATTTGTTTTAGTTTCTGTTAGTTTGATAAACAGGTAAGAGCCTTTATCTTCCACATCGTTTACAGTCAAAAATGTTAATTCGTTGCATCTGCAGGCACCAGTAACGCCAAAAATTAGTGTAACCTGAAAACATTCCAAATTATTATTATATAAAGAGAAATTAAATAATTACCTTCATCATTAGGTATTTTTCTTCAGGTGCCTCTTTCAAAAACTGTTCAATGTGCGCTCTTTCAAGAACCTTTGCCTTCTTCGGTTTGTGAGTTTTGGAATAACTTTTCAAATAAGCAATAAGCTTACCATATTTTGAAATATCAACGTTGTTATACACTTGCAAGGTAGCTTTCACCATCGAATACTTTGTCCACATTGAAGAAGCGGCATATTTTTTCTTAATATATTAAAGAAATATGCAAGCAGCACGTCTTCTGTTATTGCCGTTACACCCCTTTTTTCTCTCCAAATGTTGAAATCGGCAAATTCCTTGTCGTAGCTAGTCTTAGATTTTACGGGCAACAAATTCAAACATGCTTCGCGGGCTTCTTCAGCGATAAATTCCGGAATGTTCCGCTCTTCTACCATTTTTAAAAGAATACACAAACTAAACTGTTTTAATTTCTTTAATTTTCACTAAAAACAAAATAAACAAACAACCAGAGCTATGGCAACCATTCCACGACCTGCCTATTTAATTCGATGTTTCAAAATTGTCAATGTCAACATTACTAATCCGCATAATTATTTCTCTATAATATTGGAAGTTGTGGATAAAATTTTGTATTGCATTTGTGGATTACCGGCAAATAAAGCCCTTGAAAACTTAAACACTCGGGCCTCCGGCCCTCGTGTTTAAAAATTTTCGCGGGTTTTATTCGCCTCATAATCCACTCATACAATAAATAACTATTAGTTAAAAATTATTTTTTCCACTTGTCTTGAATAGAAATAGGATAACAAAAAGAACAGAAGAGATTTTTGCATTTACTTCAATTAATGTAGCTCTTTTTGGTGCATGCGGTAACAGGCTCTATATGTTCTAACATGTAAAATGCGACGAATATTCTATCCAAAATATTTCAGCTATTGTTGAAGATGAAAAAAATATTTTTACCTTTTTAGAAGTGTTGTTCCTAGGTTTGTTTATAATAATACTAGTTATTAAAAATTTTTGTTTAATTCCTTTGAAATCGCTTATTTAATTTATGTATCTTTTTATTTTTGTTTATTTTTATAAAAGTGAATTTTGGTTATTAAAATGAATATATTTTTGCTAAAATTATAATTAGTATCCAGAAAAATTACTAAATGTTTGAAATAACTTCTATTTGCAATAAAAAAGTTGTATAAAATACGTTAAAAAAAATTAAAACTAAGCGCGGTCTGTGAGACCGGCGTTAGTATGGATGTTAGTTTGAAGTTTCAATTATGTAATCGACGTAATCACAAAAATATGCTTCCCAATCACCAAAAAATTAATAAAACAATTACTCACCGAATCACGTCAGCTTTTGGACGAGTTACCTTTATCAAGGGATGCAGAAGTAATGAGCACGATGTCATCAAATTAAGAAAATCTTTGCCACAAAAAAATATTAATAAACTTTTAACGCGTATAAATTAATGCAATCCCAATAAAATACACGCTAAAACTAAAATAATAATATTGAACAACAAGCGAAAACAGTAATTGTAAACGTTATCGCAACACCTGCGAAAATTAGAAGTTTTAAAATTAAAAACAAACAAATATTTGTAGAGGCCGTGCGGAATGTCGTGAACGATGAGTCACACCATCGCAGTAGTCGAAAATGTAAATAACTTGCTTGTTACTAAAAAAATTTAAAAAAAATTAAATCTCGTCATTTATATAAATTAGTCAATGTGTTTATCTTTTAAAATTTCACTACACTAGCCCTCTTCCCTCTAAATAACCCCGTCTTCGCGTAGCTTTTTTCAAGGGCATCGTTCACGAGATACCGTACTACCTCTAGACTACACCAGTGCTTGTAACGTTATAAGGGTTACTAGATTCATTTTTTAAAACCTTGACTTTATTTTTTCAAATATTGTATTGTTATTTAGTATCAATGTAAAGAGAATTTGATACTCTTGAAAAATATCTAGAAAAAATTTACACGTTCCATTTAAAAAAATGAACCTAACTGACGTTACTCTTTTGTTTTAATTCCACTGGTACTTTTGAATTGACTAAAATAACAAGCTTCTTGAGTTACCTGAACGAATTTTTTTTTTATCTTTAATAATAACCAAGAATCTGCATTATCACGTTTTTTCAATCACACTGTATACTATAACAAAATGCTTCAGGTTAAAGTTGTATTCACACACAACCGTGATTGATCCGTCACGTCACGTCTCCGGTCAGTCAAAAATGGTATAAAAAATATCGTAAGCGTGCTTTTAAATGAATCCATTCACACTCATCAGTCATGGTTCGGAGATTTTGTTTTTGACGCCGTCACGTCTCCGGCCAGTCAAATAAAATAACGTCGACAACGTTATTTTTATAAATCCTTTTATAACTAAAGGTAAATGACGGATCCATGACTGATGTGTGTGAATCGTGCTGTCCGTCAAAATAAAATCACAAAAAATTTGACTGACCGGAGACGTGACGTGACGGATCAATCACGGTTGTGTGGGAATAGACCTTTATACTATGTTTAGATTTACAATTTAAATTAAAAGGATAACAATTTAATCAATTATTTATTATCGCGCACCAAGCAATAATTTGTTCTCGCAATAAAATTATTGTAGTTGTACACGTACCTATTTGAAATTTTAAATTGTTTGTGCTGGGTGTAAATGTCTTTTTAATTTTAATTAATAAAAAATATAATTTAAAAAAGTTTTTACTTAAAGTTAATTGTAAGTATTTTTTAAATTATCATCTTTTTACAGGTGCACGAGGGGTGGAAAATTTTTTAAAAATTGTTTTTCGACAAATATGTTAAAATTTTATTTTTTGTTTGACGGTGTTAATTTCAATTTAAAAAAGTTTAACCGAAGTTTAGACTCTGAGGGAAAAATTACATCAATTTTTAGTGATAACATTGATACATAGGACGCCATTTTAACGGAAATTTTAAAGGTTTCAATTAACAAAATTAAATTGTAGGTATTACTTATTGTAATTTATATTTTTTATTTCACGTTTCGACGTCTGGACGTTTTAAAGCTCCTTACTGCAATTTATTTTTATTTGAATTAGTTTTTAAAAAAATGTTTATTTTTTTCCCTTTTTATCGATATGTAACAATCAATAAAACAATTTCTTGTTTTTTTAGAATTTAAAAAAAAATAGAATTGACCAAAACAAAAAAATACGGGCACCTTAATTGAAGTGCGTTTTGCAACAATGATCTAACCCACAATTGTGTAGTTTTCCACTAATTAATAAAGCAGTTGAAAATGCTTTAGTAAATTTGCGTTTTGAAAACGTCGTTTTTTAATAGATAGCATTACCATCACTAAATGTTGGTTAAATTAATTTTGCTTGTTGTAGGTAGAAGACATCATAAAATAACATTTTAAAACCAAAATATCAAGAAAACAAAGTGTGGGTTAGATCATTGTTGCAAAACGAAGTACAATTTTAGGTAAGGGACGTGCCTTTTTTTTGACATTTTTGAGACGAAGTAATTGAAGATATGAATGCGTTAGAAAAATGAAATTTTAAAAAATTATTATACATAATATGCATCTACAAATACCATGATTATTTAAAATTAGAAAGATCACAAGTAGGCCAGGAAACATCATATTTTGCTTTCAAATAATTCGTGGAAAGCTGGAATCGGCTTTAGTCTCTTTATTTACTTGTAAAAAGAGTGATTTGAAGTTTTCAACAATTTTGTGCTTGTGCTCGAGGGAGGGTGGCACAAAAACCTCGTAATTTTTGTACTTTGAGTATGAGAAACGATGTCGTACTAGGGTGGATTTAAAAAAATTTTGATAAAATATTTTTAGAGCAATAGAGACAAAAATGGTAATTTTACGTCCCATGGAGATGCTTAGATGGATTTGGCATGATGACAGATTGATTCAGCCCATTTTCCTTCTCAGGAAAAAATATGGCCAATATCAGACCTTGAAAAAAAGAGAAAAGCTGGTTTTTGATTTTTAAAGCTTAATCGGTTTCATAATCAAATTAGTTGCCTTTAACCCTCCATTCCAACGGGTGAAGCCTGTGAGGCTTGTGAAAAGTGGAAATTATCTGTAATTTAAAAAAATAAATATTTTTTACTGTGATATTCTATCTACCTTCCTAACTTGTAACAACTCATATCATCATCACTTGATTTTCAAATTTTTTCAAAAAAGGGCTCCTCTAGGACACATTTTATTCTGACAGGCTTCGCCCTTCTTGTTTGTAAATTTTTTGTTTAGATGACAAGTGCAACATAAGCAAAAATTCTTATTATTTTTGCATGTATTTAGTACATTAAAGCCTGCTATTACAGTGAAGTTTACGCCCTTGCAGTTTGTGTTGAGAATTTTATAATTTTATTTTATTGTAATTTTCTACTAATTTCATCAATATACTAATTATCTATTACGATAATTAACTTTATTTTCCTTGTATGTCCATAAAAAACAGTTTTCAAACAAAAATGTCAAAAAAAATTTAAATTAAAAAATAATAACTAACAAAAGGACTACGCTTTAATTCTTCTGTAAAATAATGAAGAATAAGGTAGATTTTCAATAAAAAAAATTTCAGTGCATTTTTTAGCTATAGATATAAAGTGAGCCTAGCAGGCTTCACCCGTTGGCTCGTGTGATTCTAGACCCACCCGTTGAATGGAGGGTTAAATTTAAAGATCCGTTCAAATATGAAAATCGTTTTCATAATGTGTTTTTGTAATCACTTTAGCTTAAAGGCTTCTTTAAGTTTAAAGTGACCAAAATGGCCATTTAAATAGTAATTTTTTCTCTTTTCAAAAATATAAGGGTTGATAGGGTTGATTTTTTTAATTCCTTTACGGTAATACTAAAATAGAATATTTTGTTATTGATGTTAAAATAAATTTTAAAAATCAAGTTTGCTATGAAACAATTTCATAAAAAAGAAACAACTGAATTAAATAAATAAATATCAAAAAACGATCAAAATAATTCGAAAAAAAGTCTTCTAAAAAAATATTAAAAACAAACCTATCAACCCTTATATTTTTGAAAAGAAAAAAAAATTAGCTTTTTAGAAACGTAAAATTGAGGTTAGGTTTGTATATAAAAAAACGTAAGTTTGCATCATATCTCCAAAACGGCGCACAAAAAAAAAATATTTTATAAATTAATTATTTGCGTTTTAGTAGTGCCTATTATCTCTTTTTTGAAAATTGAAATTATCTCCATTAATAAAAAAGTTATAAGCATTTAAAGAAAATGCAATTTTTCAGCTTTTCCTCAATATCTAGAGTGCTAATAAATTTTTTCAAAAAACAAAAGCAGCATCGAAGTGACCATAAAATCGTGCACAATTTTCTCCATTTAACCGACTTCGTATCTCTTACGGTGTCCGAGATCCCCATGCTCTTCATGTTATACTGGACACACTGTACTACATGTCCTCCCCTCCTGGACCAAAACTTTCTGAACCGATTTTAATGAAAATTGATTTTAACCACTTTAAAATTATTTTATTAGCAAACCAAGCTTTTATAATAAATTTATACAGAGTGTCCAAAAATAAGGTGGTTATTTTAGGCGTATATTTGCAAATTTGGGTCAAATTCATTTTTATTTGGCTATGAGATAGTTCATATGAGCTGCAATTGAAAAAAAATTCAATTTGTTTTATTCATAATGGCGGCCAATAGAACGATTTTCCCATTTTGTGGTTTTTCTCTTATAACTTGGACGGTAAATATTATTATAAAATTTTCAATACAGCATTGTACAACCAAAATATCGGGCTTTCGTCTTAACCAAGTCTTTTTTTAAATGCCTACCTAGGGGGCCAAAGTAGGTCAAAACTTTGTAAATATAGCCGAGCACACTGTCAAAACCATTTTTTATCAAATTTTTATAAATATATTTTGCGTTTCTTTTACAGTGTGATATCGCTATTATAGTTACTGAGTTTCTCTATGAAAACATCCAATTTTGCCCACCCTGTATATAAAAAGTTTCTGATTAAATGGAATGACCCATACATATTTTTAGGGTAAAATATAAAAGTTATAAGTAGAGAGCGGATTCTAGGGCAATTGCCTTTTCGGTATTAATGTAGATAAATAAAATTAAACAATAGATAAGTACGATTCGCAAAAAAATGAATCATTTGACGTGCCTTTGTTAGTGCCTAAAATGCCTAAAATTGAGAAATTTCGAAATAAGCGCCTAAAACTCAAATATAGTTGCCTAAAAAGCAAATAAATCTGGCCTAAAATAAACTGGTAGTTTTGAGGAATTTTAAATCTATCTGCTTAAAATTATTTTTATTTTATTATTAAAAAATTTAGGTACTAAATTAATTCTTTATATTCGCATAGTGCCGCCGCCTCAGCTCTCAGCTGCATCCTGTCATAGCAAGTTTGTTAGATAGTGGGTAGTAAATCATAGATTTGCGTTAGTTTTTAATGCAGTGGGGGTTGTTTTAAAATAATACATTTTAAAAATGTTTTACTTTAGTGTAGTTTTGTTCTTGCAACAAGCTGTATTAAATTATAGTAGTGTTAAATTATAATTATCTGTTCTTGTTCATCAACATCGGCGCAATGCCAAAACCAAAAACGTCCACAAAATTAAAAATCAAACAGTGGCTATCGCTGTTAACCAACGAAAAAGAAAATTTTGAACTACATAATTTAGACGAAGTATTTTGCAAAGCATGTGTTAAAGTGGTAAGTCTGTAGCAATTTTAAAAATTGTTTCAATTTCTTCCGAATGGTAGTTTGTTTTATTAGAAGTAAAAGTGTCACTTTTTAAAAAAAAAAGTACTTATACTCCGTATGAAACATTTAATTTTTTCTTCAAAAGTAAAACTTACAAAAACAAAAAATAAAGATTTTTGAAAAAGCGCAATCTCTTGTTAATTTGTTTCACCAATAGGTGAAGGTGAATCCTATTTTGCTTAAAAATCGCATTATATACGAGGTGTTGCAGTTTAGTCAACGATATTCAATTTTGGACCTCTTTACCTGTATAAAATAAACTTGTTAATTTGTTATTTCGTGTGTAAAATTGTAAAATCTTAAATTTTGTGTGAAACCTTCCTTTTTTACATACTCGTATGTAATGAACTTGTAATAAATTTGTTATTGCATTTGTAAAATTATAAGTTTTGTTTAAAACGTTTTTTTACGTACTCTTATATAATAAAAGCTTGTTAAAATGTTAAATTTCGTTTAAAACGTTTCTTTTAGAAAAAAAATTATTAAAAACGTAACTGCCTATATTGAAAAGGTTAATGCCTATTTTGAAAAGGTTAATGCCTAATTCGAGTTTTTTATGGCTTATTTATGAGGCTTTTTTTTCAATTTTTAAGAGCCTAAAATCCGCTCTCTAGTTATAAGTTTGTTTGTCCATCAACATGTTATCTACCAAGTTTCAGATTTTTAGATCACGAATTAGTCGCAGAAAAACATTTTATACCGTCATGTCCAAAAAACCTGTGTATTTTACATAAGAAACTGCGACCCCGCTGGTAATGGCCGCTATCAAGAAAAAACTTTCCTTTATGATGTGGATAATTTTTTTTTAATTATTTGTAGTTGATTTAGAATTATGCGTAGGAATTAAAATTCAAAAGTAGGCCAAATAAGAAGCACCCTACAGTGTGCAGTGTTTAGATGTTGACGAGTTATTTATAAAATTCTAAATGAAATTTTAATTAAAAAAAAAATAAAACATTCCAAGATTTGACGGATGAAAAAAGTTCTTCGTACGGCCACATCCGTTGTTTTCTTTTTAATTACATAGGAAGTTGGCGCTTTCGTGAACACTTATTATTATCCATTCACTCTTTATTTGCGCTATGGTTGGCCATGTTAGGGTGACAGATTCCACCCGGTATAAATTTTAAAAAAATCGGTTAGGTTATGTATTGTAGAGTAGTGGCTTTTATTCAATTGTGTTAAGAGTTGGTCTGTCAGTGGTCTGTCATTTTTTTGGTATTGTCAAGAGCTGTCAGTCAACTTAATAGGGACTTTTTATTTTGGCAAACTAAAAAATAAAAATTCATGGTCAACCATAGCGCAAATAAATAGTGAATGGATTATATATAATATAAATATTAACATTTTACCAAAATTTCTATTACATATTTAATTATTTCCTAGGATACAATGGACCGGCAATATCATAACGTTAAAAAAAGAAAAGCTCTCAAGAAATTGGCGAATTTAAAAAAAAAAGATAACAAAGGTTTAGGTATGTCTAAAATACTAATTTAATTTTTTTTTTATTTGGCATAAATTGAACTTCAAAATATACATTATTTTTTATTATACTTGCATTATAATCTGCCAATTTCACACTAAAAAGCGTTCATAAAATCGTCTTTATAGCACAAGTGCTCTATAAAGTCGTCTAGGTAACAACAATAATATTAACTGTTGTTCTCCAATGTAAACACAAAGCATCTCTGTGGCAACAAATATATCCAAAATCGGCACGCTTAATTTTCAAATTTTAAATACAGATTTTTTCTCTTTTATAGGGGTTTTAGTTGCAATTATAATAAAAAATAGTGTATAATACTCGTGTATAAGTAGACTTTATCGCATACGCGCCTTTACAAGCACTCGCAAGCTCGCGCTTGTAATTTTCGTCGCTAATGCGATAAAGTCTTTCTTATACATATGTATTATAATATACTATTTTGTATCTTCAGAAAGCTAATTTTACGAGCTTTCAAAATATTGAAAAATATACAGGGTGTTCTATTTAAATTAAGAAATTTAATACCATTTCCGGTTAAACAATAAGTCAAAATATAAAGTGTTTAACACTAGAATACTAATGTATCGTAAATTTTACGACGCTCGATTTTCTTATCAGGAGTTTGTAATGTTCCGTTAATTTTTGTACACTGGGATTTTCATTATCTTCCTAGTTAGTCCCATACTAAAGGGCAGTGTGTTTATATATTTAAAATTATATCGCGGTACAAGTATTTTCGTAAAGTGAGCGTCGTAAAATTTACGATTCATTAGTATTAACGTACTATTTACGTATAGAGTTTTGGTATATAAAGTTAAAAATAGGTTGCCACTTGCCACTTGGTATTTTTTATGGAATGGTCAATGGTCAAGTAGCAATTCTTATATCCTGTACTGCTACAAAAAAGTCAAAAAACATCAAAATTCTTAAACTTAGAATTAAGAAACATCTTAATTCTATTCCACTATTAGTCACATTACAGGTCTGTTCGTTTGTCTTGCACTAACTTGCTCCAACTTACTCCTGCTCTTGACGAGGAGTATGAACTGCACAAATGAAGACAGTTCCGAGCAACCCGAAGCAACGAGTGCAAGACAAACGAACAGACCGATTAGTTGCAAACAAAGAAAGTTGTTTTCTGTTTATTAATTTGTAATTAAAACTTCAAAATATTGCAATTGCAACGTAGCTTTATATTTAAAGCTATTGTAATGTCTCGATAAAATATAAAAATTGTACTAATAAAAATATTTTAGAAGATTCTAGTGAAGACGTTATCGATGAGTCTCCTGAATCGTTCGACAACAATGTACTTAAGGAATTGAAAATTAGTGATGACGTAGACAATCTCTGTGAGTATACTTTTCATTTAATACCTAACTAACATTCTTGTCTTATAACCTTTAGCTAAAAAGACTGATTTATTTTATAAATGCTATATTCTTGCTCCTCAAGTGCTATTTAGTTGTTAAGAGGCTTTATTAAACATTATTTTGTTCCCTGAACTAAATAATTCTTTAAAGTAGTACCATAAACGTTCTTAGAGCAAAATTATAAAATTGTTTATAGGACTTATATAAAATTGTTTTAAGAACGTTTATAAAACTTTTTTATACAACATTTCCCTTACTGCTTTATAACATTTCTGTAAGCTTCTTATCTTCACTACAACTCTTACAACATACTTATGGAAATGTACAAATAAACGAACAAATAGCTCACAATAAAAACCTTAAGAAACTGTTTTGTAATAGCAAAGAGTGCATAGGTTATAGAAAAATATGTCGTAATACGCAGGTTGTAATTACGTGTTGTGATTGGTTGGACAACAACCAATCACATCCCCAAAATCAAAATAGAAAAATTATTGTTTTTTTTTAAATTAAAAAATACATTACTATGTTTTGTATTGAATGTTTGGATAATACATTCAAATTTAAATGTTTTTAAATACGATCCTGTATCTGCTTCTTTATTAGATACAACACATATTGTATACATATTTTGTAGTAATCACTTTCTGGATTTAATTGTCCTATAATAGTTGCTTTCGTGGCAAATGCATTTTATAAGGAAGAGGCCATGTTGAAAGAACTACAACACGTCCGAATCGCCGCCATATTTGACAGATAATTAAACGATTTAAATTATTGATAGTATTACTAGTTTTAGAGAGAAAAATAATGGTACTTTAAAAGTTTTATGTCTTTATAAATATATTAGCATAATTTTATTATCAGAAAACGTCAATTTCAAAAATATTAATTTTTTTGGGAATTTCAATAATTTTAAAAATATTAAGCAAACGCACGGGTCATTAAAATTTCATGATATTTGTGGTATATAAATAACAGTAATCTTCGCTTCGTATGCAAAAATAATCCTGTAGGCCATGCACATCATCTCCAAAAAGCTTTGACTTAAAATTCTTAGCCATGATGGCTATCGCCATGTATTACAACTTTTTTTCAATCACCCTTGAAATCTATCGTTTAGACCGGTTAAGGTAATATAGCTTGAGAACTAATTTGTTTCCTCTAGATACGTCTAAGAAAATATTATTGTATTTATAGATGTTGCTTTCTGCAGCTCTTAACAAAAAAAAATTGAAATTCTAGTCATTCTTGTAAATCACCTATAAACTCATTGTATTGAATATCTATTATTGTTTCATAACTATCTGGTAAGAGTGTTTACAGGCGTTATATAACGACCTTATAGTACTAAATTGTTTTATATACTTGCGCCTATTTGGGCCCTATAAGGGTTGTATAAACGTTTAGGAAACGTTTTTATTGTAGAAATTTTATTATAATTATTGTTTTGTAAACGTTATACAGCTTTTATAAACCATCAAATTGTTAGTTGGGTAATGTTATAAGTAATGTTAATTTTTCTGCAGTGAAGAAAACAAACACAAGTGAAACAAAAAGCTCTGAAATAATTATTATTGTTGATTCAAGTTCAGAAAGTGAAGGGGCCAGTAGCTCGGATGAGGTAAACAACTGAAACTACAACAGTGGAACTTCTTGAATTCGAATTATTCTTTAAGTTGACTTTTTAATGAATTTTTACCTCTCAAGTGAGATAAAATTCTTTTAACTTTTTCCAATCCAAGAGAAAAAGTTGTTATAAATAAATACAACAGGAAAAAGTTCCTAGTATGGCCAGATCTGTTGTTTTTTACCTTCTGTAACTCGATTGTTCCTTGAGATTTGACTTCGAGAAGTTCCACTATATTAGTAATTATTGCTTATGTACTTGGTATATCTAAAGTCAGTCTTAGCAATAATTTTAAACTCTAAACCCTATAGCTAGAGAGAGGCTAGAGTATGTAATCAGTGGTCTTATGCAAATATTTACTGATTTATACGTAAGTTTAATCGGTGTGTAGTTATAGGCTTTAAGAGCATTGTGGCAGAGGCTAATCTTAATACTAAATTCTGCTTCGATTCAGTACTAAAGTTAGCAAGTGTCATAATGCTCTACTAGGCAATCATACGTACTTCAGCTATTAGGTATGTGAATTTACTTTGACTGGCAACTATTAGCATTTAGAAGTATAATGTAATATTTTTTATATAGGAGAAATCTACACCTCCACATCAGAGCACTATTTTAATGAGAAAGAGAACTGATGTAAACTCTAAAGAAAATGTTAATCCTAATGGTGATTCCAAATTCGTTACAAATGTTAATTCTAAAATTGATTCCATAGTCGTGGAAAAGGAAGTATCTGTTTTGGAATACAGAAAAAAGAAGGACGATCTACAAGATTTACGTGTTTTGGAACAAAATATGCAGGTAATAAATTCTTGTTGCAATCAAACAGATGGTATATTTGTAATTTCAGAAAACTGTAAGAACAACAAATTTAACGTCACTTCCTGATGAAGGTCGAGTGCTTCGAAGCAAATTAAAAAATATAAAAACTACAATTACTGAAGTTTCTTTAGAACTTGATAGCATGGTTGTTACGCAAAGTACGTACTAAAATTAAACAGTATCTAGAATATACTGTGTTGGCCCACCAGATGCAGTAAAAGTCCCTCTTACAAATACTATTTACTTTTAGTAAAGTAGTTTACTATTAGTATACCGGTTACTCGCATACAAAATTACTTTTGAATTGTCACAATTTCAAAACTCCGGCGTTTTTAAAATGTTCACGTGTGAAACTGACAATGCATCTGGTGGACAAATGCAGCTTTAGTATGGAAAACAATTCAAACTCTTTCGATATTTGTATAATTTAAATAATATTATAAGAGAATCAATTTAAAGGAGCGCCAGCTGCATCGTGGAAAACGGTTCAAGCTCAAATAGATGCTGTTCAACCAAAAACATTTGGAAGACAAGCACTTCAAACGTTCAATGTACAAAAAGCACTAACATTAGAGACACTGGAACAGTTACATGGTTCTTTAAAGAGTTGTCCAGGTTCAGATTCTGTTGTCGAAGATCCAAAAGGATTAAAAATTGAATTGATGCTACATCAGAAACAAGCAATTTCTTGGTTGCTTTGGCGTGAAAAACAAAAGCCATCTGGAGGTATATTAGGTAATAATAATTTATAACACAAGTTTACTCAAAAAACTTAATCCGATCATTTTAGCTGATGATATGGGCTTAGGTAAAACATTAACAATGATAGCCTTAACATTGAAAGACCTACAGCTATCGGACAAAAAAAGTGATTCAGATTCATCGGAAGATGAAAGCAACACAAACAGAAAAGATCAGAAATATCCAGGTGGCACTTTAGTTATTTGCCCTGCAAGTCTATTGTTTCAGTGGGAAGCTGAAATAAAAAAACATGTCAAAAGAGGTTTGCTCTCTGTTGAGTGCTATCATGGAACTAACAGGGAAACGAGAGCTAAACGGTTTGTTTAACTAATTTACAATGAGAAGTTTATACTTTATTATTGATCATCGTAGGCTTCACAAACACGATTTTGTGCTTACTACTTACGCTTTGGCCCTGAGAGATCAGGGAAGAAATGGACCATTATTTGAAATAAAGTGGAGGCGTGTAATATTAGATGAAGCTCATCAAGTTCGAAATTATAAGTCTCAAACATCAGTTGCGGTTTCTTCGCTTTCTGGAAAATCTAGATGGGCTTTGACAGGGACTCCTATCCAAAATAACGAATTAGATCTTTACTCATTGCTAAAATTTTTAAGATGTTCTCCATTTGATGATTTAGCTGTAATATTTGTTATTTTGTTGTCATATCAATGGTTGAATGTTTTGGTATTTACAGGTTTGGAAACAATGGGTGACAAATAAAACAACCGGAGGTCAAGACAGGTTGAACATGGTAATATCGTCATTAATATTACGAAGGACAAAACAACAATTATCAGAAAAGAAAATGTTGAACTGCTTACCTGAGAAAACGTATGTTAGTCCTGTTGAAGGTAAGAGTCAAGAGATTATTGTTAAAACAGATCGCTTTCAAAAAATTTAAGTTTCAACCACTTTTACTTAATTCTTAATAATCGAGTTACCCAGATCAACTAAAAACGAATAAAACAAAATTTCCAAACCGTAAATAATCGGTTTTTAAACTTTTTTGCACCCAAAATGAATAATTGTACTTCAATTGAGCAACGAGACACGATTTTTTTGTTATGGAATGGCACGAGTAAATTCTAGGCTAGCTCGTCTTTTGTATGAAGAAGCGTTTCCAAATAGGACGGCAGGACGGCACCCAACAGAAAAACTTTTGTTAACGTTTACCCACGACTTGGAGAATTTGGTTAGTTTGTCAACCCAAAAGTTTTCTGTACGTGACATAGTTGGAGCAACTGTTCATGCAAAATTTCCCAAACTGTTGCTTTTGAAATAATTTGTTCTAGCATGGAACTTTGTATCGCACTTAAAATTGGATCATTTTCCACCGCGTCCAAAATTCTTTTCTATACTCCAGGACCAAGTTCTGGGTCTTCCACGATCTGTGCATGGGTTGACAAGCTGACCAAATTCTCCAAGTCGTCGGTAAACATTAACAAAAGTTTTTCTGTTAGGAGCTTCTTCGTACAAAAGACGAGCTAGCCTAGAATTTCCTCGCGCCATTCCATAACAAAAAAATCGTGTCTCGTTGCTCAATTGAAGTATAATTATTCATTTTGGGTGCAAAAAAGTTTAAAAACCGATTATTTACGGTTTCGAAATTTTGTTTTATTCGTTTTTAGTTGATCTGGGTAGGTAACTCGATTATTAAGAATTGAGTAAAAGTGGTTAAAACTTAAATTTTGAGAAAGCGATTTCTGATGAAATGGTTAACTTTATTAACTTGAAAGAAGAGTACCTTATTTTTATAATTTTATCTAATCTTCCAAATTTTATAGAAAACTAATTGAAAATAGAACAAACAAAAAAGTTAGAGCAAAAATTAAATTTACGTTTCATGTTAAGTGCTCTTTATTGATGACATATCTTCAAAATTTGTACTTCTTATGCGAGGCTTTATAATACTTATTAAAAGTGCCAAATATGAAAAAAATTTGTTAACGTCTAAAGTAACTGTGACAAAAATAAAAATTGTAAAACTCAACTTTGAGGCTACACAACTTTGTTATTAGAATAGTAAAAATACGAAGAACTTTTTCCTGTCCGTCAAATATTATGATTTTATATTTTTTTTATTAAAATTTAATTTGATAATTTATTCTTATTAATGAAATAAATTAAAGAAAATTTTAAACTATAAACTTTTAAAGAAATGCACAAAAAAATACAACAGGAAAAAGTTCCTAGTGTGGCCACATCCGTTGTTTGTTTACTTATGTAATATGGCTGAGTAAAATAGCATCAACACTGAAAATCAAGATAAGTTATTATATTATTTATGAATTTATTGGTTATTTCAGGGACGAAGAATGTGTCGCCTAATACAATAAGAAGTTCTACTACTTCACCCGAAGGGACTCAAAAAACTTCTAAATATCATCACAATAATTGTACTGGGGAAACAAATGCAAGTCTTTCCCCTCCTTCAAAAAGAAGTAACAACTCTGGAAACCTTAAGAAATCCGTCCAAAAACCGTCATCATTGCATGTGCAAACAATAAGCACACAAACAACACCAAGAATTGTGTTGACTGATAGTGACACTCAACGTCTTCCGAGTTTATCTACAAAATATTTAGATTTGCCAACAAGTTCTGCAAATAAAAGGAACGATGGAAAAGATGCTAATAGTTCTGGTAGTAGCACTGCTAAGCAGGAAAAATTAGATCGTCATTTGCTTACTATAAATTATGGACTAGTAGAAGGCTTAAAAAAGATGACTCCTAAGAATTTCGAAGAACAGTTTGCTTCTGAAAATGATGGAAGTGGAATAGATTTAAATCAAGACAGTGTAGATCAAGAACTTGTCAATTGTTATAACAAATTGCTAGAAAGAAACAATGCTAAAACAGATAATGTAGCACAGTCTGAGCGTGCGCCTACAGTGGTTTCTGCTTCTGAACCATTTAAAGAACATAAAGTTCCTAACGATGAACCCTTTGTACCTATATTAGCAGATATTCCTAGTTTCAGAAGTTCTACTATTGATCCTTCTGGTAAATGTAGTTGCAAAAGTACTAATCCAAAACCACCAGTTTCAAAAGTTATAACAGCTGTTGAACGTTTAAACAGTTATATTCATTTAGTTCTTCATGAACTCTCAACTACTGTTGAGTCTGATAGTGACACTCAGCGTCTTTCGAGTTTATCTGCTAAAATTGATAAGTTGAGATTAGGGAAAGCTAACATTTTACAAACCTCTGTTTATGACATAGATGAATCTAAAAAATATTTAGATTTGCCAACAAGTTCTGCAAATAAAAGGAACGATGGAAAAGATGCTAATAGTTCTGGTAGTAGCACTGCTAAGCAGGAAAAATTAGATCGTCATTTGCTTACTATAATTTATGGACTAGTAGAACTCTTAAAAAAGATGACTCCTAAGAATTTAGAAGAACAGTTTGCTTCTGAAAATGATGGAAGTGGAATAGATTTAAATCAAGACAGTATATATCAAGAACTTATCAATTGTAATAACAAATTGCTAGAAAGAAACAATGCTAAAACAGATAATGTAGCACAGTCTGAGCGTGCGCCTACGGTGGTTTCTGCTTCTGAACCATTTCAGTTTCAGAGTTTCAGAAGTTCTACTATTGATCCTTCTGGTAAATGTAGTTGCAAAAGTACTAATCCAAAACCACCAGTTTCAGAAGTTATAACAGCTGTTGAACGTTTAAAGAGTTATATTCATTTAGTTCTTCATGAACTCTCAACTACTGTTGAGTCTGTACTCTCAAATTTAATAGTACAAATGAAACCGTGTGTTGCATTACCTGAGCTTGAGCCCACCCAAGAAAAGACTTCTAATTCTGATAATTTCTCTGTAGAAACAGAACCAGTTGTTTTATTTGCGGCATTAAGAAAGATCCAGGAAGCTTTAAATTTACAACCGAGTTCAAGTGCTTCCGATGTTACTTTCAAATCGCTCAGAACATGCTCAGATTCAAATTCAAGTAGTAGTAAAACTGGTTTTAGAGAAATGTTAGGAAAAAACTATTTAAGAAAGTTAGCTTCACACACCCTAACAAAATCATTGAACTCTATTTCCTTAAATACCGATCAGTTTGGCGATGTGTCATCTATAGTAGGTCCTAGCACCAGTCCCTATAAGACAACTCATGGTACATCAACTCCTGTTCAAAGTCCAACCAGAGGAAAAATCTAAAAATGATACTCAACAACCTACTTTAGTGGCAACAAGTGAATATGAATTATCTTCTATTAAATGCAGTTCTGAAGATAGCTTACCTAGTGAACGTCGTAATAGTTAACACAAATCAAGTCAAAATCAAAACAAACAAATATTAACGAATAACTTTTTAAATTATATATTATTTATTTTCTACTCAAATGTAAATTTAATATAATTTTATTTTATAAGTAAAAATAGGGCCTTCATTGAATTTTAATTTTGTATCGATTTTAAATATTTTAAACATTGTAATTAAAAACCACTTTAAGTATTAGATGTGCCTTTGAGACTTGTTACTGTCAAAAAAAGTGATCGATAGCGTGACAATTTTTAAGAAGATTTTATTGTTATGTCTGTTGGCTGTAGTAATTAAATTTTGTTTGGTTTGGAAATTCTAAGCCTAGTAATATTTGTTAATTGTAGGGACTATTAAAAAATTAAAGATTTTAGTAATTTTAAAATTGATTGCAAGACTTAATGGGATATTTTATAAAATAATCTTGTTATATTAGTGAAATGTTTAAAAAAAATTTAATGACAAATTGGACCTGTATTTTTTTAAAGTGCTATTAAAGGCTTAACTTTTTTATAATAGTTTTTGTTTACTTTTTGAGTCAAAATACAGTACATCAATGAACAAAAAATTTATAACTTTGAAATTCGCGCGTCAGTCAGATAGGCGAATAAACGTCAAACAAAGCACATGCTGTTGTTTGTTTACGTTTGTTTATAACCTAACTTTTGCCTTAGTGAATTCATTTTATGTAGTAAATAACGCACCAGTTTGTAAAAAGAGTGTTTTTGATGCAGAATGGAATTAGACAATTTACCAGAGCCCCATGTAACAAAGAAGAAACCAAAAAAAGGTATAATATATTTGTCTTCCATCCCACCGTATATTATCGTTAGCAAAACTCATGAAATCTTCAGTCAGTATGGTAAAGTATGTCGGGTGTTCCTTCAACTAGATAAAAAAGGTACGTTTTATATTATGTATAAAATAAAATATTAATTAATTAATATCTTAGATGTCGAGACCAAACAAAAAAAATCAAAACGAAAATCACCGAATCAATTTACTGAAGGCTGGGTCGAATTTGATCGAAAGTCAGTTGCAAAGAAAGTAGCATTATTAATATTATTAAACAATACTCGAGTAGACAGTCGTAAAAAGTCGAAGCAATACGATTGCACATGGAATATAAAATATTTAAGGAACTTTAAGTGAAAGGCAATCCCTATTTCTGCTAATTTTCGGAATTTTCAAATTAAATTTCAGGCGTTATAAAGCGTCCAAAATTAATTTTGTTTACTCATTTAGATGCAGAATTTTATTCTCTAAAACTTTTATTTGAAGATTTTCTTTCTAAAATACATTGGGAAGCAGGAAATTACCAAAGTATGTTTTTACATGTTAAATCTGTATGACCGAGAGGTCCGGTCGCCACCCTGTATATCTATTCCACTATTAGAATAACAAGCAATAATTTCATTGTGTACCTATCGTAGCAACATTTAAATTGCTACCCTGATTAACGAAAATTTTCAATTGTAAAGTCGTTTTTGTTCTTTCAGTAAAAGCATGATGAAATGTAATATTTTTATCATTTCTAATTCTTTAATCTGCATCATTTTTGGCTCTTTCATATTTGCTCTAAAACAATTAGGGAAGCAGGAATCTATAAAAACGTGAATTTACGTGCTATTGCCTTGTGTATCGGTAGGTCATTCAACACCCGGTATACAGAGTGTCCAAAAATAATATGGTTATTTTGGGCGCATATTTGCAAATTTGGGCGAAATTAATTTCTACTTGGCTATAAGATAGTACATGTGAGCCCCAATTGAAAAAAAAAATTTTAATTATTTTATTCAAAATGGCGGCCAATAGAACGATTGCCCCCTTTTATGGTTTTTCCCTTATAACTTGGCCGGTAATTATTATTATAAAAATTTCAAAACGGCATTATACAGCCAAAATATAGGGCTTTCGTCCTAAATAAGTCGATTTTCAAAATTGCCTACCTTTAAGGGGCCCAAGTAGATCGAAACTTAGATATCGATTTTCTCAAAAACTGGTTCAAACATTTTTTCAATATTTTGATATGTTATAGATAACGTAATTCTCTATCTAACTTTAAATTTTTAAAGACTTGTATGATGCGGATTCAGAGTTATGATTTTTTGAATGTTAGAACTTCATTTTAATAAATATTGATATAATAATTTTTGAGTAACCCCCAAGATGGGATAAAACGAATTGGTGTGTTCGTCAAGGTCATGAGAAATGCCCATAGTCTAATTTTAAAAATAATAAATTTTTAAAGAAAGATGATAAATGTCTAAAAAATTGTAATTATGTAATTTTTCTCACCCTGAGGACGAGAAGTGGTAAATTTTAGAGTTGGGATTTATTTTACAAAGAAAAAAACAACGGATGTGGCCATACCATACCATGGATTTCTTTCAATATCCAGCTTTGGAAAGAATAATGTGACAGCTAATTTGAAACATCCCGACCATCCTGTACATTAAATCTATTTACCATTAATTAATGACGTAAATATAGGTGATGCATATAAACACTATAGATTATGTTGATTTAGCAACTAACAGATCTATTTGATTAACCGGTAACGGACGTGAAATACATGCGGAATAATTCGATTCTATATTTATGGATGTTCAAGTTTCAATTATTGTCAGCTTATCGTTTTGCAATAATTATTATGTCTTATTGCTATTGAACTATTAATTAATATTGGTAAAGAAAAAGGTCCAAATAAAAGCTTTCAATTAAAAATTTACTACTAACTTTTAACTTTCACCATTCGCTTGTTCCTCAATTTTTTTTCCATATTTCGAAATAAAAATAATAATTGTGGGGTGCTACTGGAGTATGGAGACGGTAGTTTAATGTTTAAAAGTTAATCATTGCAAAAAATTTTTCTCGTAGACGTTCTTTGCTCCAATTTAATACCCTGTAATTATTATGACACCCTTATTCTTAATAATCAATAAATTGGTAGGGCACTTTCAGTATAGGTATCAACAAACAGGTTCCAGGTTGATGAGCCCAAATTATACATCCAGTAATCCAGTACAATGCGTTGCCTTTTACCCGAGGAGTTAACCTGAATTTGTTCACTGACTGCCTATGACTGCCATTGACTGCAGATAACTACCGTTGACAGCTCAATTTAGAGAGTGGATAACCCCTCGCTTTTACCTTAATCTCCCCACACAGGTTCACAGAATATTTCAGGACTCTTAGTTAGGCTCGTGACCAAACTCCTGACTTGTAAAGAGCTTTTTTTGACTACACGTAATTTTTAATGCAACATGTACATGTACATTTTACCGTTGAATTTAGTTAAATTATAAACTAAGTATAAACTAATTTAGCCTCTGGGATCCTAGTTAGAACACAAGTTGTTACAAGTCCTGTCTTGACAATTCAAACTTGAGAGAGGTATTATAATATACTTGTGGCAAGATTTTCAACAATTATTGCTATTTTAGAACTTTTAACAAAAACATAAATTTACAGTTATTTTTAACTAGTTAAAATGCATTAAAATAAGATTTATATTTGGTTGTAGGTACTCGTAGGTACTTATGTAAAGTTATCATTTAGAAGCTTAACTAAACAATTTGTTTTCCTAAAATGTGCTTTAAAAAGTAAACTTTTTTGTTTCAAATTAGTTCAAACTATTCAGTCTAGATTATAATTCAGAGGTCGTGGGTTCGACGCCGCTTATAACGTTAGCATCGTTAAACTTTAAAACGTTCTTTAGTGGACACGTAAAACTTTTAGCCTCCAGCCATACGATAATAATGATATTTAACCATTACTAAAACTAAAAGAAGACAGGGCAGGACTGGTGATTTCATTCTCACTAACAACCACAAGCAAACTAATTATCTAAATAATAAAGTGATTAAAATATTAAATCTGTTTTGTGTTAATTAAATTGTAATTACCACAACGTAATTTATTTACAACTTGTAGTAAGTTGTACAGTACAGAGTACACGATAGTAAAGTGCGATCCTCGTAGGTCGTGTAGTTATTATTATTGTAATTAAATTTGGGAAATAGTGCAGGTGCTACGTAATCTAGATCAAGCAGAATTTGTGCTTGCATACGTATTAATTCGTTATAGAAACTTATCTTTTTGTCCAACAAAAGCGCTTGTAGTAATACCTTAAATTGACCAAGTAACATACAACTTGAAATACCTTTGGGACTTTGCAATAATTATTGACCCTGATATGAAATGAATTTATTGTATTAAGATAGTACAGTGAAAATGATCCTAAAATAGCCCTAACAACAAAAAATTTGGTGAAAACTGCTTTTCATAATGCTGTTTAAGAGTCCGAAGAGTTCCTAATAAATGGAGGGTGGAAGCTGGTTTTTGGGGGCTCCTAATTTAACAAAAATTTAGTTTCTTGAAAGTCGAAGGATGAGGTGTTAGAAAATGCAG
The DNA here is from genome assembly GCA_963924605.1 of Malthinus seriepunctatus. Classification (NCBI taxonomy): domain Eukaryota; kingdom Metazoa; phylum Arthropoda; class Insecta; order Coleoptera; family Cantharidae; genus Malthinus; species Malthinus seriepunctatus. The sequence goes on from OZ004601.1 coordinate 1,798,370, forward strand.
TGCTCTATACCAAACTAAACAAAATGCACCAATAATCTAAAAGGTATAGACTATGGGCCCATAACCGAAAACATTGGGTGATCGTATTCAGGCCCCTCTTTTGGGAATAAGCTATTTGAGTGCCAACGAACACGAAAATCTGGTTGGCTTTCAAAAGCAGTGGCTTAAGGCCTCAGGATCTTTCAATGAAATTCTTAAAGAAGGAAAAGAGTGTGAAAAGTTTGACATTTACATCATTCTTATAAAAGAAATCGAGCAAAAAACTCTCTACTCTCTACAATGTCTCTGAGAGCGTGGTATCTGGACTGAAATTAACGTCTTTATGCTACACACCTACAAACATTAGCTTATAACTCATAAACGGTATTAGGGTTGTCCACTAGCAAAGTAACTACTTTTTACATAAAAAGTAAGATTTTACTTTGGCATCCCTCTCAGGTGAATTTCCCGCCCTCCTCACCACTTAGGAGTTTATTATTAGCAACTCTGAGGCCTTACGCCACTGCCTGTGGAAGCCAATCAGATTTTCGTGTTCGCTGGTACTCAAGTAGCTTATTTCCAAAAGATGGACCTGAATACGATCACCCCGGTTTTGTCTGTTATTATTATTATAGTCTAGTAGGTCCTTTATTTGAGATTTTATTCTTTTAACACTCAAAACTAACTTTCTTCTGCAACTAAAATTATGCGTTTTTCTGGAATAGGATAACCAAAGTTTTATGGATGGCTTCATCGCACATTAAGCGTCAAGATCGACGACGCGCTATCCACCTCCAGACCTATCCTAACCGGTGTCCCTCAAGGTGCCACCCTATCTCCGCACCTCTTCTAGATCTTCTTAAGTGATATGCCACTAACCGAAGCTACTGACCTTTATATTTTTGCAGATGACACCCTGTTTTATGGCCAGCAACAGGAACCCACGCCTGGTAGAATACCTAATTCAAAGAGGAGCCGACAGCCTGGAGCTCTGGTTCAAGAAATGGCAAATCTCCGTCAACGCACAGAAGAGTTCGTCCATTTACTTCTTCAAGCGACCAAGTCTCCGCCGTCCGCCAAACATCGAAATCTTCGGTTCCTTGAAAAGAGGAAGCCAGATATCTAGGACTAACCATCGACAAGGGACTCGCCTGGAAACCACACATCGAGTACCTTAGCACTACTATATCCGCTTTTTTTAGGTACAACACTGGACCTCCGGAACAAGCTGCTTCTCTACAAGACCGCCATCCGATCCATCATGACGTACGCTACACCAGCCTGGGGCTACGCCGCACCGTCAAACATCAAGAAGATCTTAATCACAAGATCTTAAACACTTAAGATCACTTAAACAAGATCTTAAGGGCCATCGTCAACGCTCCATGGTTCATCTGTAAACAGCAACCTTTAACGGGACCTACAGATTATCAACATCCAGAATTTTATCTGAAAAGCAGCCTCCAAGTTCCACGAGACAACACTGGACCACGACAACCCTACCATCCGAGGACTATGGAAATACAACATCTACGAGTCTAGGCTTTGGAAGAGACTCAAGTTGGTTCTTGACCGAGCCTAATAACCTCGTTACCGTCACCATAACAGACTAACGTTTATTGTTAGTGACTTCGGACACATTTCATACCACAACATTTTTTGATCAACGTTTTTTCAGATCCGACCGATGAATGAGGTACGGGGTAGAGCCCAGGCACCTCAATAGCCATTTTCAAGATTCCAGCTTCCTGGCTTGATCACAATCAGCTGATCAGTGTCGATCATTAAATGTATGCTTTTAGGAACCCTGACAAAAGCCTCACTTAAGTAGCAAGCCCTTCTCTGGGCTATGGCACAGCGATTTTGTTCAAAAAGGCTAAATTTATTGCTACACCACTAACTTAACTACGTCGGATCGGGACATTCCTAAATGGAAAAATAATATTTTTCGATGAATGTGGAATAGGATATTAAATAATAACGAGTAGCATTAATTATCATAAATCTATCGCTAATACTAATTTAGTAGTGGGTTCCATAATTTGTCGCTCCGTTAATTTTTTTTATAACTTTCATTTTTAATTTTGAAATGTTAAATTATGGGCCACCCTCAGAGGAATAATTAGTAGATTATGCAATGAGGTCTTTTTAATGTAAGTGGAAAAATACGCAAAGCATTAGGTCTGTCATTGACTATTACATAACTGTTAAAATGATAAATATAAAAGTTCAAAAACGTCAATACCTATAGTCATACCTGATTATTTGTCATTATTTTGCCACAGATAACAAAATTATTAATTTTATTTGTCGATGGAGCTTCAGTCTATATTTGTTAGTTAGAGTGTTAACATGTAGTAATAAGTGTAATTGCTCCTCGTAACAAGGATACCTACACACAGCAAGGAACAGAAATATTAATAATAAGGTACAGCAAATGTTTATATTTGATTGAATGTTTTTGTGTTTCTTTGTTTACTAAAACAATTTAACATAAACATTACCATAAGTTAAAAAAATTAAATTTAAAAAATCCGTGTAACTAAATAGCAGCTAGAAATAATTATAAATTGAACTAATTGTTCAAGAACTAGGTAAATTCATGCCGTGAAAAGCAATTTACGCCCATCATATAGGCAACCCATTAGTTAAATGCTCTCATATCATTGGATGATATTTCTTTAGTGGTAGGGAATGAGTAGGAGAAAGTTAATAATATAAGTCCGATTTTCGCCATAAGTTCAGATTCTTATCAGTAACACAGATCAGCAAATTTTAGAAAAATAAGGGTTACTCTTGTGAAAATTAACTTGCAATTTTCGGATTTTTTTTGACTGGAAGTTGTTCGTAATATTATTATAAGTATTTCCACCGAATATTAATTAATTTATTGTAAAAATTGAAATATTGTGATCAACAATTATTATTTTATAATTTAAGGTAATTGTAAATACCTAATAGTAATTATAATTTTAATTATAAGTCATTTGTAATTATATAGGGTGTATTGGATTTATTAACATCCTTTTATGGAAAAACAATTATTTTAATTCACTTCTTAATTAATTAATAATAGTATAAATTAATCGATCTTTTGCGTTTTATTTCTACTATAACCATTGTTTCTATTTCTTTAACCCCAGTTGTGGAGTACGTTACATAATAATTATATTTCTAGTAGTGGTTCATTAGTTTTAGAAAAAAGTCTTAGTGCATAATAAACAGGATAAAAAATATTGTTTCATATTTTTCCGTAACTTTTATTTTGTATATCTATAACTTCGCTTACTCACAATTTCTAATTTTAAGGCCGTCTTCCCAAAATTTTGAGTTTTATATAGAATTAAAGAGGGCGCATAATTAGTTTAGGGTTGTTTATTTCTAAAATAAATAAATTAAAAAGGTTTAAAACTAATTTGAAACATCCATGGTTACTGTTATCTAATTATTTTTTGTTTGAGATTAATAAGATACAGAAAATGTTTTAATTATTAATTAAAAATAATTGTTGATCACAATACTTAAATTTTTACCCTTAAATTAATTAATACTTGGTAGAAATGCTTATTTTAATATAAGGAACAACTTCCAATTAAAAACAACAATTGAAAGCTCATTTTCAACAAGAGTAACCCTTATTTTTCTAAAATTTGCGATCTGTGTTACAGAGAGTTGCTTATGTGTTAGTCGGAAATTTAAATTTCATTAAATTACATTTGCACTATTTGAATAATTTCTAAGAGTTATTTATGATGATTAACAACAAAATTAAATATTTAAGCAATTATTAAAATAAGAGTAATTTTATATTGAAACATTATTTTTTTTATCCTGCCGAGCTCTTAGTAACAATAAACGTTACATATACGTTGTGATGTAAATCTGAAAAGTTTAAATTCAAAAAGTACAACAATTTTTATGATTCACTCTGTGTCATTTATAGTAAAGTATTCCGTAATTTATTTACAGTTTCGATTCAACTTTCGTGCTAGAAGGATCGTTCCAAGTGCCGGTGCTCTTAACACTAGAACATGAGGATTACAAGAAAGTGAACAGATACCAAGATGAAGTTATTGTAAGTTTAAGATATATTTTGAAATAATTATTTTCAATTAATAATAAAGTTTTTCAAATGAAAATTAATTATGATGATTATGATGGCTTTGCTTTGTAATTAAAACAAGAACGAATATAAAAGGCAAGAGCTTTTTGACGATTCACCTTGTGTCGTAACATAATACTAAAACATGTCTTAATTCGTTTCAGTTTCAATTAAACGTTTCACTTGGTAAGATGCTCCCTTAACTGACGCTTCACTTGGGCCTCACAACAAGACGATTACTAAAAATTTTAATGGACCAAGATGAAGTTATTGTAAGTACTACCTACCTAAAAAAATTTTCTCGCAGGGTTTAAGAAAGATTTTGAAATAATTATTTGTGATTAATTAATTAATTTTGCAAATAAAATTTAATTAATTTGAAACAATCATTGGCTTTGCTTTGCAATTCATACAAATATAAATGGCACTAATGACTATGCTTTTGATGATTAAATTTGTGACCTGACATAATTCTAATATTTAATAATTGATTTCAGTATTAATATACATTCAACGTGCAAAGATGTTCCATTAATGCCCGTCTTAACTTAACAGTTTTTAGACCAAATCAAAAGGATTACAAGAAATATTAATAGACCAAGATGAAGTTATTGTAAGTACCTACCTATAATTTATTTCATTCATGCTTTCAGATATTTTAAAATAATTACTTTTAATTAATTAAGTAATTTTGCAAATGAAAAAAATAAAAATAAAAAAGGCACTAGCTTTTTGACTATTCACCTTGTGTCGTAACATAATACTCAAACATTTCTCAATTCGTTTCAGTTTCAATTAACGTTTCACTTGGAAAAATGATTCCGTAACTGACGCTTACCTTGGACTCCACAACAAGACGATTACTAGAAATTTTAATGGACCAAGATGAATTTATTATAAGTAGGTATGATTTTCTCAAAGAGCTTTCGAAATATTTGTAAATAATTACAGGGTATAACCAAAATTAGGGTACCCGTATTTTTTGTTTTCTTTAATTCCTAATTTTTATTGCACATTTAAATGTATAATTTAATTCTCTTCTAAACTCTTTAGTATTGCTATGATTTACAGAAAATCAAATTTTATTAAACATACTGGGAATTAAAATAAGCATTCACAACTTTAAGACCGTGTATTACGCATTTAAATGAGTAAAAAGTTATAATTGAGGGGTGTCCAATAGTTCATACTTTTCGAGTTACGGCCACAACTCAAAAAGTACGAACTACTGAACACCCCTCAATATAACTTTTTCTATTCATTTTAATGCGTACAGAGGGGTGTCAAATGGTTCATACTTTTTGAGTTGTGGTCACAAAAAAGTATGAAGTATTGCAAACCCCTTAATATAACTTCTGTTACTCAATTTTATGTATATTACATGCTCTTAAAGTAGTGATTGCTTTTTTTTAAAACCATGTATAAAATTAAGCTAATTTTTATTGATTATAAAAATTTCAATTAACTTTTTTTTGAAGCTGTCTCAAATCAAATGTAAATCCCCTTTTTCCTAATAACTTCTTTCTTCCGGTACCTTCTTTACTACTATAATTATAGAATCTGTAGATTCTTCTAACTTAATTTTGTTGATTAGAATTACTTGCAACTGGGTGATCCCAATTTAGATGAATTTAGTTTCTTCAAAAATTAGGTATTTGTTGAGCTAATCACGTATTTTTCATTTACTTACTTAACAATTTTTACTTCGGTTTTTTCTTCTTAAATCTTAAACACCTTATTTCTTAAAATAATGATATATTCTAAATTAATAGCAGTTTCTTACATTTTGCATTTTGCTTACATTTTATTTATTTATTTATTTATTAGTATTTTAAATTACTAATTTATTTTGCAAATTAAAAATTAATTAGTTGAAAATAAACATCTCTCATTTTATTTCAGTAGACGTTCGATCTTTTGATTTGGAAAGATGATCCGGTAACTGCAGTGCCTTTTGGTCCACATGAAGAGGATTACAAGAAAACTGAATGAAACCAAGTTGAAGTTATTTTACCTAAGTTTATTTTCTCACTGGGCTTTCGAGATATTTTGAATCGAAATACGTATTTTTTATTATTGGTTACTAAACATTAATTAATTGTAAATAATTATTGGGCGATTAGTACAAAAATTTAAGAAGCAAAAGTCCTTTTAACAATTCAGTTTGTGCCGTTAGGTACATAAAACTACGACATTTCTAAATTAGTTTCAGGTTACCTTTGACGCGGAAAGATGCTTTTCTTCATCACACCGACAGTGCCTTTTGGTTTTGGCCCCAACATGAGGACGAGGATTAGGATGGACGGTTGGACGATCCCCAACATGAGGATGGACGAGGATTAATTTATTTTTAATTTATTTTGGATTGTATTTAAGTAGAAGGGTAGCTACACCTCTCGATTAGTTTTTTTTTTAATTAATTTTTTTCAATTTAAATTCATTGCTTGCTTAGGAGGGTAGCTACCCCTCTATACTGGTCATCGCTACGGATGACGTAGCAGCTAGGTAAGTTGCTTCCAACAGCTCTTCTCCACGTTAAAGAGAGCGCGAGGGGAAGCAACCTCTAAGACCACTGCGAGTTGTCCTCGAATTGGTCGGAGGTTGTTCCTCTTTCGTAGTCTTTGATGTGGCGATGGGCGTGGTCTCCATGTTGGAATGTGGGTGTGCGTTGGCGCCGGGCGGGGAGGGGTAGGTGGGAGGGGGGTCGGCGGTCCCCTCCCCCCTACCCCTCCCCGCCCGGCGCCAACGCACATGCGCACTCCTACATGGAGTCCACGCGCATGCGCATTAAAGACTAAGGAGGAGGAGCAACAACCTACCATTTCGAGGACAACCCCCAGTGGTGGACGGGGCTGCCACCCCTCGTACTCTCTCGGACAAGGTGCAGGGTTGAAGCGACGCCACCTACCTACCAGCTACCCGATAAGCAGCCATTACCAGTTTTAAGATTAATTATTATTTTGTAATTATTTATTGTTTTAATTATGTATTATGTCTTGTGGGCCACCGCTTGATGAGCCGAACTCCTCAAGCGATGACTCCTCAAGCTTTATTTGTTACAGTTATTTCTTTCCAAATCTAACGAGGGATGGACTTGTTGCACTCCATGCCATGGGCTGCAACTTTTAATCTCTTTTTTAATGGTATAGCTATTTTTATAATTTTTAATTTCTGCTGCATACATCGATTAGGACACAGACTGAATCATTAAAGGGACTTTTATTTCTCTTCAATCTCGCTTAGGCGATTTACTAAGCGTTGGCCCGTCAATCAATAATAAATTGTTTACAAATAATTAGTTTTAAATTTGTATAATTAATTAATTAATTACTAGTATATTATTATTATTTTCTTGTGTACATAATAATTATATTAAATATACGTTTTATAATATACTTTTGTGTATTTTTCATTTTAATAAATAGTAAACTGATGTTAATCTTGACATTTTTTCCCAAGAAAACAGTGTTCTTGGAGTCCTTAAGACTCTTCTCTCCATACTCTTCTTAATTTTCAATTAACCTTGGATTTTAAAAGCAAAAAGTAAATTTGTTGAAGACAAATGAAGTCTTAATACATAAGACAATAAATTCCAGCTGGCTAAATCTGTAATACAAAGAGTTCTTCTTTACTTGTGTAAAATGAGATGACAGAGGCAGAGGAGATTGCTATATGAGATTAAATAACAGATGAGTATGACAGCTCATATTAAAAGAGAGAGCTAGAGAGGGAGAGACAGATATAAAGATAGCAAAATAGAGGAAGTTAGAGAAAGATAAAGCGATGAATAAAATGAGATAATAACATAGTAAAATAGAGAGAGTTAGAGATAGATACAGAGATAAGGAGATAAATAAAGAGATAGATGAAATGAGATAAAAACATAGTAAAATAGAGGGAGATAGAGGTAGATAAACAGACATATACAGAGACTGATGAAATGAGATAGTAACATAGTAAAATAGAGTCAGATATAGATAGGTAAACAGACATATACAGAGACTGATGACATGAGATAAAAACATTGTAAAATAGAGGGAGTTATTGACAGATACAGAGATAAGGAGATAGAGAAAGAGATGGATGAAGTGAGAGAAAGACATAGTGAAACAGAGGAAGATAGAGATATGTAAACAGACTTATACAGAGACTGATGAAATGAGATAAAAACATAGTAAAATAGAGAGAGATAACGATAGATTCAGAGATAAGGAGATAGATAAAGAGACTGATGCAATGAGATTAAAACATAGTAAAATAGAGAGAGTTAGAGATAGATTCAGAGATAAGGAGGTAGATAAAGAGACTGATGAAATGAGCTAAAAACGTAGTTAAATAGAGGGAGTTAGCCATAGATTCAGAGATAAGGAGATAGATAAAGACACAACGATACAGAGATAAAGACTCAGATACAGAGATAAAAAAACAGATAAAGAGACAGAGATAGAGAACACCCCGGGTGTTTTTTAAGGGGGGAGGTTTCCCCCTCTCTCTCTCTTTCCCTTTATCAGTCCATCGCTAACTCCCTTTATTTTACTTACGGTTTTTAGCTCATTTCGTCAGTTCCTTTATCTATGTCGTAATCTCTGAATCTATCGCTAACTCCCTCTATTATACTACGTTTTTATCTCATTTAATCAGTCCTTTTATCTATCTGCTTATCTCTGTCTCTGTATCTAACTATAACTCCCTCTATTTAACTACGTTTTTAGCTCATTTCATCAGTCTCTTTATCTATCTCCTTATCTCTGTCTCTGTATCTAACTATAACTCCCTCTATTTAACTACGTTTTTAGCTCATTTCATCAGTCCCTTTATCTATCTCCTTATCTCTGTATCTGTCAATAACTCCCTCTATTTTACTTTGTTACTATCTCATTTCATCAGTCTCTGTATATGTCTGTTTATCTACCTCTATCCCCCTCTATTTAACTATGTTTTTATCTCATTTCATCAGTCTCTGTATAAGTCTGTTTACCTATCTCTATCTTCCTCTGTTTCACTATGTCTTTCTCTCACTTCATCCATCTCTTTCTCTATCTCCTTATCTCTGTATCTGTCAATAACTCCCTCTATTTTACAATGTTTTTATCTCATGTCATCAGTCTCTGTATATGTCTGTTTACCTATCTATATCTTTCTCTATTTTACTATGTTACTATCTCATTTCATCAGTCTCTGTATATGTCTGTTTATCTACCTCTATCTCCCTCTATTTTACTATGTTTTTATCTCATTTCATCAGTCTCTGTATATGTCTGTTTACCTATCTCTATCTCCCTCTATTTTACTATGTCTTTCACTCATTTCATCGATCTCTTTCTCTATCTCCTTATCTCTGTATCTATCAATAACTCCCTCTATTTTACTATGTTTTTATCTCATTTCATCTATCTCTTTATTTATCTCCTTATCTCTGTATCTATCTCTAACTCTCTCTATTTTACTATGTTATTATCTCATTTTATTCATCGCTTTATCTTTCTCTAACTTCCTCTATTTTGCTATCTTTATATCTGTCTCTCCCTCTCTAGCTCTCTCTTTTAATATGAGCTGTCATACTCATCTGTTATTTAATCTCATATAGCAATCTCCTCTGCCTCTGTCATCTCATTTTACACAAGTAAAGAAGAACTCTTTGTATTACAGATTTAGCCAGCTGGAATTTATTGTCTTATGTATTAAGACTTCATTTGTCTTCAACAAATTTACTTTTTGCTTTTAAAATCCAAAGTTAATTGAAAATTAAGAAGAGTATGGAGAGAAGAGTCTTAAGGACTCCAAGAGTGCTGTTTTCTTGGGAAAAAATGTCAAGATTTACATCAGTTTACTATTAATTAAAATGAAAAATACACAAAAGTATACAGTAATGTCCGCTTATAACGAACTTCAAGGGACCAATAAAATCAGATCGTTATATCCAAGGTTCGTTATAAGTGATAAAATAATAAAAACGCAGTTGTAGTAGGTACTTTTTAGATAAGTTCGTTATAACCAAGAGTTCGCTACAACCGGGTTCGTTATAGGCGGACATTACTGTATTATAAAACGTATATTTAATATAATTATGTACACAAGAAAATAATAATAATATACTAGTAATTAATTAATTATACAAATTTAAAACTAATTATTTGTAAACAATTTATAATCGATTGACGGGCCATGGCTTAGTAAATCACCCAAGCGAGATTGAAGAGACATAAAAGTCCCTTTAATGATTCAGTCTGTGTCCTAATCGATGTATGCAGCAAAAATTAAAAATTATAAAAATAGCTATACCATTAAAAAAGAGATTAAAAGTTGCAGCCCAT
>OZ004601.1:2408964-2584748 GCA_963924605.1 Malthinus seriepunctatus
AAAATGGAGATAAATTTTAGATGTCTGTGTTCAGCTCTTCAAGCACTTTCATTCGAGTCCAATCTCATATAGATTGGACCAGAATTACTCAATTTTAATTTTCATTTTTTAATTATCGACGTTATCAACCATAACCACTGATTTCCCTGTATCTCGACAACCAGAAGAGCTACAGCTTCCGTATAATTTTTAATTTACCTCTTTAATCATTTTTAACCTTAGAAAAATTATTTCACCCTTATCTCTTAAGTATTTCTTTATCTTACAGTTTTTAGTTATAGAATTGAAATATTTTAAATTCATTTAGAACTACGTGGAGTGATAAGATTTGTTGTAGGAGCTGATTAGTGTTTTTTGTTCTTACCTTTGTGATTCATTAGCACCCCTGAGTATTTTACAGCCCTTAATTAAAATTTATTAGTTACGTTAAGGTTGAAATTTTAATTTAAAATTATAAATTTTAGTGCGATTTCATTGAGCTCAGTTTTACCATCGCTCGCCCTTTAATTAAAAAGTTATTAATTAATTAAAACGAAACAACATTCTGTAAATGGCCGTTATGGCTTCCACCATTAATGATGAGCTAAGGATTTTAATTAGACGAGTTTGTTTATACAGTAACAAACGGATACAGCAATAGTGCCCCATGGCAGAACCACTTTTAGTTTTATACAGATTTGGATTTCTGGTAAAATGTAGAAACTAAATTAGCAAAAATACAGGGTGTTCGTGTCAAGTGATGACTAATACTGAAGATACGAGAACACTAATTTTTTTTTTCATTTTAGGACAAAACTCATATGACATTTTATACTCTAAATTTAGTGTTCTTTTCCTAAACATAAAAATGTATAGAGTGTTCTATTTTGAAAAAAGTTATTTTTGTGAATATCTTAAAACTTGAAAACGAAATTCTCTCAAAATCGAGGCACACATTTAAGTTTGGTTATCTCCTAACCCATTATTTACATTGAGACACTGAACAAAAACTACTATAAAACTCATATCGCAGAACTTATTGGTTTTAAAAAAACTACACAAACATGCGTCAAACTTCCGATAGTATCCGAATTTCAAAAATTTTTAAAGTCATACAAAATCGAAAATACTGAATCAAATTTCTTTAATTTATTACTCACCAACATCAATCCAAACCATAATCCACTACTTAAAATGTATTCGGGACGATCAATATCATTACCAGAATTTAAACCATCTAAAATATTACCAACGTTTACTAAAAGTCCAATTCCAACATTTAAATTGAGTATTAAGATTGGCCATCCAAAGAGCTCATTAAAAATCAAGACGCTTCTACATAAATCAGAGTAATATTTTCTCAAATAATTTACTTTTCCACAGTAATCGTTAATTTTAACTGTATCTTGAACGTTTATTTTCCCACATGCACATATCAAACAATTAAGAACAAATAATTTTGCGTCGGATGATATTTGAATAGTTTGAGTTAAAGTTTCAACAATATAATTAAACTTCTTTCTTAAAATAATTACGTAATTAATAATTAATATAATTGAAATTAGACAAAAATAAAGATTTGATAATTCAAAACAATAGCGTATGATTAGGAATGTCTCACGTATTGGATGTAAATAAAAACTGAAAATACAAAGAAGAGCGTAGATAATATTGAATAAAGAGAATTGAACCCAGGTGCACAGGTTAACTTTAATATTCGAAATTTCTAATAACGATTTTACAAATTCCTTGTGCATTTTTTCTTTGTAGATCACGCTGTATAAATTTAAAAAAATACAATAAACTATATTAATAGATCCAAAAGCTAAATTTAAAATAAATGTTGAAGTGCTGTAATATTGGTTACCGCTACAAACTTTTCGGTATAAAACAATTACGAAACTTATAGTAAGTGCAATTAACGCACAAATTGCATTTACTTGAGAGAGCTTGTAGGGACTTTTGTGAGGTGCGAAACCAAAAAATGAAACAACTGCATACAAAGGCTGTATGGTCTTATAACCGTTGTTCTCAAGAAACATTGTTAGCAATACTAAGGGAGTTATTAAATATGTCAATAATGCTTTTAGTGTAATTTTTTTTAATCTTATGTTGACATATTTATTCTAATTTAATTTATTAGTGCTATACTAAAATAATAATCCAATAACAACAATGTTTTTGCGCTTTAGACAAATAAGTATTAAGTGCTTTCCTCAGAATAACTCTAAGTTTCCCCGAGTCCAATATATCAAAATTAGTAAAGCGTATTCCATTCTTTTTGAAACCCCCTGTACAAAAAATAATTGAACAATAATTTCAGGTGTACCGGAATATTTTGTTAATTGAGTTTGCGAAACGAATTACGGCGACGTGTCTGACGGCAGCTGGAGCTTATTGAGATTAATTTTATAAACGTATATTGATAGTTTATCGATTGCTATTATATCTTGTTTAAGAGTAAATTCTTTTGTGGATATCATTAAATTATTTTAGCGACTTTAGTCGTTTTAAATTATTAGAGTAAAATATTAAATACTTTTTTTTTTTATTGTTTGAATCAACTTGTAAATTTTGTTAATCGAATTTGCGAAACGAATTACGGAGACGTACATATCTTTTCTGTGACTTTCTGTACTCTTTTATTATTGTTATTATTATGGATCCATTTATCCGAGATTATGATTATTTGGAGATGGTCGCTGATGAGGTGGATGAGCGAGTCGAGTACTTGAAAAATGAATTGCCCTACAGATCTCTTGCCTCATTCTCAATTTTTCATAATAACATTAGAAGCATATCTTGTAACATGGACGAAATGGCGTTGCTGTTGCGTGAGTATGAGTATGAGTTCGACTGTGTGGTGCTAACGGAGACTTGGGCAATAGATACCGTTGAGTTCTATAATATTCCAGGTTATGAGCTGTTTTACAATGAGGGAAGGATAAATCAGAACGACGGTGTTGTAATCTATATAAAAAAGTCCATATTCCTTCATTGTGAAATTGTGCAGGTTGGTGCGTGTAGGGTAATAAAGGCCTCAGTGAATGTTCAGGGGAGCAAGATGTTGATTACCGCAATCTACAGACCCCATACGGTGGATGTTGTCGAATTTATTGATGATCTGGGGGGTTATCTTGCGAATACTTGTCGTGATGGCTATTACGACTATAGCTTTGTTGTAGGAGACATAAACATTGATATCAAGTCGAACTCTGTGATTTCTGGTGAATATTTAAATACTATGGCGCAGGAGGGTTACCAGACCTTAATTAATAACTACACGAGAGTGTTTAATGAATCTAAGTCATGCATAGATCATATATTTGTAAAAACATCTCAGATGCAGAACTGTAGGTCATATGTTCTCAAGCACCTTGTTACTGATCACTACCCTATCATAGCAAAAGTAAATCTGATGTGTGGGAATCAGGGGCAGAGTAATAATGAGACGGATGGTAAATTGTTGATTATAAATAAAGAAATGTTACATAACATGCTAAAGGGGGAACTTTGGGAAAGTGTGTACGATGTTGATAACCTGGAAACCGCCAGTAATAATTTTGTCAATAGAATAACTAGCGCAATGAGATCTGCAAGCCAGCAGCCGGTTGTCAGACGAAAGCATAAAAAAAGACATCCTTGGATAACTAACAGTCTTCTTGAGTCGGTAATTAAAAAAAATAAGTTATATATAAATGCCAAAAAAAATCCTGGCAACACTGAGCTCATGACAGACTACAAAAAGTTTAAAAACAAGTTAACCGAGAGAATTAGGACCACAAAAAGTAGCTATTACAAGCGGATGATAGATGAAAATAAAAATTCAAGCAGGGGACTCTGGGACACAATTAATGAAATTACAAATAAAAAAAGTAGGAATGGGGAGGTTAAAAAGATTAGGGTAGGAAACGAGTATATTTCTGAAGAAAGAGAGATGGCTGACTATTTTAATGAATATTTTACGAATGTAGGAAGAAGCCTCGCTGAGAAGATCCCTGTAAATGACTCAGCTGTCGAACGTTCTGTAATTGTTGAAAATTCGGCATTTTTTCTTCCGACCGATTCAGGGGAGATATTGGTTTTTATTAAAGAGTTGAAAGCTCACACAGCTCCGGGATGTGATAATATCTCATCAAAGTTGTTGAAGGACATAGCTATGCTCATCGTGGATCCTTTGACATACTTAATCAATGAGATCCTCGTTACGGGCGTTTTTCCTGATATTTTTAAAACTGCGATATTGCGGCCGGTTTATAAGAAAGGTGATAAGTCAGACTGTTCCAACTACCGTCCAATATCAATTGTTTCAAATCTGGCAAAGATTGTAGAAAAGGTTATTAAACGTAGAGTAGTGGATCATTTAGATAGATATAATCTGATTTCAGAAAGGCAATTTGGTTTCAGGAGAGGCATCTCTACGGAAAATGCAGTAGTGCATTTAACGGGGGAAATCTACCGGGCATTAGACGAGGGTCGCCACGCGATGTGTATATTTTTGGATCTGGCAAAAGCTTTCGACACTGTTAATCATGGAATATTACTAGGGATAATGGAAAATATAGGCTTTCGAGGGGTAACTTTGAAGCTCTTTGAAAACTATCTGCATAGTAGAAAGCAATGTGTAAAGATCGGAGATAAGATCAGCGATTTTAGAGTAGTCGAATGTGGTGTCCCTCAGGGAACGGTGCTGGGACCCATTCTCTTTATAGTATACATAAACAGCATATTTTCTTTGGACTTGATTGGTAGCGTCTCATTGTATGCTGATGATACAGCGATGTTGTTTTCTGGAACCTCATGGGAAGCCTTAAAAAGGCAGGCAGAGGAAGACTTAACCTCTTTAAAGTTGTGGTTTGATCAGCGAAGACTAACAATAAATTTTGATAAGACGTATTTTATATCATTTACTTGTAAAAACATAAACAGACCCTCCTTTAGCACTCTGAATTTTACCGTTGACCGCGCTTCCTTTGAGATAAAATCTACAAATGTAATCTCCTATTTAGGAATACAATTAGATCAACACCTTAAGTGGGATATGCATATAAAAAATGTAGTTAAAAAACTTAGACCGATCTTGTTTTATTTTGTTAGGATTCGTGGTATTTTAGACGTTCGACAGCTGAAAACTATTTATTTCGCGCTTGTTCAATCGCACCTACAATACTGTATATCGGGATGGGGAGGGATACTGAATGAGCACGTAACAAGCCTTGAGATATTGCAGAGGCGGTTCTTAAAAATCGTTCTTAATAGAGAACTAATTTTTTCCAGTGAAATTTTATTTCAAGAAGCTGGAGTTTTTGATATCAGACAGCTGTTTTGTTACAGAGCTTTGTGTTTGCTGTTTCCTCTGAGGAACAACTTAAGAGGTATTGATCACGGTTACCCTACACGTCACAGGGATAGGGCTGAATACCAAGTTGAGAGAGCACTTAAGACAATTGGTCAGCGCGCGTATCATTTTATTGCGCCAAGACTCTTCATAGGGTTGCCACAGGAATTGAGAGACAGTCGAAATTTGCTCATATTTAAATCTAGAGTAAGAGCTTACTTGTTGACCGTGAATAGAATGGAGATCCATCAGGCGATTAATATGCGGTAATGGTGAAGTAGTCATTCTAATAGGTTGAAATCCTTATACTTACAATAGTGATAGTTTCTCGCTGCTCACGCACAAGCTTTTAAGCTTCTGTGAGCATAGGTACTCGTCTTTGTTTATCCGACTCTTATCAGTGTACTTTTTAAATTATTGAAATTTAACTAAGTAGGGATGAATGGATTTTGTAATTAATTATATGTTTAATTTTTGTATTATATAGTAAATTACTCTGTAGATTATGATATGAATTGTGGGTTGAATAAACAAACATTATTATTATTATTATTATTAATTTACAAATAAAATCCAGAGACACATTTAAACGTAAATTTATTAATAAATAATCAAACTTACCCACATTTAGTACAAGTTAATCCTTAACATAATCCTTGTATTTTTAATGAACAAAACTTATAAACTTAATTAATAATTTCCGAATTATGACCGACAGTTTAATCCATAATTAACGCGTTGAGCTGACTACCTAAGTCGCCACATCCGGGGTCTTTTATAACCTTTGGTGTACGTGACCGCCGGCACTTGCGATCTTGCTGAATAACACATTCCCGATTTATTACAATATTGCCTGTAATTGTGCAATCCTTTATTCGAATTATCGGTTAATGACTTTTAATAAAATTGCGTAATATTTAATACGCGTGACAACATAAGTAATTTAATACGTACTATCAATCCAGCAAGCCACATAGGTAAAACACGTCAAAACAATAACTATAAAATGAGATGTATCTATAACATCAATTTTCAAAGGAATCGTAGACAAAATGAGCCCTTTCATCAGATTTTAGAATAGCATCTACTTGAATTAACGTACTAATTCGCAACTCAAATTTTTTTAAATTAAAAAACGACGCTTTGTAAATGGCCTTTATGGCTCGCATAACTAACGATGAGCTAAGGATAATATCGATGCTAATTATAATTGCAGTTTGTTTATTCTTGATTAACATCGAGCTATTTTTCCGTATAAGGAAATGCAACAAATAGCAATGTACATTATAAAATTAGCTACAACAGTTAAATGAATTTTAAAAAATTTCATTTTTCTCTATAGTTGTTCTAGTATTTATAGGGTGGCGTTAAAGCTAAAATAGTTGCAATTTTGTATAATGGTTTGATGTAATTTATGCCACTCACTGGTACTAACTAACACTGTTAAGAGCAATTTGTTGACTTAAATACAGAATTTTTTTTTCAATAATATGACAATATTTTAATTAATAATTTTAGATTAGTTTGATGGTACAATACATAATTATAGAGCATTATCTTTAATTAAATTAAATATTAACTTTGACATAAAGTCAATAATAAATTGTACAACGCTGTTCAATTTAATTTTAATAATACAGGGTGAAAAATAGGAGAGTGTTGGAACTAAGCTATATAGGTAACACTGTTTGCTATAGGTGTGACCCAGTTTAATTACCTAAGTTAGTACTACTTTAGAAATTTTATTGTCATTAGCAGCAGTGATATTTAAAATATTTGCTAAAGGATTCGGCAGTGGACACACTAGAGTTATCGTCTATCACACCACACACTATACTGTCAACCTCAGACCAATAAGCAAAGATGGACCCCGTTATTTACATTTTTATTTGACGCCAAGACTTTTGTTATGGTACACATTGTAAAGATCAGCTTCGAAACGAAGTAATACGAACTATCACGTTCGTACTATTACAACTGCATCCGAAGATCGGATATTTCGTGTTATCGTAATTATTTATTTATGTTTTGTAAATAAGATTTCCAAACAAAGTACGTTTTTACTGTTTTTCTAAAAATTTATAGAAGGCATATTAAAATATATTTTATAAAAAAGGTGCGCCAGTGTGTATGTAAGAGACTACATAAAAAATAAGAAGAAATATCTTTCCATAGGTAAAAGTGAGGTTACATCTTTTGTTGTTGACGACAGTGGCGTTCCGTCTAAACATTTTTAAACCTAATTAATATTTCAGATTTCCAAACGATAATATACCGCACGCCTATGTTGGAGACGGAATGTTGATGTTTTCCGTCTCCTACTCTCTTCCCCTCACTTGTGTATCTTGGCGACAGTTTTCAACCGCACTATTCATATGTGTACGGTGTCCATCTTTGCTTATTGGTCTGAGCTGTCAACAGACCACCACTAAAATTTAAACGTCTTGGTGTTCATCTATTTTTAGTGCAGTGGTGATAGACGATGGTTCCAGTGTGCCATTCTCACTACTCAACTCCTAATGCTTCATTTAAAAATAATAAACGCTGAGAACGGACACGGACAAGTTGCAATTCTCGCTTTTATGAGAAAAATTATTAGTTGCAGTTAATCAGATCCCAAGGAACGATCACCGGTCTTTGCCTCAAATTTAATATTAATAATATTTTTTTCTCATAACTATCATTGGTCAATTGGTTAATTCTTAGAAATGACGAAGAAACTCAAAAAAGTTAAATATTTTGTTTAAGATTTTTTTTTGGCGACGTTTCGATTGGTATTAACAATCATAATCAATCATGCTTTTAATCATGTTTTTAATTTTCCCTTATAAAAGTTTTTTTCCCGGTAGTAATCTTTCATTTTTTTATTCGAATTATTTAAAATAAATTTATTTAAATATTCGATTTCAATCGTAACGCATCTATTAATAACTTGGATTATACGACTTCCTAAAGGATAAATTTTACCCATAGCAGATGATCCAATACTTTCTAAATCTATCCAGATGTATCTAAATTTCGCTTTACTGCAGCTCCAATAATCGCAATATTTGTGGTAACTCGAAACCATAGCTTAAGCAATGCCTCTTTTTAAAATAAAAGGTACTGCAACACAGATCCCTGATAGCGAGCGATGGACAAGTTCGCGCAGATTTGGACACGCGCCTTCAACAATTTAAATACGTTTACTACTGCGTTGGTGAGATAAATAAGAGTACCAATTTAGGTATTTGCGCATTCCCACCACACGCCAATATAAATCTGTTTTGCAGTATCATGATTTAAAATAAGTATTCTATTTTTAAGTAATTTATATTGTTTTGATTATTAAATACACAGCAGATATTTAATTTAATTGTGATGTAGGTACAAATATAAAGAGCAAGTTATTAGTTTTGTGAAAGAACGAAATATATATAAATTTTTTTAGATCATAGTGCTTAATATAATTTCCTCGTTTTGCATAAAATTTTAAATTTTAAATTTTACACTTTACGTGTTAATTTGTATTAGTACAATTACATAAGAGGTAACAGTTCCCAATATTCCTAATAACATAGTATAATCGACGTTGAAGAAGCCCGCGGCCGAAAAGTACGGACACTGGTGGGTCGCCTGCTGTGCCAACAAGATGAGTTCTTCTCTCAAGATACGATCCTGCACGTTATTGCTCACTGCAGGAACGTCAAGCAACAAGTTGTAGCAAACTGTTGCAGTTTTTTGAGCTTCCTTTATAGTCATATCGCACGTAACTGCCAAAACAATACCCATAACCTGTAACAAACGAAAAACCAAATAATTAAGAGTCGAAAAAAAGTTTGTGTGGAGTTTGAAGAAATCATATTTTTCCCGAACTCACCAATAAAGTTCTAAACCAAATACCGCTTATATTCATGATGTGGTACTGCATAGAACCTCCTTAATTATAATTTTGTTTATCCAATAATAATGGGTTTGTTTGTGCAGCAGTTTCCAACCGTTGGAAACCGTCCAACGCATGCGCATATTCAATTTCGAACGCGAAATTAAATATGCGCATGCGTCGGGCGGTTTCCAACGGTTAGCAACTGCTGTACAAACAAACTTAATATCACAGTATAATAATATGCTACGCATACAGTAGTGCCAACGTGCAAAAATTGTGTCGCTAATATTGTTTTGCGCATGCGTGAATGTGTACTATCCGTTAAATGGCGGGTTATTGTTGAATACAGTGCACATTTAGTATAGTCACCTATGATAAAAGAAACCAGGCAACTATTTTTTATAAATTTTATGTCAGCATGAACGAGCATGAATGACAAATCGAATGTGCACGTTATTATTACATTTTTTATAAATTAAATATTTTTTATTTGCATCAAAAACCGAAACGGAAGGTACCTTGTACTAATGAAACATGATTTCAATACATTCAGATACTTATTTATGCTACCCTTTACAAATAGACAGTGACAGCTGACATAACCTATAAAAATAATTTGGAATTTACGCGCTCTTATATACTTCATACTATCCGAAAAATGGCGGACGGTGTTCAAGGTCACTGATTTTGGCGACAAGAAATACAATGGTAACCATGGGGTTGTCACTACTGTATCCGTAGCAAATAAGTATACTGTGCTAATACTATACGATTGACAGTTTGTAAAAATCCAATCTTGATATGATTAATAGTTTGTTATTTAATCAACTAGTGCGTTAATAAGACCGATTGATAATCAAGACATTTTAACGCGCGAGAGTAGCGAGCGCGTTAATTGTTGAGATTATTAATCGGCAATTAACACAAGAGTTGATTACTAAATTTTTCCGTCGATCGCCTCTCATTAAATTGGAGAAAATCTAAGTTTATTTTACGACAAAAATGCAACTTTTA
The DNA here is from genome assembly GCA_963924605.1 of Malthinus seriepunctatus. NCBI lineage: Eukaryota > Metazoa > Arthropoda > Insecta > Coleoptera > Cantharidae > Malthinus > Malthinus seriepunctatus. Next base: position 2,419,161 of record OZ004601.1, read on the forward strand.
AAAAATATTCTACAATCAAAGGTACCATTGAAAACAAAAATTACAACTAATGTCACAATTAATGCAATATTTGGTGTGATTTGGTTGCCTATACCATAATTGATCGTTAAGACCGCACTGAAAAAGTGGAGGGGGAGACATTTTTGCCATAGCGTGTATTTTTACCACTTTAAGTTGAAGGAAAAAACTATAGATGTCAACCAATCTCAAAGTAAAAAAAAACAAGAAACAGTACTTGAAATAAGTAAAATCAGCTAGAAACCTGGAGGGGTGCAATAAATCAAATCTTTTAGCTTTTACAGGGTTACAAAAGAACAGTAAAGTTAAAAATTTATACCTGGAACTTTAAAATTTTGCTTGCGCCATCTAAAAGGCAATGCCTGAACTATTGTCGAAAGATTTGGTTGAAAAGACCGCTGAGGACATATTTTGATTCAGTATTTTGTTGAGAATTTCGTTTAATTAGCGATGGAATCACTTAAAAATTAGGTATTGTTCTTATAACGATTTCCACCAGGAGATAACGGAATTTCATCAATATTGGTTGCTTCAAAATTTGAAAGTTTCTTGTTTTCAAAAATTAATTTAACCTATTTATTCATAATATAAAGCAATGAAAATTGTTCATCTCCTTCATTGATCTTTCCTTATTAAAATTTCCAAAAAATTAAGTTCATAAACGTTTAGTTTTTAAATCCCGCAACAAAAACTAAATGCTTATTTTTAACGTTATTTAACTCCAACTTTTGCCGCTTTGTCAGCGCGGCCTTAACCCTCCGTTCCACGGGTGAGGCCTGTGAGATTTCGTAATAATGAATCTTTGCTGTAATTGTTGTAATTATTTTTTTAGGAACGCAAAATTTTAGGTACCTTTCAGGAATGTAAACAGTCAAATTAATGTTAAATAATAACCAAAATATAGAGTACAGTGTGGCCATAGGGCAGCCGTTGGACTTCACAGGCCTCACCCGTGGAATGAAGTAACTTTTGAAGATTAAATATAATTTCTTGTTACGACAATAATTATCATTGTCATTTGCCAATAATTAAATTATCGATATAAATCGGGTATTCCCCGTTGTACTAATTAGTTATTTTTATCTAAAGTAAGTGTTATTTTCACAGTTGTGTGTTGTCTGTGTTCAGTGTGTGCACTTAGTGCTATAAGGATGAATGGGGTTGAAGATCGGCCAGATCCACCCCCAAGCAAAAGAGGATATTGCAAATTTTGTGTAAGACGCAAAACCCGTTACTTTTGTAAATTTTGCAAGGTTTGGGTGTGCCAACAACATACAATAACATGTTGCCGTGATTGCGATGATAAATTTACGGCGTAACTTTGACCCTCTCCATTTTGTGTACAATTCAGTTTTTTGAAATATTTTTGGGTTTCACTAATTGTTTATTTTATGTACTACATAGAAAAAAATTATTTTGCCGTTTTGCCATTTTTCGTTTATGTTTATTGTTTATTTGAAAATAAAGTAGAGAAAATTAATGCGTTTGTTTAATTTGTAATAAAAAGTAATTACTAATAACTTTCTTTAATTTTTTTAATGTATAAATAATAATAAAGCGACTATAATACCAATATATTAACGCAAATACTAAAAAGTTTAAAACCCTGTCTAAAATTCGTATTTTTCTTGTCGACTTCTCAGACCTCACCCGTGGAATGGTGTTCTGCCAAGTCCACCCGTGGAACGGAGGGTTAATGGAAATTTGATCATTAATAGGGGTTATTAATGATCAATTTGTTATTGGTTAATGACATCCATTAACAATCGATCGACGGAAAAAATAATTAATATTTGTCGACCAAATAAACTATTGAAAATTTCAACCATTGCGTATAGTTTAGTAAATTTATGACCTTAGTAAATAATAATTCCAATTTTCGCAATTTTGAATAATCGACATCTCTACGTTCCGATGCAAAGTTTCTTTAACAATTTTAATTATACTTTCGTTTAGTTTTACAAAAAATTGTTTAATTCTTATTACATAATTGTGAATTACTACGATCATAACCCTAAGGTTTTGTAAGGTTAGGTTAGGTTCCCCTCAGGGGCCAGCAGACAATTCTGTTGGTGCGGGCATTGCAAACCCGAGGTACCCGAGCAAACACACCTAGGGGCCTGGCAACCTGCTCCTAGGTAAATCTTATAACCAAAAAGTTTTAATAATCCTAAATAGTCTAGTAAAAAACTACCAAATTTTGTCATGACAATTTCAAGGGAATTCGTGGTCTGAAACCACTATCAGGCACGCATATCCAACTTCAAGGAGGCCCGCATCTCCCTGTGTTTGTGCCAAATTTAATTAGATCAATCGCTTCTAGCTATTTATTTTTTTTTAATTTGACGTGCAATAAAAAACATTCTCAAGTGACTAAGAAATTATTTTTTCTACTCCCATATGTGAAACTAAGCATTTCGTCATCACTTACTCGTTACGAAAATAGCATTTTCGTCTCTAGTGAGAAAAAGTTTTATTACAAGCGGATGTTGTTTACAACATGAGGTGAAACCAGTTTTTTTGTGGTCGGTTCACATTTTAGTAAAAAGAATTATTTTTTTAAAATGTACTAATTATCGTCGTAGAAAAAATAGCATTTACGACTCGAGATGAAATCCGTTTTTTTCGTTCGAAAGATTAATTCACTCGCCCCTACGGGGCTCTTGAATTAAATTCTATCTCACGAAAAAAACGTATATTTCATCTCATGTTGTAAAAAATACTATTCTAATCCATATATTTAAAACGCGAAGCCTTTTCTTTTCCGCTAATTTTAGCGTACTTCTACTGGATCGATTTTGATGATCTTTTTTTTAAATTGAAGCTCTTGACCCACAGATATGTCACCACTAATTTTTTTCTCAAAATTATTAATTTCGTACATTGTTTTATATTTTATAATATACATAATAAAATAATCAATTTTATAATTTAAAATAATCCAATTTTAAAAATTATAAATGAGAATAAATGTAGATAGTATTTGGTTTTATACGATAAGGCACACATTATACATTTGGTAGTGGTGACAAAATTTTCAATACTTTTATTCGACCAGTACGTTTCTAATACGCGATATGGTCAGGTTGGTGCGTGCATTTTTAATTACGTTTCGTGCTTTGTGAATTTTTGATTTTTGAGACGGTTTTTTATGTTGCCGTCTTTGGCTTTTAGTTATCTTTAAGGTTAGTTTTCTTATTTTTTTTATGAAATAGTCATAGCTCATTCATATCTTCAAAAACTTTGTCGATTTCGACGGGGGTGACCGCTATTATAATAATTTTTGAAAATTTCATTTTTGTAACACATTCATCTTTACAACTACTTCGTCGAATTTCGACGGGGGTGCCCGCTCGTAATTATAGATTTGTCAACTTACCAAAGGCATAGAGATCCACAAAACCATTACAACTATAATTTTTATAACACTTTTGTAATCTAAATGAACATTATACAACAATAACTCCATAATGTAGTTAATATTCGCGAGAATTCCAACACCCAAACATAGCATATTACATAATATTTGCCAACCAAAAAGTTGATTAAATAAAGCAACAATTTCGCTAACAATAATGTACAATTTTCTTAAAGAATGGACTGTTAAATGGTGATTTTCAGTACTAATCCCAACACATCTAGTATTAATTTGTATTATACTACTTATAAAAGGATTATATCTATCAATTGAAGATAATCCTATACTTTCTAAACTTATCCAAATGTATTTGAATTTCCGCTTGATTAAAATTATGTTATTAATCATTAACAATCCTACCGTTACGAGATAATAAATCAAAATTATCGTTAACACTTTGTCTAGTACTTGTAAATAATTGTTAAATTCTATAAGAATTGCATATGATAATACGAAAAAAGAGTATAAATGCAATATAATTAGTTGTAACCAGACATATTTCTTAAATTTCTGGTTATAATTTGAAATTGTTTTGATATAACTCATAAAATTTATAAATACTTCTGATTTTAAAATTGTGACGTAAATAACTGAAATATTTATGGAAATTAGGCCTAAAATAGTAATTAATGCATTGGTCACTGTTTGATGTATTTGTGGAAAATGCTTGTAATATAAATCTGTTTTTAATCTCAAATGAAATAAAATCGAAATATTAACCCATTAGCGCCCACCGACAATCTAGCCATTAAAAATTTGTAAAATCTATACAAATTGTCTATAAACAAGACTAAAGTTAATTAGAACCAAAAAAAAATTTTGTTTTGTTTATGGTTTTTGAAAAAAAGACCTGTACCCAAGCGAGTACACTGGGCTAATGAGGGTACAAAACGTATAAAAATGAATTTTTTTTATTTGTTTGAATTTTCGTATAATAATTATTAAAAATTTTAAATAAAGTTTTTTTGCCAATGCAACATAATTAGATACCTAATATTAAATTATTTTATCAAAACAAATAGGAGAAATAATATTTATCAAAATAAAAATAAAGACGTTTTAATTTCCGGAATGAAATAGTTTAAAACATTCTCGTTCAATACAAAGTGCCACCATGCATTTTTCACAAATCCATCTGACTCTCATGTGGCATTGACGACATCTTTTTGGGTTGTCGATCCTTTTGGGAAAATGCCCCACAGGATCTTCTAAAATGCTTCTTGGTAACGAGCCGGATGGTTTGATATCGATCTTCGTTGAACAGCTTTATTGTAGGACCTTAGGTAATGGCGAACAATGTTTCTCTGGAACAACAACAGGTCCATTTCGTCATCTTTTGTGCTTAGTTCATGAAATTTCCAAGCATTTACAACTATTACGTTCATCATATGGGTGAAAAGCACCCACTACCATTTCTTCCCATGAATACTAACAATTATTCGCCGCCTGATCAAGTAAGTCCACTCCACCCATTGACAAATTATAATTTTTAAAAAGGAGAGGTTGAGCGACAGATAATTTTTCTTTTTTTTTACTACACCAGCGTTTCACTCTCCCAAGAGGTTCTACTGAATCATAATTAGTTACCATGGTAACAGAACTATTGTCATTCCACCGCACAAACAAAATCGAACTTGTTTTATCGTAACGATAATCGTAATGTCCACGATCTCTTTTTTTCATTTCGGTAGAGGGTACAAGAGGACACTTCTTTATGCGATTTTCACGTACCCTGCCCGTGGCTCTAAAACTTTTCTGACGAAGAGAATCTAAAAGTTCGCAACTAGAAAAATAACAAAACCAATGCCTAAATTTTTGTTTACGCTTGCATCTCCGATGTTATCAATTGCCTTTGATAGCGTTTCAAACTTTTCGCCATAGAACGTAGATGGACGAATTTCCGGAAAATGCATTGTATAGATGTTCAAAATTTATTTATTTATGTGAATTTGTATACGTTAAAACCCGTTGTACTCGCACGGGTACAGTGAAGTTTATATCAACATACAGGAAAAACGTTGCAAAATTTTGATACGACAATAAGTCATAATTATTGATATATGTCTTATAAAACATATTCAAAAAATAAATAAATTATAACTAAGAAATTTTGTGATTACTAATTACAAATTGAACTTACCAGAAATATCTTGCAAATTGGACGTGCAACCACAACTATAAAACTTTGTTTCCTGAACAGAGCTAAATATATATAAAAAATTAATACCTAATATGTAAGATGAACCTTTGTTTAACATTTCTGCAGCGCCAGTAATTTAATATCTTATCAGCAGTTATCAGTAAAGTCATGTCTTTTAGCTGTACTCGCGTGGGTACACTGGGCGCTAATGGGTTAATAATTAAAAAAATAATTACGGCATATATTTTTTGATTAACCTTCCAGTACTAACATGCCATCCTATAACATCCATACTAACGCCGGTCTCAGAGACCGCGCTTAGTTTTAATTTTTTTTTACGTATTTTTTACAACTTTTTTATTGCAAATAGAAATTATTTCAAATATTTAGTAATTTTTCTGGATACTTATTATAATTTTAGCAAAAAAAAATTCATATTAATAACCAAAATTCACTTTTATAAAAATAAACAAAAATAAAAAGATGCATAAATTAAATAAGCGATTTCAAACGAATTAAACAAAATTTTTTAATAACTAGTAATATTATAAACAAACCTAGGAACAACACTTCTAAAAAGGTAAAAATATTTTTTTCATCTTCAACAATAGCTGAAATATTTTGGATAGAACATTTGTCGCATTTTACATGTTAGAACATATACAGCATTTTACCGCATGCACCAAAAAAAGCTACTTATTAATTGAAGTAAATGCAAAAATCTCTTCTGTTTTTTTGTTATCCTATTTCTATTCAAGACAAGTGGAAAAAAATAATTTTTAACTAAAAAATTTTAAAAATTTTGAAAAAATATTTAAAATTTTTAGTTACTGTTTTACTAACGTCGGTCTCTCAGACCGAAATCAATTATTATAATTGAACCATTACAAACTTATGCTTGCAAACTTCAAAAAAATGTGTGAGAGCATTTAGTTTAAAGGTACTGATAACCTCCCAACCCTAACAGTTCGTATTTCAAAGATATTAATAAAAATAAAACTCGTCGGTCTGTGACACCGAGTGTTAGTACTGAAAGGTTAACTTTGGAATTTATTGATAGGTTTGGTATTATGCCCAAATATGCGTTTAGTTTATACAAGGGTTTTACACTATCGTTAAGAAGTTCCATTACCAAACTAGCACTTTTGCTTGATCCAAAGGAAACTATCTACTACTAGTATTAAAAATAAATAATTTTCAGTTAGAAAAATTGTACTTTTATTTACTCATTGAGTTTGTAACCAAAAGAAAAATGCTGGTTTCACACTATCGTTACTAAAAGTCATTACAAGCTTGATTAAAAGCTAAAATACAGAAAAACACCCAACCTAAGTGACCAATTTGCCTAGGCAACTAACATCTGATAAGCTAATACATCGAATAACTACAGAAAACTAGTCACTTAGGTTGAATATATTTCTGAAGGCTCTTTGTACTATTAAAAATAAATTAGACGAATTTGTTAGTCCTTCGAATTCTGACAAATGAACCTTTTTTTAGCAACAAAAATAATATCCATAATAAAAGTAATAGGTCTATAAAAGTTAGAAAATAATTAAACTAAAAGAACTTTACAACGCGGGGGTAACTTCCAAGTAATATACTTAGTCATTACTCATTTGTAGTCATTAGTATTCATTTGCATACTAAGGGTTAAATGTTTATTTTCTTGCAAATTAGGTATGTTTGAAATGATTGATAGTAGTGGTTTTTACTAGTTGGAAATTAAAACTAGCGGATAGAGACAGCTTGCGATGAAATACTCCCGCTAGAGGAGCATGCGCAAAATTCAAATATCAATGTGTACGTTTTTGTGAAACCGTAAAATGCTTGTAAAGTAATGGCAATTTAAAAAAAATGCATCAATACACAACTAATAATTAAAACTTTACTGCAGTATCAATTTTTATAATATTGTCAGTTACATGTTCCTGGGCAAAGATATTTTGAAAAATTACCTATCAATTATTAAGTAAAAGGCTCCACTTATAAAATAAAAGAAAAAAATTCACTCCACTACTTAGGTACCTGCTGAGCATTTTAAATTTTTATTATAAAATGCTTTAAATGGGTACATTTTTATTTTTACAGTTTTAATATCTTAGAATACACGCTAACGATAATCTGAACATGTTATAAATAAATATTTTAGCCATCAGAAATGTTTAATTTTTTTGATTTAAAATTGCGCATAACGCAATTTCTTGCTTTTCTTGTACGCTTGGTTCAGCAAGGCGTCGGGATGAATCTTTCTTTTTCTTGTGTTTTGTTGAATATAATTTTTTTCTTTGTTGAGTTATTTTTTTGTTGGACGGACTTAACGAATCATGAGGAAGCGCTGGTTTCCTCATTTCTACTTGGCTATTTGCTATTGCTGCTACAGTTGGTGCTATAGGGGCACACAGCTTCTTAAACGCTTCCAACTGCTCCACACAAATAATATTAGCAGCAACGTTTTGCAGATTTGTTATTATTTTCTGCGCTTCTGTAGCGATCATGGCCGCATCTACCACTGTGTTTGTTGTTCTGCATGTAGGCTGCAGGCCAGTCAAAATACCATTAGCTTCATCTGAAGTTGGATTTTCGTTTATAAATAAACTATCGTTATCGTCTAAAAAAGACAGAGTCAAAAATTATGAAATAATAAATTATTTAAGAGAATCATGTCATCATGCACTCTCTTACAAGACACAATCACAGTTTGAATCTTTGACACAAGAAATAGGATTTCCGTTTAGAAAGCTATCACTTTCGCGCCAATATTATAGTGCTTTTGCGCAAGCTCTCTTGCGGGATTATTTCATCGCAAGCTGTCTCTATCCGCTAGTGAAATTAAAGAACAAATACAGTTATATATTTAAATATACAGGGTGGTTGGTTTTTTACTGTCCAGCTAATATCTGCTGAAATATTGAAGATACACAAAAAAGTTAAATTAGAAACTTTTCAAACAACACTTCATCTACAAAATAGCGCAAATAATTTTTTTCCATGGCCGACTTGTTTTCCTAAAAAATATGCAACTTTGGTTTTTTAAATAGAACACTTTGTATATTTTTACAGAATCGTGTTCTAAATTAATTTCTCTTTACAACGGTATATCACAAGTACCATTTTGCTTTCTAATTATGCCCAATATTTAAAAAAATAACAGGATGAGTGTTGCAGAAAACAGTCAAAGGAGGCCAAAAAATGTTGAATTCCATGGTGGACAATCTGAACAATCATTATAATACATTAATAATAATAATAATAATATATATTTAGCCAAGGCTATAGATACATCAACATAAGAATAATTGATAATCACAAACAAAAAAAACAAATTCAAAAGCAAATGCTGAAATTAAATAACATTTTCTGTAATATACAATTTTAACATATTTTTAAAGGCTATAAAATTATTACAATCTTTCAAATATACAGGCAACGCGTTAAACTCTACTATTCCCTTAAAAAATATACTTTTTAATGTGTTGGACCTATTACAAGTCCCAACATAAAAATCACTAGCATTTCGAGTGGGATAATCATGAATATCACCGGCAAATCTAAACCTATTACTTAGTTGTAAAGGTACTAACCTATATTTAATTTTATATATTAATTCAAAGGTCTTAAACATGATCTTTTGCTTAATATTCATAAATTCAAGAGCCGTTAACATACTATGTACAGAAGTAAATCTATTACATTTTAAAATTAATCGCATCGCTCTATTTTGTATCTTTTGTAGCTTCTGTATATAATTCTGTGGCAAATTATAAAAAATTGTACCACAGAACTCAAGATGAGGTGCCACAATCGACCTGTAAAGTAAACTTTTCATAAAAGTACTCATATTCCTACCAATCCGACTCAAGAAATACAACTTCTTTGACATCTTATTCACAATATAATCACAATGTTGCCGGAAGCACAATTTATCATCAAGAATTACACCCAAGTACTTTATCTTATGTACTCTTTCCAAACAAACATCATCAACCACCACCCTAAAATTATTACTCAACATTGACAATTTGTAAGCATTGCCGAACACTACAAATTTGGACTTATTTAAATTTATAACTAAGTCGTTATCACACAACCATTCATTCAATGTAACAAGATCATTGTTTATATTACAAACAAGATCATCGACATTTTTACCACTGACATATAGCATTGTGTCATCCGCAAAAATAGATACATTACAGTATCTAACAGATGACTAGAGAGCGGATTCTAGGGCAATTGCCTTTTCGGTATTAATGTAGATAAATAAAATTAAACAATAGATAAGTACGATTCGCAAAAAAATGAATCATTTGACGTGCCTTTGTTAGTGCCTAAAATGCCTAAAATTGAGAAATTTCGAAATAAGCGCCTAAAACTCAAATATAGTTGCCTAAAAAGTAAATAAATCTGGCCTAAAATAAACTGGTTGTTTTGAGGAATTTTAAATCTATCTGCTTAAAATTATTTTTATTTTATTATTAAAAAATTTAGGTACTAAATTAATTCTTTATATTCGCATAGTGCCGCCCGCCGCCTCAGCTCTCAGCTGCATCCTGTCATAGCAAGTTTGTTAGATAGTGGGTAGTAAATCATAGATTTGCGTTAGTTTTTAATGCAGTGGGGGTTGTTTTAAAATAATACATTTTAAAAATGTTTTACTTTAGTGTAGTTTTGTTCTTGCAACAAGCTGTATTAAATTATAGTAGTGTTAAATTATAATTATCTGTTCTTGTTCATCAACATCGGCGAAATGCCAAAACCAAAAACGTCCACAAAATTAAAAATCAAACAGTGGCTATCGCTGTTAACCAACGAAAAAGAAAATTTTGAACTACATACATAATTTAGACGAAGTATTTTGCAAAGCATGTGTTAAAGTGGTAAGTCTGTAGCAATTTTAAAAATTGTTTCAATTTCTTCAGAATAGTAGTTTGTTTTATTAGAAGTAAAAGTGTCACTTTTTAAAAAAAAAAGTACTTCCGTATGAAACATTTAATTTTTTCTTCAAAAGTAAAACTTACAAAAACAAAAAATAAAGATTTTTGAAAAAGCGCAATCTCTTGTTAATTTGTTTCACCAATAGGTGAAGGTGAATCCTATTTTGCTTAAAAATCGCATTATATACGAGGTGTTGCAGTTTAGTCAACGATATTCAATTTTGGACCTCTTTAGTGTGAAACCTTCCTTTTTTACATACTCGTATGTAATGAACTTGTAATAAATTTGTTATTGCATTTGTAAAATTTTAAGTTTTGTTTAAAACGTTTTTTTACGTACTCTCATATAATAAAAGCTTGTTAAAATGTTAAATTTCGTTTAAAACGTTTCTTTTAGAAAAAAAATTATTAAAAACGTAACTGCCTATTTTGAAAAGGTTAATGCCTATTTTGAAAAGGTTAATGCCTAATTCGAGTTTTTTGTGGCTTATTTATGAGGCTTTTTTTTCAATTTTTAAGAGCCTAAAATCCGCTCTCTACAGATGACACAATATCATTTACGTACAACAGAAAAAGTAAAGGACCCAATATAGTTCCCTGTGGTACACCAAAGTCACTTGACATTACATCAGACAAAATACCTTTAAATTTAACTGTTTGTGTTCGACCACTAAGATAGGAAGTGAACCAATTGAGTACCCTACCTCTCATACCTATTTTAAACAGTTTTTTTAACAATAGTGACCTATTAACAGTTTCAAATGCTCGTCTAAAATCTAAGAAAACCGCCACAACAAAATCACCGCTATCGATTGACCTCAGCCATGTGTCACATACACTTAATATTGTCGTTTCACACGAATGGCCGCTTCTAAAACCAGACTGCTGAGAAATAATCACATCATTCATATCACAGAATTCCTTAACTTGATCTTTAACCACTTTTTCAAGAATCTTTTCGTAGCACGGTACTATATTTAATGGTCTAAATTCTTCACACTTATTAGTATTATTTACTTTAGGAACCGGTATAACAATAGAATTCTTCCACCCTTCAGGAAACACACCCGTAGCCAAGGACACATTAACCAAATCCAAAAATCGATCACCAATAACTTCACAAGCATCCTGAAGTATTCTGCTCGAAACACCGTCTTCACCACCATGTGAAAATTTAATACTTTTCAGCTTTTGTTTTAAATCATGCATAGTAATCAGTCGAAAGTCAGACATTATTACATCCGAACCACTATCTACGTTTCCATTATTTATATCCAGATCAAGGTAATGCTGGACATCAGACACGATTGCACTTATACTACTTAAAAAATAATCATTAAATCGATTAGCTATCTCATTATTATTTACAATATTAATATTTCCAAATTTTATCATTGACACACTGTTTGTGTTTTTATTGGGTAATAACTGTTTCAAATTTTTCCACAATTTAGGGGCATTGTTCTTATTTTCATCCAGTACCTCATGTAAATATTTTTCTTTCTCATTCCTTATCATAGAGGTAACTTCATTTCTAATTTTTCGAAAGTCTTCCCACAATTCACTATCACCAGTCAGTACTGCAGCAGTATAGCTATTATCCCTGTCTTTCATTTTATCCAATATGTCTTGATTAATCCACTTATTTGTCTTGTATTTAAGATGTACCCTTTTTTCTTTCATTGTACACATATTGTTGATTATATTCTTGATTGAATCCATAAAGCACCGAGACAATATATTCACATCAGCAGATGAACCCATCCATCGACATTCTAGAAGTAATTCCTGGAAGCGATCTTTATTATAATTTGCATAAGACCTATACTTAATTAACTCATAATCATTTGTATTTCTTTCCCGCAAATCAATCGACAATATAGAGTGATCACTAATTTTTGGAGTCAAATGCACATAATGATTCAATTCCCTGTCGTTTGTAACTATGAAATCAATAAGAGTAGAGCTATCCTTAGTAATCCGAGTGTTCTCCGTAACAACCTGATAATAACCGTATTCATATATCAATCGCTTAAATTTATCAACATAATAGCCAGACTTATTAATTGTAGTCGTAATTAAAGTCTCCAACCATAATTTGTACACCGTCGAAATCAATGAATTCTTCCATCAGATCCTCATAGCCGTCAAAAAACATACTGTCATTGCCACTAGGTGATCTATACACGGTAGTTAATATGATCTTCCTTCTATCCATGTTCAATCTCACAGTCAAAAACCAAACAGAACCATCAATACTTTTATTACACATACGCTTATATTTAATACTTTCATTTATAAAAATCATGACACCTCCAGTTCTTCTGTTCGTTGTACAACAATTTTCCAATTTATAACCATCTATAGAAATTTCATTAAAACTTATCTGATCATCAACATGAGTCTCGGTGAGACATAGAACCATTGGTCTCCAGTTTTTCACTAAAACAAGAATACTATCTCTGTTATTTAAATATCCCTGACAATTAAAACAAACAATACTACTGCTCATGCTACTGCTCCATAATTGCTACATCTCATACTTTGTTTTTGACATTTCCAGATTCACGATTCTAATATAGCAAGGACAACTTCTGTCTGTTGCCATGTGATCGTAATTGATACTAATATTAGTTCTTTGTACAGCATTGTAACAATTCACACATTTGATAGCATCTGATTTACATTCTTTGGTCTTATGCAAGTCACCACATTTAAAACAAGTTTCCTGATTTACACATTTATTCGCAGTGTGATTAAATTTTCCACACTTATAGCATTACGTGTTTAAGTTGGTTCTGAAATTTCTTAGTTTGTTAACCTTTCAGTACTAACACTCGGTGTCACAGACCGACGAGTTTTATTTTTATTAATATCTTTGAAATACGAACTGCTAGGGTTGGGAGGTTATCAGTACCTACCTTTAAACTAAATGCTCTCACACATTTTTTTGAAGTTTGTAAGCATAAGTTTGTAATGGTTCAATTATAATAATTGAATTCGGTCTGAGAGACCGACGTTAGTAAAACAGTAACTAAAAATTTTAAATATTTTTTCAAAATTTTTAAAATTTTTTAGTTAAAAATTATTTTTTTCCACTTGTCTTGAATAGAAATAGGATAACAAAAAAACAGAAGAGATTTTTGCATTTACTTCAATTAATAAGTAGCTTTTTTTGGTGCATGCGGTAATATGCTCTATATGTTCTAACATGTAAAATGCGACAAATGTTCTATCCAAAATATTTCAGCTATTGTTGAAGATGAAAAAAATATTTTTACCTTTTTAGAAGTGTTGTCCCTAGGTTTGTTTATAATATTACTAGTTATTAAAAAATTTTGTTTAATTCGTTTGAAATCGCTTATTTAATTTATGCATCTTTTTATTTTTGTTTAGTTTTATAAAAGTGAATTTTTGGTTATTAAAATTAATTTTTTTTTTCTAAAATTATAATAAGTATCTAGAAAAATTACTAAATATTTGAAATAATTTCTATTTGCAATAAAAAAGTTGTAAAAAATACGTTAAAAAAAATTAAAACTAAGCGCGGTCTGTGAGACCGGCGTTAGTATGGATATTATAGGATGGCATGTTAGTACTGGAAGGTTAAAAAGTAAATAAATTAATGTTAATCACAATCAGGAGTCACTACAACGAACCCTCATATTGTTCCTTTATTTGAAATATTGGGCATAATTATTAGAAAGCAAAATGGTACTTGTGATACATCGTTGCAAAGAGAAGTTGATTTAAAACACGATTCTGTAAAAATATACAGGGTGTTCTATTTAAAAAACAAAAGTTATATATTTTTCCGGAAAACAAGTAGGCCATGGAAAAAAATTGTTTGAGCTATTTTGTAGATGAGGTGTTGTTTGAAAAATTTCTAATTTAACTTTTTTTTGTATCTTCAATATTTCAGCAGATATTAGCTGGACAGTAAAAAATCAACCACCCTGTATACCTATAATAATTTTTATAAAATAAATATATGAAATTATATACAGGGTGTTCGCGAGAAGTGGGTCACTATTGCTATATTCGTTAACATTAAAGATACGAGGTCGGTTAAATCGATAAAGTAGTATAACTTTTTCCGGTGATTGCAATGGTCAACACAAAAAAATAATTGAACATCCGGTTTTTAAGATATTTACAAAAATATCTTTTTTTAAATGGAACACCCTATATATTTTTATATATTATGAAAAAGACACTGCTATTAGAGTATAAAATGTCGTATGAGTTTTGTCCTAAAATGAAAAATAAAGTACCGATTTCGTATCTTCAGTATTGAACGGATAAAGCAATAGTGGCTCACTTGGCATGACCGTATTTTTGCTAATTTAGTACCTACATTTAACCAGGGATTTAAATTTTATGTGAGAGAGCTTGTAGGGACTATTTTTAGGTGCGCAACCAAAAAATGATACAACTGCATATAAAAGTTGTATGGTCTTATTTATAACGGTTATTCTCAAGAAACATCGTTAGCAATACTAATGGTGTTATTTAACATGTCAATCATGCTTTTAGTATAATTTTGGAGATTTTGGGTTTACTATTTATCATAATTTAATTTAATAGTACACTTAAATAATAATCCAATAAGAACGACTTTTTTTCAATTTAGACAAATAAGCTTGGGTGCTTTTCTCACAATAACTTTATGTTTCCCCGAGGCCTTTAAATATAAAATAAAAATTATAATTTGTCAAAACGCTTACACTATCGAAGATTATTTAACATATAGGGTAAACATTACAATTGTTCAATTTGTAGAAAGAAGAAAAATTAAATAATGTGGTTCTCTCAAGTTGGAATCAGAATTTAAAATAAATCCATACATGAGCTGTGAATTAGAAATTGTTTAATTAACTGCGGGAGGTCGCTATGTTGAAACTAGAAATTCAGATCTATCCAAAACTGCAACGGTTCAAAATTCCAGTAGGGTCGACAATGTTATATCATAACCCTCAAGAATTATACTTGATCGCCCAAAAAAATACCATTTTAAATGAAATTTTTCAAAAAAAACACAACACAGTTCATAAAGATCATAAAAATTATGGTAGCGAGACCGATGATAGTTCTAGTAACCAACCATTAGCATTATGGTTCCATAATTAACTGTAATTCTTCTTAAAACAGATGTATGAAGTGATACCCTGTCAAATCTAACTGACACTGTCGAAGTTTTTAAATCTTCCCATCAAAGACTCTCGTAGGTTACATTAGACTGGGCTCATCTGATGTCCAACTACTTTCCAACAGGCAACAGGGCTTCTAGTACTCAGTGGATTAGCCAGGGGTAATAGTTGAGCAACAGCAGACCATAGACTTACTGGTATCGGGAATAAAAACAAGAAATTTTCCCTAGTCGGTTAGGAACAAACAGAAGAACATCTGAGTTCACTGTTAAATCGCAAAATCAATAAACTACGATTACTTGCAATTTGAAAAAAACGATCATTAAAGTGGCTAGAACAGAATGAAGATGACACTTGCTGCTATGCTTAACAGCAGAAAAATGGCAGGAACTATCGCTGTAACTACCGGCGTGAAGCTTGTAGACGACGCTTTACTGTAGCTACAATAATCGCAATATCTGTGGTAACTCGAAACATTAGCTTAAAAAAAGACTCTTTTTAAAATAAAAGGTACTGCAACACAGATCCATGTTGGAGAGCTGTAGAGATAAGTTCGCGCAGATTTGACCACGCCCCTTTAATAATTTAAATACGTTTACTACTGCGTTGGTGGGAATAAATACCAATTTAGGTATCTGCGCATTCCCACCGCTCGCCAACATAATTCTGTCTTGCAGTATTATGATTTTTTATATTTTTAAGTAATTTATATTGTTTTGATGATTAAATACAAACAGCAGATATTACATTAAATTGTGATGTAGAAATATAAAGAGTAAGTTGCTAGTTTTGTGAAAGAAAAATATAAATATTTTTTTTAGATCATAGTGCTTAATTTCTTTCTTTTCTCCTTTTGTATAAAATGTACAATTTTTAATTTTACACTTTACTTGTTAATTTGTATTAGTACAATTACATAAGAGGTAACAGTTCCCAATAGCCCTAATAACATAGTATAATCGACGTTGAAGAAGCCAGCGGCCGAAAAGTACGGACACTGGTGGGTTGCCTGCTGTGCCAACAGGATGAGTTCTTCTCTCAAGATCCTATCTTGCACGTTGTTGCTCACTGCAGGAACGTCAAGCAACAAGTTGTAGCAAACTGTCGCAGTTTTCTGAGCTTCCTTTGTGGTCATATCGCACGTAACTGCCACAACTATCCCCATAACCTGTAACAAACGAAAAACCCAATAATTAAGAGTCGAAAAAAAGTTTGTGTTGAGTTTCGAAGAAATCATATTTTCCCCGAACTCGCCAATAAAGTTATAAACCAAATACCGGTTATAGCCATGATGTGGTACTTCATTGACCCTCCCTTATAATGATTTTGATTATCAGCAAACAAAATTATACCATTGACAGTTTGTAAAAATCCAATCATGGCATGACTATAAATCATTAATATTTGTCTACCAAATAAACTATTGAAAATTTCAACCATTTCGCATAGTTTAGTAAATATGACCCTGTAGTCTTTTAGTTTATTCCAATTCTCGATATTTTGAATAATCGACATCTCTACGTCCCGATGCAAAGTTTCTTTAACAATCTTGATTATACTTTTGTTTAGTTTTACCAAAAATTGTTTAATTGTTATTACATAATTGTAAATTACTGCGACCATAATCCAATGGTAATACTGCCCGAAATTTTTTTGCGCCAGTTTAAATAATGCTGCGAATCCCAGACTATGTATTTGTATAAAAGAATGGTAAGAAATAATAATTATCGCGAGTACATGAGATGAAATAAATCCCAAATAATAATTACGATTGCTAATTTTTCCACTCTTAATTGTGATCGTTTTATTGATTTGTATAAATAGTGAAGAAAATTCCGCAAAATTTTTTAAATTATAAAATGAAGAGAGAAAAAATGAATTAATGATTGATATAACTATTATCGTATGTGCCATAAGATCGAGTGACCAAATCACAGGATAATTCATTATAAACTTAAAACTTAAACTATGGAATTTATAATATACAGTAGCAACGTAAATCAAAATTGTGATTAAAATAATAAAAAAGCAATAAGTTTTATAACTTTTAACTTGGAAATCCGTTACATCACCACACGGTGGTACTATGCCTAATATTTTTGCCAAACTATAAACAGGATTAAAAGTAGCTTCCATTTTTACGAACGAATTGATAGCTACTAAATTCAATATTTAAATGAAACAAAACGATGTCTAGTATGAATAAATAATTAATGATGCATTAATTAGTGCATGTGGTTTGAAATTACAGTGTATGCTCTTAAAACCGTTGTTTCCAAGGAACGTTATTAACACTAAAGGTATTATTATTGTTTTTATAAACTGTCAATGATATTTTGAATTAATTTATGTTTATCTATTTATTTTACTTAAACTGTAATAATTATTAAGCTAAGGTAATACTTTAAAACCTATTTGAACAAGAATTGAATATTTGCACTAGGTAATGAGAAATGAGTTTGAATATTTTTCGGTTTTTTAAGATCAATGATCCTATCTAGTTATTAATCAGTTTTGTAATCTCAAAACTATATTCTTTTCTTTTAATATCACAACTAATAACAACAACCTATGGAAATCGCGCTACTGACGTACGAGTACAAGCTTTTCAACTTTCCAATGTTTTTCATTTAATGGAAAATGCATTATGTTTTTGTAGCACTTAGAAGAATTATGGCAATTTAAAGTTTTAATGCTATTTTAAAATTTCTAATTTGTACAAAAGTGCATTTAAGTTCTATAATTACGGATTACTTTGATTTTCAAGGTACGGATAGGTGTACTGGATGACATGCAAAGTGCGAATGTGCCGAAAACTTTTCTTCAGAAAGAAAGTTTTCTTGTTTATGCGAAGACGACTAGGTACAAAAGTTATCTACCTAATCCAGAAGATTACAGATATTTGAAAGGTCATGAAACGCTAATAATAATAAAGATCCAAGTTTTACTTTGAGCCGCTAAATCATTACTATCTATATATGGCTTTGTGATCTACAGGTTGGTGACCGCACCTCTCGGTCGTAGGGATTTAACATGTAAAATCATACTTTTGTAAAATTCTGCTTCACAATTTATTTTAGAAGAGAATCTTCTTATAATAGTTTTAGAGTAATGAAAAACATACCATAAAACATGTACGTTTTGTGCCATATGTTTCCATTTAAAAAATTAGAGTTGCGTATTCCTGTGCCCACTCACGATTATGCATATGAGCAGTTATAGACCACGAGCAAGTGAAGAATTCTTAACCTAATAACTTTTTTTCAAAATATTTCTTCGAAAAATCGATAATAAAAAAGTTATAGCCTTGTTAGTATAACTTTCCTTACTACTTTTTCTTACTTTTACTTACTTTTTACACATCCTGTAGAATTTTTTTAAAGAACGAACAGTTAAGTTGCAGCTTTCGATTTCAATCAAAACGGATCTACTATTAATGTGGCTTACATTATTTAAAGGGTAAATTGGATCATTTAAAGATGTATTCATACTTCTTAGATTTGTCCAAATGTATCTAAATTTCAACTTGAGCAAAATTAGGCAAATAGTTATTACGAATGTTAGGATTAGTGTAAAATAATAGTTAATTATTGAAACGGCGAATACGAATAGGAAGGAATAATATTTCCTATACTGTATAAGCAGTTCATATAATGATAGTATTACCAAAACGAGAAAATGAAAACTGATTAACTGTAACCAAACAATTACGAACACGAACAGGAAGGAATAATATCTCCTATACTGTATAAGAAGTTCATAATGATAGTATTATACCAAAAAGAGAAAATGAAAACTGATTAACTGTAACCAAACAATTTTTTTGAATTTTTGATTATAAATTGAAATTTTTCCCAGATAAGGTACAATCGTCAAATAAGGTCCGGTTTTAAATAAGGCCCACCCCTTCTAAAAGTGAAAATAGTCGTAGGGAAGTCTCTAAAAGTTTTAGAGAATAAAATTCTCTAAATTCTCTAATTTTGAATGCTTTATTTATTGAATCCAAAATTAATTTTGTTTATTGCTTTAGATGCAGAATTTTATTCTCTAAAACTTTTATTTCAACATTTTTTTTCTAAAATAAGTTGGGAAGCAGGAAATTACCAAAGTATGTTTTAACATGTTAAATCTGTATGACCGGGAGGTCCGGTCACCACCCTGCATAGTAATTTATTACAGAAATCTAAAAATTCTAAAAATATTGAAAAGTGAAATTATAATTGTGGCATAACCTTTATTAAATGTAGGTTTAATTGATAGGTTTGGAATGAATGCAAAACATGCTGTGTTGGGGCAAATGGACTGTAATAAATCAAATACTAAATAATTAAAATTATAAACTCACCTCATGAAAGATCGCCAAATATACCGGGTGATTAGCACCAAACCTTGCCATAGGGCAATTTAACATTATGAATATTTCCAAAAATATATGAATTGTCATGGTAAAGTGCCATGGTTACCAAACCTGGCAATAGCGATTTCATTTATCATAGGAAATAGTTTGAAAATTTTAAACTGTCAGTGTGTGATTTAAAGAAATATATTTCATGGCAATTCATATATTTTTGGAAATATGCGTAATGTTAAGTCGCCCTATGGCCAGGTTTGGTGCTAATCACCCGGTAGGTATATAAGATCAGCCAAAACAGGATAAGAAAAAAGGAAATTTCTGACCTTATTTTTGTTGACCAACTTCTTTAATGCTAATGAATATAACTTTGAATAAACTTAACTTATTTCTTAGATTTAGGTAACAAATTGTAAAACTGTATTCTCTTTAGGAAGGTTAAAATCAAACTCAAACTAAATATTCAATTATATCCATTAAATTGATAAAATAATCGCATTTAAATAATAAAATTAACTAAAAGTAACTCCTACTGCCCTCTATATTTAACACATGCGTTAAGTTTATACACTGGTTTTACATCCTAGAAGGTAAAAGTTCAAATTTTACCTCTTATGGTGTGAAAGTAAATTCTAACCTTACTTATTTACAACAAATTGTAACGTCAAATGATATTTTTAAGCATTTGTAATGTAAATACAGGGGCGTAACTACCGGGGTGCGGTGGGTGCACGGCACACGGGCCCCCGTACAAAATGGCCCCCGACCGTCGTCACTTTCTCCCAAATTTAAATTGGGTTATGAGTTAAACTGACTAAAGCTCAAGGCGCCAAAATCTATAAGCTCATCTTCACACACAGACTTGCCTTTAGGTTTGCCTGTGCAGGCGGCCTGCACAGGTCACCTAAACACTGTCTAGACCGCCTGCTTATGTCAAACCGAAGGGTGTAGACATCATTCAGGCGGTCTGTACAGGCGGCTTGCACAGGCAAACCGGAAGGCAAGCCTGTGTGTGAAAACGACCTTTTAGGGACGCCAGAAATTTACAACGCTAAAGCGCGTTGACCTTTACATAACAAAAATTTTCGCCTGCGGCGCTTTGGGTTAAATCCCTGAGGTTTCCTCTGCACGCGTACTTTGAAAGGCACCTATAAACTTTTATCCAAGGCACCATATATGTAAAGCCTAAAAATATTCCTAAGCGCCACTGCTTTTAAAGATCGCAGAGAATCAAAATGCATCCGTACCCACTATTTATTTCTAATGGGCAGAGCTCCCTGACCTTAATTTTAGAATTTACTGATTTCCAAAAAACTATATATTAATAAATAGAGGCCCTCACCATTAACTTTGCACTGGCCCCTGGAGTGCTTGTTACGCCACTGTGTAAATAGTTTATGTTTTTACATTTTCTTTTATAATTTGTTCGTTGCCTATAATAATTAGCTTCTTTTTATAAGTTAAAACTAATTTTAAAATTCTTAGACAATTGAACCATTGAACTAAAGTTCTAATTGAGAAAAGATGGCGCTTTTTAAAAAATTTTTGTTTGGAGGTACCTAATTTATAAAATCTATAAATATTTGGGATTTTAAAATTTAAAAAGGAAAACAATGGGTCACCGTTTGGTGTAAACTTGAATTTTGGTTGTAGACTGTAAGAATTAAAAAAAAATGAAACTAAGAAAGACACTAGGGCAGATTCTTGTGGCACCAACAGCTCAATGTGGCCCAAGAAGATTAACCGTACCTAGTGGATGCTCTCCGTCAGCTTTCAGTTGACTAACTAATCTAAGCAAGTCTAGTTGCGTCAATGTAAACTTTTGAGTAGGTACAGTAAGTCAAAGTAAATTATTTATACAAGGTGTCCTAAAATATAAAGATATAAGATAAAAGATAAAAGAATAAAAGATACCACAAATACCAAACAAAAAATAGGGTCGATTTAACCCAACTTACCTATATACAAAAGTCTTCCCCTACAAAGTTACAGCCCCTCAAAAGGGCAACAAAATAAATATTTTTTTAATTTAAAATGAAAACGGTTTAGGCTAAAGTGTTGAAATTTAGTATATGATGTTCAATGGAAATACTTCATAACAATTACAAAATGGTTGCTTTAAAAATGGCGGATTTCTAGGGGGTATGGGGTAGTTTTTTCTTCATATTTTTTTGGAACATAACAAAATCTACAAATTTGACTTAGAATAATAAATAAAATTTTAAGTCTCGATTTCTGTATCTCTAATGCCCGTTTTCACCGACGATTCTTAAAGTTAGGCACTGCTTAATCTGACATTAGCATTTTTTAAGTTGAAATTGCTCTTCACCACGTTTCACCACGCGCACCAGGGTTCCTAAATAAGATAAACAAAGGTATTCATATAGCGATATCGTAATGGTTATTAATTTTTTTGCCTCGGGTTAGAAGTGGTCTTAGCGTTAGGCAGTTCTTACGTAGGGAATTGCTTAAGAACCGTCGGTGAAAACGGGCATAAGTCTATTTGGCTGAGATTAGTCGTTTACGAGCAAAATGCAAAAAACAACTAACTTTTGCCTATGGAAACGATGGTTGGCATAGCATAATTCATTGACGAGTAGCTTTGGAAAAATAATGTAATTTAAAAAAATTATTTTTTATTAATTATCAATTGATGTTAATTAAATTTAAATAGAAAAAATAATAAACAGCTAAATTATTTTTCCAAAGGCTAATGGTCAATGAATAAATGCTATGTCGACATTAGTTTCCACTTACAAAAGCGAGTTGTTTTTTAAATTTTCCTCGTAAACCACTAATTTTAGACAAAGAAACCAAGAGACACAAAAATCAAGATTTAAAAATTGATTTATTATTCTCAATTCGATTTTTCGTTCTTGCTACGTTCCAAAAAAATTTGAATAAAAAACTACCCCACACCCCTTCGAAATCCGCCATTTTTAAAGTAATCATTTTGTAATTTTTATGACTTATTTCCAGTGATAAATAAACATCGTATACTAAATTTCAACACTTGATCTCAAACCGTTTTCGTTTTAAACAATTTTTTTATTATTCTGTAGCCTCTTTGAGGGGCTGTAACTTTGTAAAGGAGGACTTTTGTATATAGATAAGTTGAGTTAAATCGACCCTATTTGTCGTCTAGTATTGGTGGTCTCTTTTCTGCCCCGCAATTTTAGGACACCTTGTACTTATATGTAATGATAATAAAATTTATAACTCACCAAAGGTATAGATGTCCACAAAATCGTTACACCTATAACTTTAATAAGAGTTGCATTATCCAAATCGACATTATACAACAATAACCTCATAATGAAGTTAATGGTCGTAAGCATTCCAACAGCCACACATAGTACAAGAAATAATATTTGCCAACCAAAAAGTTGATTATATAAAGTAACGGCTATGCTAAGATTATTGTACAATTTTCTTAAAGAATGGACTCTTAAATGGCAATTTTCTGTTTCAATTGCAACGCATCTAGTAGTAATTTGGATTATACGACTCATTACAGGATAGATTTTACCAATTGAAGATGATCCAATACTTTCTAAATTAATCCAAATGTATTTAAATTTCCACTTGATTAAAATTACGTAATCTATCATTAATAATTCTGCCATTACAAGAAAATAAACTAAGATTGTTGTTATCACTTTTTCTTGTACGATTAAATAATAATTTATATGAATAATAATTTCATATAATAATACCAAAAGTAAGAATAAATGCAAAATGATTAATTGTAACCAAACATATTTCTTAAACTTGCGGTTATAAGTTGAAACTGTTTCGAGGTAATTTATAAAATGTACAAATATTTGTGATTTTAAAAGTGTAACATAAATAATTGAAATATTAATGGAAATTACGCCAAAAAGGAAAATTAATGTATTGATCACAGTTTGATATTGATTAAGATGATTGGCCCAAAATAAAATTGCTTTTATTTTAAAATGAAATAAAATCAAAATATTAAAAATAATAATAATAATTACTGCATATATTTGATTAACTTTGGAATTTATTGATAGGTTTGGTATTAAGCCCAAATAGGCGTTTAGTTTATACAGTGGTTTTACACTATCGTTAAAAAGTTCCATCAGGAATCTAGCACTAATTGCTTGGTCTAAAGTTAAACTAATACTAGACTAAATAATATATTACAAGTTCGAAGTTAGCAGAAGTGTGGGCTATTTACCTACTTAAATAATTGTAACTAAAAAATGCTTTTAAAGGAACAGATAACAATTAATATAAATAATAAAATAGTATACTATGAGAGTATGAAATTACTGACCTAAAAGGTTTTTGAGCACGGCAATTTTTAGATAATACCTAGTTATTTGTGTAAGAAGGCATAGCAAAGGTATTGATTTTTTATTTCACAGGGAGTTCCAAAAAGAATGGGAGGTCACAGACCCTAGATGATCATTCTTAGCTGAATAATAGCTGTAGCAGCGCTGTAACAGTTATCATAAGAAGCTAATTTTTGGAGGGTCGTTTAAGCAGCCGCAGCAGCGTTCTATCTACCCTAATATAGTTTCAGCTATACAGATGCAACAGTAGCTACTACGTCACTCTTGCTGCTATTTGGCTGCCGCATATAACTCAAATCCAAGTGAAATTGTGCTAGATTCTTTAAATTCAATTTTGAACGTAATTCAAGTAAATCAACTATTTACATCACAATTTTCAGTTCGAAGAAAATTGAAAAACCCAACCGATATTTCGACTTTTTTAAATGTAGATTTAGGTTATAGTATAATTATAATGAAGAACGGTAAGGGTGGTTTATCGGTCAAAGACAATTGTTTGGAGGCTGAGAGAATCGAAGCCTCCAATTATTGTCTGAGACCGGTAATCCTTAACGTTCGACAAGCTTATAACGTTTTTTGTACGATCAGAGACAAATAAATAATAGATTTACTTTATTTTGAATACTTTTTTTACTAAAAAAAATCAAATGTCAGAAATGACTTTTGTATTTTTTTATGAAATTAAGTAGCTTTACTATATGAAAAGTGGACAACAAAACGTTTTACCGTTCTAGAACAGTAAAAACACTTACCGTCGCGCATTATATCCTAGCCACTAGTAAATTCAACTTACCTACGTGAAAACATATGCAGTAAATAGTTTGAAATGACTGATCGTACAAAAAAGTAGTTTTAACGAATTTTGTTGTAACAACTTTTGTGTGTACAATTTTCTTCTATCTCTAATAGGTAGCGAGATATAAACTCGTAAAAATGCTTTAATACTTTCAAATATGATGTATCCGCAGCAGGGAATGGCACTTACGAGTTTTTAATTAGGTGCATCACTTACTATGTTATTTTAATTTTCCCCTTCATACTATTAGAAAAGACTTTGAGTGATTTTGGATATATGTACAAAAGATGAGGAAGAAGTAACATAACAAGATCATTTTTATTATCAATTTTTCAAAAAAAATGTGTGTGACCTTTAACTGCTCATACGTAATCACGCGGGGGCTCAAAAGCATTCATTAATTTGAGAATTGATTTTAATAAAATAAAAAACATTGGTTACAAAGATGTTATAAAATACCCCTTGTATTAAATAATTTAGAGTTTGAGCCTTGTCTATTAGAAGACCCTAAAGAGAGAATTTAAACGAATAATGCGAACGAAAGTGGGTTGAAATCTTAAAATGAAACCAACAGGAGTAAAAGGGGCCATCACAAAGAACAGGTTGTAGTATATTGGAATGAAAAATGAGTCTTGCTACCAATAATTCTCACTAAATCCAACCCTCTACTTTCTAGCATTTTTGTATGTCTCTAAAAGTGTGAAAAACACGAAGACAATAATAAATAAATGTATAACACAACTATATGGAGTGGAAAACGATTATATGAATTTTTCACTTACCATAAGTATAGAGCTCCACAAAAACATTAAACATGTAAATTTGATAACACCGCTAATATCTTCAACATCGTTATAAAATGCTAGCATAATGGAGTTAATGCTTTCAAGCAATGCAACAGTGATGCCTAGTATAAGAAATAATATTTTCGCATCAAAAAGTTCATTAAATAATGTAACAGCTGTACTCAAATCAATGTAGGATTTTCTTAGAGAAACCACTATTAAGTTGCAGTTTTCGATGTCAACCACAAAATAATCTGTATTATTAATTTGAGGGTAGATTCTATCATTTATAAATGTATCGATACTTTTTAAATTTGTCCAAATGTATCTGAATTTCCACTTTAGTAAAATTACGTAATTAAATATTAATAATGTTATTACCATTTCAAAATAAGCAGTTATTATCGTAACGCCATTTACAAATAGTAATTCAAAAGACCAAAGTTGCATAACATTAAGTTCAAGTAGTAATACTAATAAAAAATAAGAGAAATGAAAAATAGTCAATTGAAACCAAACAAATTTTTTTAATTTAGAATTGTTACTTGAAATTCTTCCAAGATGATTTAAAAACGTTATACACTTTTTATAATTAAAAATTGTTATGTAAATAATGGAAATATTTATTTCAATTAAGCTGATAATTAAGCTTATAGAATCGAGCACTGTTTCGCTTAGATTTATTTCATTGGTATAATATAAAATACTTTTCAATGCGAAAGCCACTACACTTAAAATATTAAAAATCGAAATGAAAATCGTGGCAAAACTCTTATTAAATTTGGATTTATATTGATATGTTTGGTATTAATGCCAAATACGCGTAAAGTTTATATAGGTAACGGTTTTATGCTATTTTGATTAGTGCTGGCAATCCAAACCGGTTATTCAGTTAACCGGTAAACCGGTTTTTGGTTAACCGCGGTTTTTAAAAAATTAAAAACCGCGAAAACCGGATAACGGTTACCCGGATAGCAGTTACCCGGTTTTTGGTTGATAATTATTTATTGTGCTATCCGGTTTTTATGCGATTTTCGGATAATTGTTCTAATTTTTTAATAGCTTTAATTTTAAATAATTATTTTTAGTTACAAGTTGTAAAACGAATTTTTATTTGAATTTGAAATCTGTTTCGCTGCCTCTTGGTAGTCTGCTCAGTTAGTTCTTTATACTTCTTATCATGTGCAGATGCAGATTGTTGTAAGTTGCTGCAGGTGCCGAATCTAAACAAAGCTCTTTTATAATTTTTAGTTTAAAAGTTTAAATCTTTAAATACTGCAGAATTTTTGAAATCTATATTCATTCTCTTCAAGCACTATACACGTAGTGCTGGCAATCCAAATCGGTTATTCAGTTAACCGGTAAACCGGTGTTCGGTTAACCGCGGTTTTTAAAGAATTTAAAACCGCGAAAACCGGATAATGGTTAACCCGATAGCGGTTACCCGGATAGCGATTCCAGCATAACGGTTATTGTTAAAAACCGAATAAACCGGTTATTAATCGAACCGGGTAATTTAAAAAACGGGTAACCGGTTTGCAATTTTGACGGTTTTTGCCAGCACTAATTTTGATCGTTATTAAATTCCATTACGAAACACGCACTTGTTTGAGCTGTGGTTAAAATACTATATTTAAATAAATGGAAAAGATAGTTTTCTTTGTTCAAATATTAATCCAAGAAAATGTTTTTAATGGAACAATAATAATTGGGTATAAAATACTTTTGCTTAAAATCGGATATTATAAAATAATTACATACAAACTAAGTTAAATGTTTTTTTAAAATTAATAGGAAAACAAACCTCATTATTACAAAGTGGTTTTTACACTTTCATACAAGTCAATAGGACATCATACTGAGTGATCGTAAATAAAGTGACTGAAAAAAATGGCAGTTTTTTAAATAAAATAGTGGAAATATAAGGCTATCAGGGGTATTCTCTACGCAAACCGCTAATTTTTATGTTATTAACGGCCGATAAAATGACGGCTGTTGGATTACGGACCTGAATTTTTTTATGTAAAATGCGAAAGCCCATACACAAGTTTTCAGCACTATTACTAATTCAAAATCAAAAAATAATTTTATTTAGTCATTTTCGGTCCACCCTACTATACATCCGGCAATGATGAGAACATCTTGAACCATCCTTAATCTGAAGCTACTGAGAGCTATAGGTCGTTAGCTCATCTAATTTGAATTTTATAAGTATAAATACAGTTACTGGGGTATGTCATACCCCACAAAACTTAAAGTTTGAACACGATTGTATTAGAAGAAATAATAAATATACCGGGTGTTAACCACCAAACCTGGTCATAGGGCGACTTAACATTATGCATATTTCCAAAAATATATGAATTAATAATTGATTAATTTAGTACGCGGAATCTCAGACCGATGTTAGTGTTAGTGTTACGTAACTTCATGTTAGTACTAGAAGGTTTAGTTTAAAATGAAGAGACGTGCAATAAAAGTTTCTCAAAAATTGACTAAACAATTATTTATAATAATTATATATTTGTTAACTTACCAAAGACATAGAGGTCCACAAAACCAACCCAACTATAATTTTAATAATAGTTTCTCTGTCCAAATCGACATTATACAACAATAACTCCGTAATGCTGTTAATATTCTCAAGCATTCCTACAGCTATACAGAGTATATTAAATAACATTTGCCAACCGAAAAGTTTATTAAATAAGGCAACGGCTTTGCTCAGATTAATGTACAATATTCTTAAAGAATGTACTCTTAAATGGCAATGTTCGGTTTCAATCTCAACGCATCTAGTAGTAATTTGAATTATACTACTTCCTAAAGGATTAATTTTATCAATTGAAGATAAACCTATACTTTCTAAACTTATCCGGATGTATTTGAATTTCCGCTTGATTAAAATTGTGTAATTAATCATCAATAATGCTGCCGTTAAAAGAAAATAAACTAAAATTGTCGTTAACAATTTTTCTAGTACTAGTAAATAATTGTTCAAATTTGTAAGAATTACATATGATAATAATAAAAAAAGGTATAAATGAAAAATAATTAATTGTAACCAAACATATTTTTTAAGCTTGCGGTTATAAGTTGAAACGGCTTTGAGGTAATTTATAAAATGTACAAATATTTGTGATTTTAAAATTGTAACGTAAATAATTGAAATATTTATAGAAATTACGCCAAAAAGGAAAATTAATGTATTGATCACAGTTCGATATCGATTAAGATGATTGGCCCAAAATAAAATTGCTTTTATTTTAAAATGAAATAAAATCAAAATATTAAAAATAATAATAATAATTACTGCATATATTTGATTAACTTTGGAATTTATTGATAGGTTTGGTATTAAGCCCAAATAGGCGTTTAGTTTATACAGCGGTTTTACACTATCGTTAATAAGTTCCATCAGGAATCTAGCACTAATTGCTTGGTCTAAAGTTAAACTAATACTAGACTAAAAAATATATTACAAGTTAGCAAAAAGTGGGCTATTTACCTACTTAAATAATTGTAACTAAAATAATGCTTTTAAAGGAACAGATAACAATGAATATAAATAATAAAATAGTATACTATGAGAGTATGAAATTACTGAGCTAAAAGGCTTTTGGGCACGGGTAATTGTTAGATAATACCTAGTTATTTTTGTAAGAAGTCATAGCAGAGGTATTGATTTTTTATTTCACAAGGAGTTCCAAAAAGAATGAGAGGTCACAGACCTTAGATCATTCTTAGCTGAATAATAGCTGTAGCAGCGCTCTATCAGCTACAGCATAATAGCTGCCACGTTGCTGCCCTTTTACCTTCTAGGATGTAAAACCAGGAAAGTTGTAAATTTTTCCGAATTTAAAATGGTTAGGTAAATAACTGAAATATTTACGAGAAGCAAAGCACAACTTTCAATCAGAAAATCGAATAGCCAATAAGTTGGATATGGAATGGATATTGACTGTAAACTAAAATAACGTTTAATCAAAAAGCCACCCACACACACATTTCAAAATTGAAATTAAAATTGTCGCGTACACTTTATTAAATTTGGGTTTAATTGATATGCCAAATAAGCATTTAGTTTAAACCATGATTTTATACTATCTTGATCGTTAGTATGCCCTATTTGGAGACGGTCACTTGTTTAATTTAAATGTACGAGGAAAAATATTATCAAAAATAAATTGGATGTATTTTTTTATACTTGAAATTACAGGTTTGCTTATTTGAATTGATTATATTATCAAAAGAAATTATTTTAGTGGACATTAAGAAATAAAAATAAGCGCGGAATAGCGGGTGTTCAAATAGTATTTTGTTTCTGAGCGGCTATAAACTATAAGACAGATTGCTTTATAAAACTAATGGAGTCATACGTCATATTGAAATTATTTTTCATAGGCGCCTCAGGGACCATACGACTATTATAACACCCGTTATTTTTGTTTAGACATGACATGAGATAATAGTTACTTGTGTACTAATGCACCATCACAAGTAGTGTGACTAAATATAATTAACTTCAGTCGCCTCGTAGACAAGTGCACATTAAAGTTTTTTTTTAAATTAAGAAATTGGGTATAATATCTTTTCAAGAACAAACATATTAATTTTGTTCTGAAACTATCAATCTACTAAAATATTTTAATTGGTAAGCATTCATGGTTGTTTTATTGGTTAAATGACAAATGCATAATGTTAGACTCAATCTCCGAATTCGCTCAATTGCCGAAATAATAGAGCAGTCCTCAGTCAGAACTCAGTCCCAAGTTGTTATTTCGGAAACACAAAATTTTAATCAATTCGATTTCCGATTCTTATAATATTTTGGTGATCAATTAGTGCAATTTGCACAGTTCTGAGATTCAGTGTATTAGAAATCATCACACTGCAGTGTGAGCAGGCATAATAATAAGCAATGACCGTTTATATTGGAATTTTAGAAAGGACCTATCAGGACACTGGGAATAAACGGGTCAAGAAAAAAGATAAATTCATAATAAATTATGAGGATCATCGTACCAAGTCCCTCCTTCTGCATATTTATCATTGTTGGTGCTCCATATCTTCTTCTTAGCGATAGAGGAAAAGAATTTGCTAATTCTGTAATCAAGAATGTTTTAGAAATTCTCAATGCTAAAGCACTTCACGGCAAACCACGCCATTCCCAAAGTCAAGTATTGCTGGAGAGCGAAAACCAGAATGTTCCTGATATTTTAATAACCTGGATGAAAGATAAAAACACAACAAAATAGGCGAAAAGCTTAAGATTTGTGCAGTTATAGAAAAACCGATCTTTTTATAAAAGTATACAAAGAATTTCTTACGAGGCCACGTTTGGTGTATCTAATTTATAAAATTGGAGTAATTATAGCTAAATTATAACATATCAAAATTTTTTGACGTTTCGCCAATATTATTTGGCTTCTTCAGAATATATCTATAAACAAATTAATTAGGAAAATGAATATATTAATTATTAACCATTTTTGACTCACAAATAAAAAGATTTAATATAACATTTATAATACTGATGATAAACATAAAATGACAAATTAAAATTTTTTTTTCCTTGTCAAAAAGAGATTTTTTTTTTATAAAATGACTTGATTTATTTTCACTTTATTAAATTAAAATACATACAATTTAAATTTTCAATATCAGTTCGATAATTTATTGAATTTTTATTTTTTTTAATTTCGATCATTTCTAAATACATCCTTTTTTTAAAATTTATTTCTTTTTGTAGAATTTTTGGATTGTTAAAATTAAATGAATGAAAATTATCTACAGCATGGTCACTTAAAGCAGTATTTGGATGATTTGTATCTATATGATGGTGTATCTGTTCATGACTGTAACTATTAAATAGATATAAAACTAAAGATACGCTAACGCTACTTACCTACTCTCTATCGCTCTCCGACAAACGTTTAAAAATTGGTAGGAGAAGAAAAAAGGGTAAGTAGTTTAGCGTTAGCTATCGTATCGCTAATAGTTACAGGATACCAGCCCATTTTAGCTATCATTATTCGTATCTCCTGCAATTTGTATCCCTCCAAGCAATTTAAAATGAACAACCTGCAAAGGGAGCAAATTCAGTTGCTCAATTGCCGAAAAGATTAAAGCCTCTCACAGACCAACGCGATCTGACCGCGATCGCTACAGCGGCCGCGATCACGACTGTAGAATTTAAGTTACCAGGCCGCAGGCCGCTGTAGCGATCGCGATCAGATCGCGTTGGTCTGTGAGAGGCCTAAATAATCGGCTGTAGAGCAAACGCATCTAAAGGTCCGTCCACATCAATAAAAATTTGCGCTGTACGTTGTCTTTGGCATATATTTTCTCGTATGCGTCGAAATTATTGTTGGTGTGGACTGTACGCCGCAAAAAAACTTACACAAATAATTTAGTGACGTTTAAATTTATGCTAAATACAAAGTACATCGCATATTTTTATTGATTTGGGCGGACCTTTTCACAGTTCGCAGAACGATTAAAATTTTATGCTCAATTGCCGAAATAACAACTCATTTCGGCGATTTATCATTTTCGATTGCTCAATTCTCGGATTGGTCGTTTATTTAGGCAATTGAGCGAATTCGGGAATTAAGTCTAACATATATAAAAAAAGACAAAGAGATTTAAATAAAATACTCCACTTTCGATGTGATCGTTTTGTTTTTTTCATCGTTAGAGTAATTTCAAAACCAATAAAACAACCATGAACGCTTACCAATTAATGTACGTATTAATGCTCATACGTAATCACGCGGGGGCTCAAAAGCATTCATTTGAGAATTGATTTATAAAAATAAAAAACATTGGTTACCAAGATGTTATATGAAATGCCCCTTGTATTAAATAATTTAGAGTTTGAACCTTGTCTATTAGGGCTATTTGACATGAACTAAGTATCTTACTAACTGTTAGTAACTGAATCAACTCAAGGAGCAAAAGCACGGGAATCTAAGCTTTAACGTCGTCATTAGAAATTTTGACGCATGACCGTGGGCGACGTCGTAGAAACTAAAGAGAGAATTGAAACGAATAATGCGAACGAAAGTGGGTTGAAATCTTAAAATGAAATCAACAGGAGCAAAAGGGGTCGTCACAAATAACAGGTTGTAGTATATTGGAATGACGAATGAGTCTTGCTACGAATTCTCACTAAATCCAACCCTCTAGTTCCTGGCATTTTTTATGTCTCTAAAGGTGTGAAAAACACCAAGAAAATAAAAAATAAATGTGTAAAAGCGAATTCACACTGTAAAAATAACACAAAATATTTTGACAAAAATTTTGATAAAACTGATTTTTACAGTGTGCGCGGCTATATTTACGAAGTTTTTATAAAAACTGTATTTATGAGATTATGCGACTGCACGTAAATATTTTGACGTGACGTCACATTTAGAAACGATTCTATTTCTTTTATGAAAATACGAGTTCCATTGGTTGTTGATGCGAGCGTGCGCCTTGCTCTGTTGTCTGGTAGCAGATTTTTTGTACTTAAATGTATTTCTTGGACCTTGGAGTTATGCAACCCATTTTACAATCCGTAATTTTTTTTTACCAATGTATTACAGTGTGGTATACCTGGGTATACCCAAATAACGACAAATTTTTATAAAAATTTTCATGATTATATTTAAGAAATATTTATGAAATAAATACAATGTGGGACTGGCTTAACACAACTTATATGGAGTGGAAAACGATTAAGTATATGAATTTTTCACTTACCATAAGTATAGAGCTCCACAAAAACATTAAACAAGTAAATTTGATAACACCGCTAATATCTTCAACATCTTTATAAAATGCTAGCATAATGGAGTTAATGCTTTTAAGCAATGCAACAGTGATGCCTAGTATAAGAAATAATATTTTCGCACCAAAAAGTTCATTGAATAATGTAACAGCTGTACTCAAATCAATATAGCATTTTCTTAGAGAAACCACTATTAAGTTGCAGTTTTCGATGTCAACCACAAAATAATCTGTATTATTAATTTGAGGGTAGATTCTATCATTTATATAAGTATCGATACTTTTTAAATTTGTCCAAATGTATCTGAATTTCCACTTGAGTAGAATTACGTAATTAATTATTAATAATGTTATTACCATTTTAAAATAAGCAGTTATTACCATAACGCCATATATAAATAGTAACTCAGAAGTCCAAAGGTACATAACATTAAGTTCAAGTAGTAATACTAATAAAAAATAAGAGAAATGAAGAATAGTTAATTGAAACCAAACAAATTTTTTTAATTTAGAATTGTTACTTGAAATTCTTCCAAGATAGTCTAAAAACGTTATAAACTTTTTATAATTAAAAATTGTGATGTAAATAATGGAAATATTTATTTCAATTAAGCTGATAATTGAATTTATAGACTCGAGCACTGTTTCGCTTAGATTTATTTTATAGGTATAATTTAAAATACTTTTCAATGCGAAAGACACTACACTTAAAATATTAAAAATCGGAATGAAAATCGTGGCAAAACTCTTATTAAATTTGGATTTAATTGATATGTTTAGTATTAATGCCAAATACGCGTTAAGTTTATATATCGGTTTTATGCTATTTTGATCGTTATTAAATTCCATTACGAAACACGCACTTGTTTGAGCTGTGGTTAAAACACTATATTTAAATAAATGGAAAAGATAGTTTTCTTTGCTCAAATATAAATCCAAAAAAATGTTTTTAATGGAACAATAATAATTGGGTATAAAATACTTTTGCTTAAAAATCCGATATTATAAAATAATTACAAACTAAGTTAAATGTTTTTTAAAATTAATAGGAAAACAAACCTCATTATTACAAAGTGGTTTTTACACTTTCATACAAGTCAATAGGACATCATTCCGGGTGATCGTAAATAAAGTGACTGAAAAAAAATGGCAGTTTTTTAAATAAAATAGTGGAAATAGATAATTATATGAAAAAACTATCAGGGGTATTCTCTACACAAACCGCTAGTTTTTATGTTTTTAACGGCCGATAGAATGAGATATACACTCACTGGCAAAAAAAACGGATCACTTATACTTTAACGATTTTATTTATTTATTTGATTGTATTACGCTCTGTATTGGAAAAATGAGTAACTAGCTGTAACATTACAGCGGTTTAAGCAGTTTAAATTTATTTAAAGGCATTTAATTATAAATTATTACTAAAATTAGAACATTACAATTTTACAAAATGAAACAATTGCAGTTAAATTAATTGATAAAGTTATCAATAACGCGTATTGCCTCCTCTTGCCCTTATTACAGCTTCCATTCTTCGGGGCATACTTCGAACGATGGCCTGAATGTCGGTTTGAGGAATATTCCTCCACTCTGCTTGAAGAGCAATGCGAAGGCTATGAATGTTCTCTGGAACGACTGCAAGACCTCGAACACGCTTTTTAAGCATGTCCCAAACATGTTCTATAGGATTAAGATCAGGGCTACGCGCTGGCCAAATCAATCGCCTAATTTGCACTTGTTGCATATATTCTGAAATGATATGCCCTGCGTGCGGTCTGGCATTATCGTCCATGAACACAAACCCATCACCAATAAATGGGGTGTAGGGCACAACATGTTGTGAAAGGATCTCTTCTATGTACCTATGGGCCGTCATAGATCCATTTTCAACAAAAACGAGCTCCGTACAAGCTTGGTAAGAAATGCCAGCCCATACCATTAGAGAAGCTTTGTTAAAAGGTGTCCTCGGACTAAATGTACATTCCATATATCTTTCTCCTGGTCTTCTCCATACTCTCCCTCGACCATCTGGAGATCGCAGGGCAACTCTGGACTCATCTGCAAGCGAGCTACTCGATGTTGTGAGAGCAATTCTGGGCCTGTTGCTGGTATGAAACATCCTAATCCAGCCTCTTTGAAGCGTCTTCTTACCCTTCTCTCGCTAACATTATTCCCACGTACCTCTGCCAACCGATTTCTTGCCATAACAGCTGTAGAATGACGATTCCGCAAAGCAGTAGTTACTAAGAATCTGTCATCACGGACCGTTGTTGTTCTTGGTCTACCTGATTCAGGTCTTCTCGTATAAGTTTGAGTTTCTTGAAACCTAAGAATGGCTCGATGAACATTTGTATACAGTTTATAAAGAGCTCTTGCTGCATATCGAATGCTACGTCTATCTTCGAATAGAGCAATAGCCTTAGCGGCATCTTCCCTGTTTAACGGCATTATTCGGTGCAGAATAAATAAAAAAGACAGTACTGTAAGTAACTCAATCAAAAAGTAACGCTAATAATGGAAATACTGATAAAAAACAACTGAAAAATACGAATCAAAAACACAACTTTATCGGTAAGATTAAATAATGCAGTAATAATCAGATTATTGACATGTAGGTAACTAAATCCTTTGTTTCTTTTATTTGTCGTCGAATACTTTAAAGTATCCATAGGTGCCTTGATTTTTAAATCGTATCGATAATTTCTAAAAAATTTAGCAAAGTGTAAGTGATCCGTTTTCTTGCCGGTGAGTGTATTTCAGCGTATATGTGGGGAAGGGCCCAGCTAAATGTTGGATTACAGACCTGAATTTTTTTATGTAAAATATGAAAGCCCATACACAAGTTTTCCGCACTATTTCTAATTCAAAATCCAGAAATAATTTTATTTAGTCATTTTCGGCCCACCCTACTATAACATCCGGCAATGATGAGAACATCTTGAACCATCCTTAATCTGAAATTACTGAGAGCTATAGGTCGTTAGCTTATCTAATTTGAATTTTATAAGTATAAATACAGTTACTGGGGTATATCATACCCCACTAACAAAGGTTTAAGTTAGAGTTGAACAAAACTTAAAGTTTGAACACGATTGTATTAATTTATTACCCTTGCAAAGGTATAACTATTGATTGTGATAACATTATAAAAACTTGGAGAAAATGCAAATTTAAACTCAGATCGCACCTCAGCATGAGTAGAAAAAATAATAAATATACCGGGTGTTAACTACCAAACCTGGTCATAGGGCGACTTAACATTATGCATATTTCCAAAAATATATGAATTAATAATTGATTAATTTAGTACGCGGAATCTCAGACCAATGTTAGTGTTAGTGTTACGTAACTTCATGTTAGTACTGGAAGGTTTAGTTTAAACTGAAGAGACGTGCAATAAAAGTTTCTCAAAAATTGACTAAACAATTATTTAAAATAATTATATATTTGTTAACTTACCAAAGGTATAGAGGTCCACAACATCATTACACCTATATGTTTAATAATAGTTTCTCTATCCAAATCGACATACAACCAGAACTCCGTAATGCTGTTAATATTCTCAAGCATTCCTACAGCCATACAGAGTATATTAAATAACATTTGCCAACCGAAAAGTTTATTAAATAAAGCAACGGCTTTGCTCAGATTAATGTACAATTTTCTTAAAAAATGTACTCTTAAATGGCAATGTTCGGTTTCAATCTCAACACATCTTGTAGTAATTTGAATTATACTACTTCCTAAAGGATTAATTTTATCAATTGAAGATAAACCTATACTTTCTAAACTTATCCGGATGTATTTGAATTTCCGCTTGATTAAAATTGTGTAATTAATCATCAATAACGCTGCCGTTAAAAGAAAATAAACTAAAATTGTCGTTAACAATTTTTCTAGTACTAGTAAATAATTGTTCAAATTTGTAAGAATTACATATGATAATAATAAAAAAAGGTATAAATGAAAAATAATTAATTGTAACCAAACATATTTCTTAAACTTGCGGTTATAAGTTGAAACGGTTTTGAGGTAATTTATAAAATGTACAAATATTTGTGATTTTAAAATTGTAACGTAAATAATCGAAATATTTATGGAAATTACACCAAAAAGGAAAATTAATGTATTGATCACAGTTTGATATCGATTATGATGATCGGCCCAAAATAAAATTGCTTTTATTTTAAAATGAAATAAAATCAAAATATTAAAAATAATAATAATAATTACTGCATATATTTGATTAACTTTGGAATTTATTGATAGGTTTGGTATTAAGCCCAAATAGGCGTTTAGTTTATACAGTGGTTTTACACTATCGTTAATAAGTTCCATCAGGAATCTAGCACTAATTGCTTGGTCTAAAGTTAAACTAATACTAGACTAAATAAATAATATATTACAAGTTAGCCAAAAAGTGGGCTATTTACCTACTTAAATAATTGTAACTAAAAAAATGCTTTTAAGGGAACAGATAACAATGAATATAAATAATAAAATAGTATACTATGAGAGTATGTAATTACTGAGCTAAAAGGTTTTTGCGCACGGGTAATTTTTAGATAATAGGTACTTACTACTTAGTTATTTGTGTAAGAAGGCATAGCAGAGGTATTGATTTTTTATTTCACAGGGAGTTCCAAAAAGAATGGGAGGTCTAGACCCTAGATCATTCTTAGCTGAACAATAGCTGTAGCAGCGCTGTAACAGCTATCATAAGAAGCTAATTTTTGGGGGTCGTTTAAGCTGCCGTAGCGTTCTATCTACCCTAATATAGTTTCGGCTATACAGTTGCAACAATAGTTACTTATTAGCAACTTACTTACTTACTTATTAGTACTTATTAGTAATAGTTACACATTAAAGTTTTTCTTAAATTGGGAAATTGGGTATAATATCTTTTCAAGAACAAACATATTAATTTTGTTCTGAAACTATCAATCTACTCAGGGGCGTAACTACCGCGGTGCGGTGGGTTCAAGGCACACGGGCCCCCGCCCAAGAGGGCCCCCGTCCGTTGTCACCTTCTTCCACATCTAGTTTTTTTTTATTAATTTTGGCTGTCGTATTACCCCCTATGGGCTAAACTGACTAAAGCTCAAGAAGCCAAAATCTAAGGGGCGCCAGAAATTTACAATACTAAAACGTGTTGACTTTCAGATGACAAAAATTTTCGCCTTCGGCGCATTGGGGGTTAACTCCTAAGGTCCTCAGACTTCCCCCACACGCGTACTTCGAAAGGCACCGATTAACTTTTATCTCAGGCACCATGAAGCCTAAAAAAGTTCATAGAGCCACTGTTTTTAAAGATCGCAGAGAGTCAAAATGGATCGGAACCTTTGAGCAGCTTCCTGACTTTTTGGAATTTACTGCTTTCCAAAAAATATGATTAAAAGAACTATGTATTAATAAATAGATGCCCCCACCATTAACTTTGCACACGGGCCCCTAGAGTGCTTGTTACGCCACTGAATCTACTAAAATACTTTAATTGGTAAGCATTCATGGTTGTTTTATTAGAATATAAGAATAAGAATATTTTATTTCCCAAAATGCATGTACAATTAAATTTTGTAACTCCACATAACATAAGAAAGATACATTTGCATCTTTAGCCTTCAAAAAGGCATACGGGAAAGTCGACCTAGAGTGCAGACGAAATCGCAAGTTATTATGCTTTATTGTTATTAATATTATTAATTTTAACATCACTATTATGTTGTTTTAGTTATTTAAAAATTTGATGAACCCAGGCGATGAATCAGAGGGCAGGACAGAGATCAAAGAATTCACTTAAACTATAAAAAACGTTGTTTTGAAGAAAAATTTTAAGTTGTTTCCCGAATAAATTGGCACTGCCCAGGCCAGCGATTTCTGCAGGCAAGCTGCGGAAAATTTTTATACCGGTATATAGTGTACCCCTTCGGTTTACCTCATATTTATAATCTGGCATCCTCACCAGACCCCCCCGGCGAGTGCTGTAGGGGTGGTTGCCGGACTGAACCGGTAAATCGCTCCTCCTGTTAAAGACGGCAATAGCTAGGCGATATATTATGTATTGCGGTGATATTCAATTTATTGTTTATTCCGATTTGAGAGCAATGCAGTGATTCTGCATTGGAATCAATCCATTAAATATTTTGTTTAAAGTTGAATTGTGTTTGACTTTAAGGAGGAGTTAATGTTTATTTATTTGAAAAATGTTTAGAAATTGTATTTTTAAATTTTGCCTATTTATTTTATTTTTAAGTATTTTTAAATTTCTTCTTGTTCTTAGATATGCCTACCTTGATATGTTGTTTTTAGGTATATTTCAACAAATTAGTGCTAGGCCCTTAACACTTTTGAAAAAAAATGTTTTTCTTTTTTTAGCCGCAGAAGCATAAGGTGGGTATTTTCTACCCATACGTGTTTAACGTATGTTTATACACCGAATCTCTTTCTGGCCGTTTTTTCATTTTCGGATATTTTACAAAAAACGTAATTCTCTATCTAACGCCGCTAATTTTATTAACTTCTACCGAGCAGGACCGGAGTTCTGATTTTTTGAATGTTGAAATTTTAAAAATATGTAATTTATTGTGTTATTACAATAATTATGAAAATTTAAAAAAAGAGTTGTATAATAGCCAAAATATAAGGCTTTCGTCCTAACTTAATCAATTTTTAAAATAGTTTCAAAATTTACTTTTTAGGGGCCAAATTGGTGAAAATTTTGAAATAAATTTTCTCAAAATCTATTCCGGTCGCTTTTTATTTTTGGGTATGTTATGTTGTTTTCTATCGAACGCCGTTTATTTTATTAACTTGTATGAAACAGGACCGGAGTTTTTAATTTTTTGAAAGTCAAAATTTTAAAAAAGTTCTCATTTCTTGTGTAATAAAAATGAAAGCTTGAAAATTGGCAAATGTATCAATCCCATGAATATCTACTGTCTCACACTATATTCTGAGAATATAACGCTTCCCGTTGAACCGCAAATTACAAAAATATCAAATTTTTTAAAAACATCCTGTATATTTTTCAATATTTTGAAAGCAAGTACAATTAGCTATCTGATGATACCAAACACTTTATACTTTACTTCCGTTTTAACCGACAATGGGAATGCGTATTAAAAAGGTCATGGTATGGCCACATCGAAGTTTGTTGAATTAAAATGACATTATTTGTATTTCATTATTAATAGAGTTCATTATGCAAGCAAAGTAATTTTTCATAGTAGTACTTAAACGTTATTAACTTATAATAAAGGTGCTGGGTACTTTTCACCCACCTTATGCTTATGCGTAGAAAATAGTTGTATGCCTCGTAGGGTTAAACACGTATTTAGGTTAAATTAGAGTAACGTTGGTAGAATTTAAATGAGTCAGGTTTTTTGATTTAATTTTTTTGAAATCTTAATATAAATTTTTGATTTGAAATTTTCATTAAATAAATAATAACATTTTAATTTGGTATTATTTTTGTATCTGTTTGTAGCGAACTTCTCTTTTCAGTCAAAAGTTATAGTAAATGTAATATTTGGATTTCGGAACGTGACTGATGCAGTGTTACAGCATTGTTCGACGATTCTACAGTTTTTACACTGTACTACTTTACATCACAACAGTATAATTATGTTGACAACTGTTAGAATTTTTAAATTTTTGAAGTATGGTCTGCAGGAGGTACGACTCGTCAGGCCACATATAGTACGGATCGCTTTCTTTTGAAAACTTAAAGTTTTCTGTACCTCTACAGAGCCCCCCCCCCAACACTCAATTGCGTACTGTAAAATGCTATAGAAGTAGCCGTAATAAACGGTCAGAGAGGCATCCATCCCCACAACACGCCTGATATAAGAGATTGGTTATGAATGAGAATGCTGGTGTCATCGGCGAATAAACAGAATTGATACGGGAAATTTAGGACAAGATCGTTGATGTACAATAAGAAAAGTGTGGGTCCTAATATAGATCCCTGTGTGACACCCGTTCTTATATTTTTTTCTTTAGATGATAAGGTTTTAACTATTTTGTTATTCTGTAGGCTGGCA
This sequence comes from Malthinus seriepunctatus, assembly GCA_963924605.1. Taxonomy (NCBI): domain Eukaryota; kingdom Metazoa; phylum Arthropoda; class Insecta; order Coleoptera; family Cantharidae; genus Malthinus; species Malthinus seriepunctatus. The sequence continues at coordinate 2,460,899 of OZ004601.1, forward strand.
ACCTCCACGACCTGTCCGCGCCTCGTCAAATAGGAGCGAAACCAGGCGTCAGCAAGGCCCCTTATTTATGCCATAATAATCTAATTTCCGTAAGAGCAGCTCGTGGTCCACACAATCAAACGCCTTTGATAGATCAAAGAAAATGTCGTATAGTCATTTCGCTCCAGACGCCTATTTATTCTATCGATCATAGCAAAGGTCGCGTCGGACGTGTTCAGGGACTCGCGAAAGCCGAATTAGGAAGGTGTAATTACTGCATGCTTATTCAGATAAGTGAAAAGTTGTTTTTTAACTATTTTTTCTCATATTTTTGAAAAAGCAAGCAGTATAGAGATCGGTCGATAGTTAGAGACATTCTGTTTATCGCCCTCCTTAAATAACGGTTTCACAATTGCTGTTTTAAACGCGACAGGAACTATTCCATCGGATAATGATAGATTCACGATATGGGCCAAAGGCTCCGCAAGAAGACCAATGTTTTCCTTTATGACAGTGATGGGGACATCATCGTACCCAGCGCTGTTGTACTATTGAGTGAATTAGTCACCGTCACCACATCCGCTCCGCTAACGGGATGCAGGAAAAAGGACGACGAAACATCAAAATTCATTTTCTTCAAATAAGAAAAATAATCTCTATTTGATGTTAAACCGTCAGCAAGATTTGAAGGGACGTTTGTGAAATATGAATTAAATTCGTATGCAACCACATTGGGGTTCTCAATTATTTTATGATTATGATTTAAAATAATTGTTTTTTCTATTTTTATTTTTTTATTTTTGTTTTTGGGATGTGTATTTTGGTTGATTATATTCCATGTTGCTTTTACTTTGTTATCCGCCCGTGAGATTTTATTCGAGAAATATGCAATCTTTGCCATCCCAATCACTTTTTTAAATATTTTAATGCAATTGTTTATATATTGAATAATTATAGGATTATTGGTATGTTTCTTAATATAGATCAACGAACGTTTGTTTCTAGACGAGACTCTAATACCCTCTGTGGTCCACCCCTCCCGATGAACCCGCGAGTGCCCCCCGACTTTCGTTATTGGAAATGCAATCTGATAGCAAGAGTTGAAAAGATCATAAAAAACGCTGCATGCACTTTCCACGTCGAGACTGCTTAATACTGGCGCCCAACTCAACTGCCTCAGGAGAGAAGCGAACTTCCCGGAGTTCCCCACAGTAAACAGACGCTTACTTTCAGTTATAGATTCGTTATTTTTATTTGTGCTTAAATTTGAAAGTGTATCAGTTGACCATTATGGTCCGACAACCCAAATTCTATAACCTCCGTGACGAACTCGCCATCCAAGTTAGTAATTATATTATCTAACGCGGTTGCAGTAGTGTTTGTAACTCTAGTAGGTTCATCAATTGTTACTTGAAGATTGAACATGTTAAGCATAATTTCTAAATCGTTTCCTAAATTTGAATTCTTCAAAAAATCGATATTAAAATCACCGCAGATAATCCAGCTCCCGCAAGAGCGTCTCTGTAAAGTTAGCAATAATTCTTGAAAAGACTCCATGAAATCATCTGGATATTGGTTAAATGACAAATGCATATTATGTTAGACTTAATCTCCGAATTCGCTCAATTGCCGAAATAATAGAGCAGTCCTCAGTCAGAACTCAGTCCCAAGTTGTTATTTCGGAAACTGAACACAAAATTTTAATCAATTCGATTACCGATTCTTATAATATTTTGGTGATCAATTAGTGCAATTTGCACAGTTCTGAGATTCAGTGTATTAGAAATCATCACACTGCAGTGTGAGCAGGCATAATAATAAGCAATGACCGTTTATATTGGAATTTTAGAAAGGACCTATCAGGACACTGGGAATAAACGGGTTAAGAAAAAAGATAAATTCATATAATAAATTATGAGGATCATCGTACCAAGTTCCTGCTTCTGCATATTTATCATTGTTGGTGCTCCATATCTTCTTCTTAGCGATAGCGGAAAAGAATTTGCTAATTCTGTAATCAAGAATGTTTTAGAAATTCTCAATGCTAAAGTACTTCACGGCAAACCACGCCATTTCCAAAGTCAAGTATTGCTGGAGAGCGGAAACCAGAATGTTCCTGATATTTTAATAACCTGGATGAAAGATAAAAACACAACAAAATAGGCGAAAAGCTTAAGATTTGTGCAGTTAAAGAAAAACCGATCTTTTTATAAAAGTATACAAAGAAGTTCTTACGAGGCCACGTTTGGTGTATCTGTTCATGACTGGGATCCTGTAACTATTAAATAGATATAAAACTAAAGATACGCTAACGTTACTTACCTACTCTCTATCGCTCTCCGACAAACGTTTAAAAATTGGTAGGAGAAGAATAAAGGGTAAGTAGGTTAGCGTTAGCTATCGTATCGCTAATAGTTACAAGATACCAGCCCATTTTAGCTATCATTATTCGTATCTCCTGCAATTTGTATCCATCCAAGCAATTTAAAATGAACAACCTGTAAAGGGAGCAAATTCAGTTGCTCAATTGCCGAAAAGATAATGGGCTGTAGAGCAAATGCATCTACAGGTCCGTTCACATCAATAAAAATTTGCGTTGTACGTTGTATTTGGCATATATTTTCTCGTATGCGTCGAAATTATTGTTGGTGTGGACTGTGCGCCGCAAAACAATTTTTATTGATGTGGACGGACCTTTTCACAGTTTGCAGAATGATTAAAATTTTATGCTCAATTGCCGAAATAACAACTCATTTCGGCGATTTATCGTTTTCGATTGCTCAATTCTCGGATTGGTCGTTTATTTCGGCAATTGAGCGAATTAGGGGATTAAGTCTAACATATAAAAAAAAAGACAAAGAGATTTAAATAAAATACTCCACTTTCGATGTGATCGTTTAGTTTTTTTCATCGTTACAGTAATTTCAATTTAACCAATAAAACAACCATGAATGCTTACCAATTAATGTACGTATTTTAATGCTCATACGTAATCACGCGGGGACTCAACAGCATTCATTTGAGAATTGATTTATAAAAAAAAAAACATTGGTTACCAAGATGTTATATGAAATGCCCCTTGTATTAAATAATTTAGAGTTTGAGCCTTGTCTATTAGGGCTATTTGACATGAACTAAGTATCTTACTAACTGTTAGTAACTGAATCAACTCAAGGAGCAAAAGCACGGGAATCTAAGCTTTAACGTCGTCATTAGAAATTTTGACGCATGACCGTGGACGACGTTAAAGCTTAGATTCCCGTGTTTTTGCTCCTTGAGTTGATTCAGTAACTAACAGTTAGTAAGATACTTAGTTCATGTCAAATAGCCCTTAGAAGAAACTAAAGAGAGAATTGAAACGAATAATGCGAACGCAAGTGGGTTGAAATCTTAAAATGAAATCAACAGGAGTAAAAGGGGCCATCACAAAGAACAGGTTGTAGTATATTGGAATGACGAATGAGTCTTGCTACGAATTCTCACTAAATCCAACCCTCTAGTTCCTGGCATTTTTTATGTCTCTAAAGGTGTGAAAAACACGAAGAAAATAAAAAATAAATGTGTAAAAGCGAATTCACACTGTAAAAATAACACAAAATATTTTGACAAAAATTTTGATAAAACTGATTTTTACAGTGTGCGCGGCTAGGTATATTTACGAAGTTTTTATAAAAACTGTATTTATGAGATTATGCGACTGCACGTAAATATTTTGACGTGACGTCACATTTAGAAACGACTCTATTTTTTTTTATGAAAATACGAGTTCCATTGGTTGTTGATGCGAGCGTGCGCCTTGCTCTGTTGTCTGGTAGCAGATTTTTTGTACTTAAATGTATTTCTTGGACCTTGGAGTTATGCAACCCATTTTACAATCCGTAATTTTTTTTTACCAAATTATTACAGTGTGGTATACCTGGATATACCCAAATAACGACAAATTTTTATAAAAATTTTCATGATTATATTTAAGAAATATTTATGAAATAAATACAATGTGGGACTGGCTTAACACAACTTATATGGAGTGGAAAACGATTAAGTATATGAATTTTTCACTTACCATAAGTATAGAGCTCCACAAAAACATTAAACAAGTAAATTTGATAACACCGCTAATATCTTCATCATCGTTATAAAATGCTAGCATAATGGAGTTAATGCTTTCAAGCAATGCAACAGTGATGCCTAGTATAAGAAATAATATTTTAGCACCAAAAAGTTCATTAAATAATGTAACAGCTGTACTCAAATCAATATAGCATTTTCTTAGAGAAACCACTATTAAGTTGCAGTTTTCGATGTCAACCACAAAATAATCTGTATTATTAATTTGAGGGTAGATTCTATCATTTATAAATGTATCTATACTTTTTAAATTTGTCCAAATGTATCTGAATTTCCACTTGAGTAAAATTACGTAATTAATTATTAATAATGTTATTACCATTTCAAAATAAGCAGTTATTATCGTAACGCCATTTACAAATAGTAATTCAAAAGACCAAAGTTGCATAACATTAAGTTCAAGTAGTAATACTAATAAAAAATAACAGAAATGAAAAATAGTCAATTGAAACCAAACAAATTTTTTTAATTTAGAATTGTTACTTGAAATTCTTCCAAGATAGTCTAAAAACGTTATAAACTTTTTATAATTAAAAATTGTGATGTAAATAATGGAAATATTTATTTCAATTAAGCTGATGATTGAATTTATAGAATCGAGCACTGATTCGCTTAGATTTATTTTATAGGTATAATTTAAAATAATTTTCAATGCGAAAGCCACTACACTTAAAATATTAAAAATCGAAATGAAAATCGTGGCAAAACTCTTATTAAATTTGGATTTAATTGATATGTTTGGTATTAATGCCAAATACGCGTTAAGTTTATATAATGGTTTTATGCTATTTTGATCGCTATTAAATTCCATTACGAAACACGCACTTGTTTGAGCTGTGGTTAAAATACTATATTTAAATAAATGGAAAAGAACTTGCACTTGAACTTTGTTCAAATATTAATCCAAAAAAATGTTTTTAATGGAACAATAATAATTAGGTGTAAAATACTTTTGCTTAAAAAGCGGATATTATAAAATAATTACAAACTAAGTTAGGTAAATGTTTTTTAAAATTAATAGGAAAACAAACCTCATATTACTAAGTGGTTTTTACACTTTTATACAAGTGAATTAGTATTATAGGACCTCATACCGGGTGGCGCCTTTTCAAAATATACTTAACCACAACGCAAGCCCCTCCCTCAAGTAATTCGTAGATACAAAATTACAACTCAACGTGACTCTGGACTCAACACAGTCGACACTGTGTGTTACAGTATCAGACCACGCTGGGAATTATTTTAGTATTATTGTAAATAATAATTATTGTTTAAATCTTTAGTATGTGGCTTTATTTTTTTACTAAAATTATTTTTTTGAGAATAAAAAGCCAGAAACCTTAGTTGCGATTGTTAGAATTTATTTTTAATTCTACAATTACATTAATCCACTTCATGGACATGTCATGTCAACTCATAATAATCAATTTGTGACGTTTCGCTATTAAGGCTTCTTCAGACAATTTTTCTTTGTGTATTTTTTGTAATTGTTGCACCTAATTAACCCGGCATCCGACAGGTGAACATTAGTCACGAGTTCCGACAGGTGGGGTGTGACAAACCCAAAAATTAAAATAACCGTTTCGTATATCTATAGTCAATTTTTTTGGAAAGTCTAAGTATTTCATGTCGTCAGGTACATTATATTAATCAGTAAAACAAAAATTTTTGCCAAAAAGACTTTACTTTGGCTTCATAACACAAATTGCAAATTACAACCTATTTTTTTCGCTAAGAAACAAAGCAGTTAACTATTTATTTTATGTAAAATGTTTGAAACATACAAATAATTTAAAAAAACACAAAATTAAAAAGGCAATTCTATATTTTTCAATAAAAAAACCCGCATGTAATTTAATCCAATAGCCAAAAAGTTATTAGTTGTTAAAGTTAATACAATTTTGCCATGTGTGTGAGAGAGACAGATATATAAAAATGCGTCAAAAACTTCACGCACGCACTTAATTTTTCAATTTTGAGCCCAAGGACATTATGAAATCCTCTCGTGTTGATTAGACCTTCTCTATTTGGGGAGTGGTTTGGGATTTTCACCCAAAACATAAAGAAAAAAAAACTCACGAGTTCCGACAGGTGGGGTGTGACAAACCCAACTCGGTTTTGAAACAGTACTACTGCCACAATCTCAATTTTTTGACTGCGGTGTTTGCTTTAATATGTAGAATAATATGTTTTTAAAAGCTATTGAGGCCCTGTAGTCGATTGGAGCGATATTTGAATGTTTGCTATGCAGTTTTCGAGCGCTGGGGTTTGTCACACCCCACGTGTCGGATGCCGAGTTAAAGGAAAAATAATTTTTAATATGTAAGTTGCTAATCGTCTTGAGTAAATTGTTCGCCCACCTACTTAACCAAAACGTTTCAGGTTGTGCTATTGTTATGCACTTTTTTGCCTTTTATTTTCAACAACTTTAATATTGTCTGAAGAACTTTAATATTGTCTGTTATGGCGAAATGTCTCAAATTGATTATTATGACACGTTCATAAAATGGATTAATGTAATTGTAAAATCGACATATAGATAAGAGAGCTTTGTTGTGTCTATAAAGTTCTAAACATTGCGATAGGAGATATTAAGTTATAACTATTCAAGCAAAAATGCTTGTACCTATTAGTTTTTATATTTAATCAGACTTCTTAGAAATGTTAAATTTTGAAAAACTTGTTTTTTATTTATAAACTTTCAATAAATTGAAAAAAAAAAACTAAAAACGTCTGTAAACAGCTCAGATAATCACCAAAAAAGCAGCAAATAAGCATTTATGCCAAAAAAATTAAAAATTTTATATTTTTGTAGATTTAAAATTTTTGTAATTTTAATAAACATGCACCAAAGCTGTAATTTGTGCCGTATAATTTCGTTTGGATTTAAAATTTCTTAACTTAAACGTGGAGTTGTAATTAAACCAATAGCGTTGCTAGAGGAGTGGCTTGAAGCTGGCTTGCGTTGTGTTAAGTATATTTTGAAAAGGCGCTACCGGGTGATCGTAAATAAAGTGACTGAAAAAAAATGGCAATTTTTTTAATAAAATAGTGGAAAGGCATTAGCAGGTGAATTTTAAAATATTATGTTACCGACGCTTCTGTAAAACGCTTAGCATAATCATTTGCTGTCCATCATCCTTTAATGGCGGTGTCAACACAGCAGATAATTGTTTGTTTATGATACCTAAGTCGATGATCGTATTGTCCTTGTTGAGGGAATATTTGTAAATTTTAAAAAGTCTTTAATGGCTGAAACTTTCCCTAATTTAAATCAATTACAAGTGGTGTACTTTAAGGGTCTAGTCTACACTACACTTAGGAAAATGCATAATGTTTTTGTAGCATTTAAAAGAATAACAGTAATTTGAACTTTTAATGTGGTTATAAAAGCTCCAATTTGTACAAAAGTGCATTTAACTTTTATATGTAATTAGGGATTACTTTGATTATAAATAGACATACCGCTGGTTGACATGCAAAGTGCGAATGTATCAAGGACTCTTTCGAAAACTTTCCTTCAGAAGGAGAAATTTCTTGTTTAAACGAAAGGAATTAGATTACAAAATATTGAGAAGGTCGTGAAAAGCTAATAATAAATAATAATAAACATCCAAGTTGTACTTTAAGTTTCTAAATTCTTACTATCTATATGGCTTTGTCATCTACAGGGTGGTGACCAGACCTCTCGGTCATAGTGATTTGACATGTAAAATCTTACTTTTTTAAAATTCTTCCTTCCAATTTATTTTAGAAAAGAATCTTCTTATAATATAAATAATCTAAAAATATTTTAGAAACTCCATAAATTGGTATCCAAATGTTCGATATAATAACGCTTAGCGCTATTCCATAAACAATAAATATTTTCTTAGAGTCTTTGATAAATGATGTTGCATAAACTGCAATTTTTTTTGTTTCACCCTGAAACAACCCTTCCAGTACCGACTATTGAGAAATAGCTGGTGTATTGATTGGAAATGGTTCATCAAACATCTTGCATTGACAAAGAAAAGCAAAAAAAGCGCGCGCTATTCAAATAGAAGTTTAATATTGAAAAATTAAAATGTCATGTAAAAAATATAATCAACGATTATACCATAAACTGGCATTTGCAGTATTCTTTAAATGCATTACATTTCAAGAGCTTAAAATTTATCAAGGTGTCCGTCAGGGAATCAGTTCAAAAAAGCCTATAGTTAATGACAAACAATTACTCTAGTGTGCTCAACCCCAAATGCGTAACTTTACGACTTTAACACAGAAATGCTTATCTTCTTGCTCTTATACCTTTTGTCAGGTTATTATTTGTTGCTTTTACAGATCCTAAAAAAACCGCTATAGGCTCTAAGATGTTGGTAGTTGACGAACTACCGAAAAATTTGTTCCCTCAATTTAAAATTAATTAATAATATTCGTACCATTACAGATCCTGACCATAACGATAAAAGAAAAAAATATTTGAAACCAGGTTTGAAGCCGTCCGCGGCGTTAATAATCAAAGTGTTGATTGTTCCTAATAAACTCAAACCAATAGATATGAACAAAAGCAATAATTGATATCCGAAACAAACGTTGAAACTTTCAACCCCATAACACGATTTTATGTACAAAAATTTTAATTTTTGCACTTCTCTAACAGTACAAAGTTCCGTCGTGAAAATTTTTGATTTACGGGTCTTTAAATAATTTGTTAAATTTTCGCGAACGTACTTAAATCGACGTTTAAGAAACAAAACGTAATTGATTAATAAAACAATTAAAATAAATATGCAGTATGATAAATGAAGTCTAAAGCAAAAAGATAAAAGGTAATCACGAGAAGGGCAAAATAAAACACGATACAATTCAAACGATAACACAGAAAAGGAATACAAATGAAGAAAAGCTATTTGAAACAAAACAGTTTTCTTTGGAGGTGTAAATTCTCTAACGCTAGTCTTCAAAATTATCTTAATAAAAACTAGAAAGTCTGACGATAGGGATAATTTAATAACTGAAATGTTTACAAACAGAGTTAGTACTAAATCTGATGCTAAATTAAATAACTTTCTGTTGAGAAAAGTTTGAAAATATCTTGTTTCAGTGTGACAATACACTGAGACGTTGATGAGGAGCAAAATAAAAATGGAGTAAATTTTATGCAGGGTTGAATTAGTTGAAAAATTTGAGACAACTCCTAAATATGATGCAATTTGATATAAGGGCCTCATTGAATTATGCTCTACGTTGGTAAAAATCGAGGACATAATTGTTTTCTTTTAAAGAAGCAACACAAGTGAAAAACGCGCTATTGACACTGATTTACATTTTTGAAGTTTTAAGTACTTTTCATTTAATGTCAAATGCATTATGTTTTTGTAGCGTTTAGAAGAAAGGTATCGTGAAATTTTAATAAGGTTAAAAAGCTTTGTTTTGCTTAAATGGGCATTTAAATTAACAATTAGCTGACCAGTATAAGTTTGATTCATTCTTTTGAAGTGTTAGAGGTAGAGCTGAGGATTAGGGTAGAACGAAAAATTGTAGTTTTATAATGTTTTTAAAAAATGTATATGTCATAGTTACCAAAAGGTGCCTTGTGTAGTAATAAAAAGTCACTCAAAAGCTGAAATCAATATCTTGTCATTTTCAGGTTCCTTAAGGGGGTCAAAGTTTAAATTTTTCAAAGTAATAATTTTTTTTTTGTATGAACTAAATTAGAATAGCCATTTGCACTAATTTTGTCAGTTTGGTTGCTGACAGCTGTTTCGATACACTGTTTCAATACTTAATCAATGCCGACACCGGCATTCAGGCTATACTTGGTTTTATAAACTGCACCTGCGACATAGGATCATTTCCCAAAACATCTGGTTCAACAACACCTGTAAGAAGAACAACGTGATCCCTAACTATATCAAAATCACCCCAGCTATAAAAAATCATGCTTCCCTAAAAGCCACTCATAAAGCCGAAACCCTATGGCTATTCCAAGAGACTAAAGATCAATACAAACGAAGAGACACTCTCCAACACTACATTAAAGTACTCCATTCCGAGCTTAGCTTTAAACTCCACAACATCGAGTTTGACATCCTTCTGGACAAAATCCTAGAAAAAACATCCACCATAGTACATAAAAAATAAATTACACAAAAGAAGAAACTATAAACCCTTTTCGCTAAAAAAACAGAACCAAACTTAATAACCGATAACATAGACAGTAATGACGGCCCAGTCTTCTACAAAAGATTCCACAATCTTACCAACACCAACTTCACAGACCAGGAAACTAACCTCCTAAATAAAGGTTTGAAACACAACCTCTACCCGAAGTTGAACAATAAAAAACTAACCAACTTAGTGGCAGAAACTGAAATAGCTTTAAACAAAACCAATATTGTAACTAAAGCACTAGCCATCCCCATCATAAAAAACCTCTTACAAACACCTCAAAAACCCAAAACCAACGAACTCCAAACCGCTAAAAGTATTAACAAAAAGGCAACCGACCACAACATTATCTTCACCAAAGCAGACAAAGGCAGCACTATAGTAGCCCTTCCTAAAAAAACCTACACAGAAAAAGTCGAAGCCTTTCTAGATCCTAACATGTTATTCCAACTAAAAACTGATCCCACAAACAAATTCCAAAACGACATCAAAACCACCCTTAACAAAGTCAATCTACAGGGTGAATCCTAACGTACGGAGCACACTGATAGGGGACCTAAAGGGGACCAAAATATAATTTTTTTTTAAATAAACTTTTAATCAAAATCCAATAACAACAAAGTTACAACGGTTTTAAGTTCTTATAAACTTGAGTAATTTTTATATAAAATAGAGTAATAATTTACGTTTAGAATTAAAATTTGGAATATTTGAGAATTAATTAAACGAAGTTTAGTTAAAATTTTAATAAAACCTTTATAAGATGAAAGTTATGACTATTTAATTTTTTTTGAAATTACTCAGTTATGGGTGCCCACCAGGTGCCCACCTATTGAAATCCGCTGATTTATTTAATTTAATCATGTACACTCGAGAGCAATTTTATTAGCCACCCCAGCGAATCCGCCTAGCACGAATTATGGATGCAACCATCATAGCACCCCTTCTTAAATTTGAGGGGTAACTTTATTTTGCCAAGAAGATGCCAAGAAGTAATAAATCAACAAACTCCCCTTTTTTCGTCGGTTGTAACCTGTTGTAACGGTATTAGGAAAGAAATAAGTTGTCTCAAATTATAAAAGTGACTTATTTTTACTTGAACCATATTGGATTATTGTATAGGTAACCTTTTTTAGACTAGGTAGCTAAAATAAATAAAAAATAATTTATATAGAGAAACACACATTTATAAATGTGTTTCAAACCAGTAGTTCACACATCAATTTAATTTGATAATTTGTGTTTAAAAAATAATTATATACTTATAAGGTAATTTAATAGAAACTTAAACGCAAAAGACAATCTTCCATCATTAGATCACAGTTTTAATTGCATCAACGGAATTTACGTTTATTATTAATCCAATTTATTAATCCAACAAGAAAGACGTTATTAATTCATGATTTTTTTTGTTTATTCGCGCGTAGTTTTGCAACGCGTTGTTTGATTTGAATGATTTTGTTAGTATTTTGATGGTCACAGGACAATAATTTATTATAAATTTTATAATAAATAATTTTTTTTTATAATCCCGATTTCATAATCAAATTAAAATCGACTTTAATTTAAATAAGGGAATAATTTCCATATGTAGCCTTTTTCAATGGAACTTTAAATTTCTGTCTCTAAAAAATTACGTTACCACAATCCTTTTTCTGACCTGTAAAAGAACAAGTGACAAAATACGGAGGGACAAAGTACAGAACTTAACAATAGCAAAACATTCTTTGAAACCCCGACACACAAGCACAACCAGATGTAGTCAGACAGAAGGAGAAAAATTTAAGAGGCAAAAATTGTTTATTTTTAAATTTTCTTTATTAATTATTTTTTAAATTACTATTTCTGCAAAATAGAATGTAATTTTCATTTGGCGCAAAACTAATCTTTAAGGTTTGAAAGTTAGCGCCATTTTTTGAAGAGGAAGTTCTAGTGGTGGGATTTTCTTGAAATTGAAATACCAAAGCGTGACCTTTATAAAGTCAAAAGAAGCATTTTGTGATATAATTTCCATTTTGTAAATCCACATCCACTTAAGGGATGTATAGGAACCTGTCATTTTGACAATTAGTTAACCAATATTACTTTTTTCTATTTAGGTACGTTAAGAAGCCTATAAGAATACTGTTTTGACGTCATAATAGTACGCTTATAGAGTCTATAACAGCACTGTTTCTAGGGAATTTTTTTCAATGTGCAGCACTGCATGTTGACAGATGAATTATATTTGACAGTTATAAAATTAATTTCATTGGACAGATCAAACTAACTTTCAAACACGAACGTCAAACTTTAGAATAAGTACTGCCAACATAAATAAATTTAGGCATCAAAATTCCAAAAACTATGTTTTGACGTAATTTTAATACCATTTTTATAAAATAATGCAGTGAAATAGAAAAAATAGTATAAAAAACACGTTTCATTAGGCCCTTAACGCATTCGTCCCTTTAGAAAACGCGCGCTGCGCGCTTGTTTTCTAAACTTTGGACTCATACGTTAAGAAGATGCCTAATGATACTTGCTTTTTAATATACTATTATTTAAATTACAGAATAGCACTACCTTGTTTGGCACCCAAGTTTAATTTTTATTCAAAATTTGAATTATCATTTTGGAAGAAAATGAATTATCTTATAAAATTATAAGTATTTTCCAAATTTTTCATTGAAAAAGATTGTAGTCTGTTGTAAGCGTATTTCTAAACCGAAATTCTTCTCTCTTACTCAACCGATGTAAGGGACGCTCTGGTTAGGTGTGAGCGGGGCGTGAGGGGGGCTAGAGATTTAACACTGAAGAAAACACGAATTATTGGTTTGTCAAACTTTTACACTAAAGGCGAAGAATAAGGGCCTTCCGGTCAAAATTGGGTTGAGACATTTTATACAGGAATGGTTTCGAGCGATTAAGGAAAAAAGCTGTTACAAAAATTATTAGGCAAATTATTCGAAAAAAATCAAAATAAGCATTATCAACATCGGCTTAAATCACTTGAATTTTTCAGATACGTAAAGATCCAAAAGAAATTTGTTCTGCTTATGATTTAATTTAAAGCCATAAGCAAAAAGTTTAAAATGCGGGTTCTATTCAACTCCTCCTAAACTAAAAGAAATCGGATATGTTTACGTATAAAACCCGTTATTAAAAATGCATTATGAAAGGTACTATAATAAACTATTGAATTAAATTTTAAATTTTGCAATCGATTTACTCATTTACTTATAGAAAAATTGCAAGCGAACATTAAAAAGACTTCTCACTTAAAGATTTTATCGAGGTGATAAAAGGTGAAATTTAGGAAAAAAACAAAACTGTAAGAGCATTGTAAATATTTTTGTAGTACAAAAGAGAGCTTAAAGAAATGCTTTGTATCTTTTTACCTGCCTAACAAAATGCACAGACAGGTAACGTAATTTTTTAGAGACAGAAACTTAAAGTTCCTTTGAAACGCATCATATGGAAATTCCCTTATTTAAATTAAAGTCGATTTTAATTATTTGATCATAAAATCTGGATTATAAAAAAATATTTATTTATTATAAAATTTATAATAAATTATTGTCCTGTAACCATCAAAATATTAACAGAATCATTCAAATCTAACGCGTTGCGAAATTACGCGCAAATAAAAAAAAAATCATGAATTAATAACGTCCTTATTTTATTCCTATTTTAGTTAGTCTAAAAAAGGTTATACGATAATTCCATAATGGTTTAAGTAAAAATAACTAACTTTCACTTTTGTAATTTGAGACAACTTCTTTCTTTCCTTATACCCTACAACCGACGAAAAAAGGGGAGTTCGATGATTTATTACTTGTTGGCAAACTAAAGTTACCCCTCAAATTTAAGAAGGGGTGTTATGATGGTTGCATCCATAATTCGTGCAAGGCGGATTCGCTGGGGTGGCCAATAAAATCGCTCTCGAGTGTACGTCAAAATCAGTCAAAATTAATTAAACGTCAGAAATTAAATAGATTTTGTTAAGTCATTAATTCGATTTAAAAATGGTTAATTACAGTAACGACGAATATGTAGACATGATTATGATGTATGGAGCTGCGGAAGGAAACGCTGGACGCGCCAGACGTCTGTATTTGGAGCGATTTCCAAATAGACAAACTCCTTCAGAAAATACTTTTCTTCGCGCAATTCACCGTGGAAGAGAAACAGGGAAATTACAACATGAGAAAGGCCATGGTGGTGGTAGACCATACCAAATTGAAGTAAACGTGGAAGAAGAAATTTTAGATATGGTAGATGCTGATCCGAGTACAAGTACACGGCAAATTGCCCAACAAGTCGAAGTTTCACAGCATTTTGTTTGTGATACATTGCACAAAAATGGTTTATACCCGTATCATTTACAAAGAGTGCAAGGACTAACTCCAGGTGATTATCCGTTGCGTCAGCAGTTTTGCCAGTGGTTGTTAGACCGTTCTAACAGAGAAAGAGGATTTCCAACAAAAATATTGGTAACTGATGAATGCTGTTTTACAAGAGATGGCGTTCTCAATTTTCACAATTACCACTTATGGGACGAAGAAAATCCACACGGGATTCGCCAAAACAAATTTCAACGGCGTTTTAGTATAAATTTATGGGCGGGAATTGTAAATAACACACTAATAGGGCCTTTTGAATTGCCAGCACGACTTGACGGCGCTTCTTATTTAAACTTTTTGGAAGAAGCTTTACCAGAACTTCTTGAAGACATTCCTTTGGCTGTACGTTATAACATGTGGTATATGCATGACGGGTGCCCTGCACATTTTAGTCGTGTTGTACGGGATTATCTCGACACCGTTTTTCCTGAACGCTGGATTGGTCGGGGCGGCTTTATCCCATAGCCTCCACGTAATCCGGATCTTAACCCACTTGACTTTTTCCTATGGGGCTACATCAAAGCATTGGTATATTATGCCACCGAAGTTAATACCATCGATGAGTTACGTCGTCGTATAAATATCGCTGTTGAGAGTTTACGCCAATACTTTCCACGGTTTTTAGAAAACTGGCTTCGTCGTGCGCAGTTGTGCGTTGATAGGGAGGGTCAGCATTTTGAGCACATTTTATAAATACTCCTACTTTTTATTTTTGTAACAATTACTTAATTAAACTTCCATTCACTTGTATCTCTTGGCATTATTTATTTGATGTTTTCTGCATACCGTAAAAATAATACAACAGCAGTTTACCTGATTTTTTCTAATATAAACAAAAATTTGATAAGTTCAGCAGTATTCAATAGGTGGGCGTTAATTTAAAAGAACTTAAAACCGTTGTAACTTTGTTGTTATTGGATTTTGATTAAAAGTTTATTTTTAAAAAAATTATATTTTGGTCCCCTGTAGGTCCCCTATCAGTTTGCTCCGTACGTTAGGATTCACCCTGTATTATTCACAGACTTAGACAAAGGACATCTCACTTGCATGAACCGCAAAACCCCTTCACTGTATGGTTTAGTAAAACTTCACAAAGAAGAACAACCGATCAGACCAGTATGCTCCTACATCAACGCACCATGCAACAAAATAGCCAAAAAACTCACGACCATCCTTAAAAAGCACACAAATTTCACTCCTAAATATACAGTCAAAAACTCTCTAGAATTAATAAACAAAATAAAAAATCTTAAACTCAACAATAATAGCCACCTTATCTCCTTCGACGTAAAAAACTTGTTCCTAAGCGTTCCTACCAACGAACTACCAAATCTAATCGAAACGCTACTAAAACACAATAAAGCCCTGCCAGGAGTTATCGAAGAAATCCTAGAACTTACAACTATATGCCTTAAACAAAACTACTTCACCTTCGATACCAAATTCTACTTACAGAAAGAAGGACTTCCCATGGGCTCACCTCTATCTCCTCTCTTGGCCGAAATCTTTATGAATTACTTAGAAAAACAAGTACACAACTCCAAACATACATCAAACTTTAGCTATTGGTTCAGATACGTCGACGACATAATAGTCTGCTGGAACGGCACGAACATACAACTAAATACTTTTCTTCAATACCTCAACACGCTCCACAAAAACATCACTTTCACTATGGAAAAAGAGGACAACAAAACCTTAAACTTTCTGGACCTCTCCATATCCAGAGACCTCAATAAACACTCTTCTGCCATTTTCCACAAACCAACCCACACAGACACGACTATACACAACACCTCCACACACCCCATCTCATACAAACTAGCTGCTTTCCACTCTATGATTCACATACTACTCTCCGTCCCAATGACGGACACAAACTACAAAAAAGAGCTAAACCGCATATACAGGGTGATTTTGAAATACACGTATATAATGGTACCCCTCGTAGATTACGAAAAGTTAAACGTTTTTGCAAAAAAAATGTTCAGGAAAATGTTGACCAGTTCTTAGATATGTAGTGTTAAACTTTGACCCGCGCCATTTGAAAACTGCACGTATAATTTACAAAATCATGGAACGATTGTTTATTAACGCTGTTTCTCATTGGCTGATTCAAACATTTTTTCAAGGAACTGTCATTTTGACAATTAGTTAACCAAAATTACTTTTATTTAAATTATAGAATAGCGCTACCTTGTTTTGCATAAACCAATAGGCACATGTTTTACTACCGGTTGCTGCGTAAACCATGCAGTAATCAAACTGGGAGGGTCAAACTTTAACACAATTTTACTAAGAACTGAAGAACATTTGCTCTAAAAAAAAATTGCTGATGCCTTTAACTTTTCATAGTCTACGGTGGATATCAATATATACGTGTATTTCAAAATCACCCTGTATATAATCGCCAAAAATAATGCATACAGTCCAAACATAATCACCAACATCCTCAAGAAAAAACTTAGTTTACGCCACTGTCAAAAAGCTTTATATTTAAAAGAAAACTGCAAGAGGTAAAGTGCTCCTTCAACGCACCAAGGCTTAATTTTTACTCGAAACTAAAATGGAGCTTAAACTTTCATAAAGAAATTTACTAAAAGATACAAAGTAATTCCCATGGACTTTTAGTTGCAACGTAAAGCCTCAAGATTTTATTGGCTGTGGTAAGCCATCATAGTGTAAAAATTTTCCTGAGTTTCTAGGTGCTAGAGAAGCTGAAACATTACCAGATTCAATCAACTGCACTAACTCTAGCTTGGAGGTAACTTTGGTCTGTGCTAACATCATATTTAACTAAAGAAAAAGGTTCGCAGTTTTCAAATTTTTGTCCTGTAACACCTTTAAGTCTGCGAAGATCAAAAGTTTCGCCATCAAGTTGTTTTATTAGATGTCGCAATCGAAGTTCATTAAAATGAAATAAACAAATTAACCACTGGAAAGAACAAAGCTTTTTTTCTAATATCGAATTACCCCATTTTGTGAACGGGTATTCGCTACGGTACCATTGCATCCAACAGCAATAGTACCTACCTATATTCGGTATCAAAGTTCTGATTGAATTCAAGCAAGTCAAGTTGCGTCAATAAAAACTTTTGAGTACAGTAAGTCAAAGCCAATTGAGTTGAAGGCAAGAAGGGTTAATATTATAATCTCTTGTTTGTTGATAAGATACACGTCGACGTGGTATGACGTGGTGTAGACGTACAATAAAATATATTTTCAAAAAGTGCTATTATTTATACTCGTACATAATTATAGAATTGTTAACTCACCAAAGGTATACAGGTCCACAATATCATTACACCTAAGACTTTATTAAAAGTTGCATTATCCAAATCGACATTATACAACAATAACCTCATAATGTAGTTAATGGTCGTAAGCATTCCAACAGCCACACATAGTACAAGAAATAATATTTGCCAACCGAAAAGTTTATTAAATAAAGCAACGGCTTCGCTCAGATTAATATACAATTTTCTTAAAGAATGTACCCTTAAATGGCACTTTTCGATTTCGGTGGCAACGTTTGTACTACTAATTTGAATAAGACGACTTTTTAAAGGATTAATTTTACCAATCGAAGATGACCCAATACTTTCTAAATTTATCCAAATGAATTTGAATTTCCACTTCATTAAAAGTACGTAATCAATCATTAATAATTCTCCCATTACGAGAAAATAAACTAAAATTGTTGTTATCACTTTTTCTTGTACGATTAAATAATAATTTATATGAATAATAATTTCATATGATAATACCAAAAATAAGAACAAATGCAAAATAATTAATTGTAACCAAACATATTTCTTAAATTTGCGGTTACAATTTGAAACTGTTTTGAGGTAATTTATAAAATTGATAAATATTTGTGATTTGAAAATTGTTACGTATATAATCGAAATATTTATGGAAATTACACCAAAAAGGAAAATTAATGTATTGATCACAGTTTGATATCGATTAAGATGATTGGCCCAAAATAAAATTGCTTTTATTTTAAAATGAAATAACATTAAAATATTAAATATTATAATAATAATTACTGCATGTATTTGATTAACTTTGGAATTTATTGATAAGTTTGGTATTAATCCCAAATACGCGTTTAGTTTATACAGCGGCTTTACGCTATCCTCAATAAGTGCCATTAGAAAAGTAGCATTTATTTCTTGGTCTAAAGGTAAACTTATACTAGAATTGAAAATAAATTACAAGTTAGCAAAAATGTGAGTTTATTTACCTATATAAATTGTAACCATAAAAAAATGCTTTTACGGGAACAGTTAATAATTAATATAAATAATAGTAGCTATACTAAGAAAGTATGAAATTACTGAACTAAAAGGTTTTTTAGAACGGGTAACGTTTAGGTATACTCGTAGTTTATCCATTTTTGGAACGAGAACTAAGGATAGGAATTAACGCTATTCACGGTTACCACTTGATGGAACATGATGAATTAATAAATAAAAAATCAAATTAGTTCACTTGTTTATTCCACTTAAATAAGATTAAAAACATTGCATCAATAATAATCACTTTTTCACCCAGGGCAATACAAAATTAATTCATGCAGAAAACAAAAGTTCGAGACTTAATTTTTGGGAAGGTCTAGAAATTCATAAAGCGTCACAGAAGGGCGTAAACGTCGTAAATAACCAAATGGAACTAACATTTGGTTATTCGGGCTTTTTAAAGATAATTCCCAAGAATTAACTCTCGATCGACACATTTATCAGGTCCTTTACCGTCACTAATTTTAAATTTAGCATATAGGAACATATTTTTTAATTTTAAGTTAGTTCTACTCAACCTTTGAGAATGGCGTAACTGCCGAAACAATATTGTTAGGTTTTTAATCTTATTTAAGTGGAATAAACAAGTGAACTAATTTGATTTTTTATTTATTAAGGATAGGAATTTTAAATTTTAATCAAAACACAGCTATCCTTAACTTCATTCAAATGACATTTACAATTTAAAGACGAAGAAATACTTTCTAAATTAGTCCAAATGTATCTAAATTTCCAGTTTAGCAAAATTACATAATTTACAAATAATAATCCTGGGATTATGGCCAAATAAATTTTAGTTACCTAAGCGCCTTCTATTAATAACAACGCATAAGTGTCAACAGAATCAACAAACACAAATATATACCCTCAGGGGCCAACAATAGGTTGGTACGGGCTTTGCAAACCCGAGGTACCCGAGCAATTAAAAAGAGCAAAACAATAAATACAAATTTAGAAAATTTTACGGGACAAAAACTCGGAACCCTAGAAACGGTCCGAAAGAAGAGTGAGCGAGTGGGCCTCCACGGATCGTCATCCAGCGACCGCTCTTCATCTATGGTGGAGTACCTGGCCAGGATGCTGGATACTGCTACTGGGCCAAAAGATGGAAACCTGTACCTACAGCCTCAGCTTCATGAAAGTGAATTAAAGACCGAAACCGAGATGTTGCTGTGGAGAGCGTGGCAACAGGCACTCCTATCTATCAATACCCTGCAAGACAACGTAGGTGAACTTAAACAAAAGTTAGATGCCCTTCAAACTCATGTGAAGTTGCCTAGCAATATACGGGAAATAGAAAATGGAATGGACTATCACACTGAAGAAGAGGAACTAGCTAAGGAAACTGAGTGGATTGTACAAAGAACTAGGAAAAATAAAAAACGAAAAGCATCCGCATCGCCGGAAATTTCTCCACAACAAATATCGACCTCTACCAACCAACTAAAAAGAAAGACGAATGGGACGCATTGTCTCTCAGCACCAGCGTCCGAGAAATTGGAAAAGAAACCCCCGATGCCCCCACCAATAAATCTAGTGAATATAGAAAAATGCGAAGATGTATATACTTTACTACTCTCCGCAGGAGTTGAACATAAAGTAACGGCCATGAATAGTGGAGTGTTCAAAGTAAATGTGCCTAATGAGGACCAGTATCGACTCCTCATTAAAGTACTACGTGAAGGTAATAAAGAGTATTATTTTACATATGAAGATAAACAGAATAGGCGTTTAAAAGTCATGGCTAGGGGGTTACATCCAACATGCGATCGCCAACTAATTATTGAAGATTTGACTAATAAAGGTTTTGAAATTAAAGATGTTGTTAATATTATAAGAAAGGAGAAAAAGGATAGCTTATTACAATAGAGAACCAAGGTGTGTGAAATGTGCAGGTAAACATATCACTACAGAATGCAAAGTTCAAAAACTAGAGAAAGCAAAATGCGCTAACTGCGGCGAACCTCCATCCAAATTACCGAGGATATATAGTCGCAAAAGAGCTTCAAAAAAGAAGAGATAAGAGCATTCGCGATCAAAAAAGAAATATGGGGAAGCCAACTACTGCGCAAAAGTGTGCAACGCTAGAAAATACAAAGCAAAATTTCCCCACGATCAATGAAGCTGATTCAAAGCAACTGCAGCAACAACAAAAAAATACAGATAATAACACATATTATGCTGAAGCAACTTCCAGCAAATCAGCAAAAGACGCTTACTTAGATGCAATCAATCACATGCTAAATACAATTCTGAAGAGAATCATAAAACTTGAGAATAGCAATAAGTCAGCAGCCAGCAAGATGAAATAAAAATGGCGGTATCGTTTAGAATAGCAACATGGAATACAAACGGACTGCTCCAACAAACTCATGATTTCTTTGGAACCAAAAAATAGATGCGTTGTCTTGTTGTCTATCGAAAACACACTTTACTAATGAAAACTATCTAAAATTTTATGCTTTACTAGCATTTCTAGCTTTACTAATAGTATCTTGGTGGTTTCAAATCGTGATCTTTCTAGGGTTGAGGGTCTTAGTCGTGTGTAAGAAATGGCGATCGTAATTAATTTATTAGTTTCAAAAATATGTTTTTGAACTTGACGTTCTTGTACGCGTGCCGCCATCTTGAAAAAAAACAGCCAAAATTTCAACTTTTTTACACATGTAGTAGGTTAAAGTAGGTTTAACGAATTTTGTTTCTACGACTCTTGTGTGTACAATTTTCTTCTATCTGTAATAGGTACTGAAATATAAACTCGTAAAAAATGCTTTAATACTTTCCAATAATGTATCCTCAGCAGGGAATGGCATTTAAGAGATTTTAATTAGGTGCATCACTTACTATGTTATATCCTAATCTTCTCCTTCATACTACTAGAAAAGACTGAGTGATTTTGGATATACAAAAGATGGGGATAAAGTAACGTAACAAGATCATTTTTATTATCAATTTAAAAAAAAAATGTTTTGAACATAAGTTATTAGGCTAAAAGTGCTTGACTTGTCTGCGACCTTTAACTGCTCTTACGTAATCACCTAATCACGCATAGGCTCAAAAGCATTTATTTGAGAATTGATTTGAATAAAATAAAAAACATTGGTTACCAAGATGTTATATGAAATGCCCCTTTATTAAATAATTTAGAGTTTGAGCCTTGTCTATTAGGACTATTTGACATTGGCTAAGTATCGTACTAACTGTTAGTAACTGAATCCAATCAAGGAGTAAAAGCTCGGGAATCTATGCTTTAACGTCGTTCACGATCGTGCGTCAAAATTTCTAATGGCGACGTTAAAGCTTAGATTCCCGTGCTTTTGCTTCTTGAGTTGATTCAGTTACTAACAGTTAGTAAGATACTTAGTTTATGTCAAATAGCCCTTAGAAGAAACTAAAGAGAGAATTGAAACGAATAATGCGAACGAAAGTGGGTTGAAATCTTAAAATGAAACCAACGGGAGTAATAGGAACCATCACAAAAATTGAAGAGGTTGTATATTGAAATGAGTCTTGTTACGAATTCTCACTAAATCCAACCCTCTAGTTCCTGGCATTTTTTTTATGGCTCTAAAGGTGTGAAAAACACGAAGAAAATAAAAAATAAATGTGTAACACAACTATATGGAGTGGAAAACGATTATATGAATTTTTCACTTACCATAAATATAGAGCTCCACAAGAACATTAAACAAGTAAATTTGATAACACCGCTAATATCTTCAACATCGTTATAAAATGCTAGCATAATGGAGTTAATGCTTTCAAGCAATGCAACAGTGATGCCTAGTATAAGAAATAATGTTTTCGCACCAAAAAGTTCATTAAATAATGTAACAGCTGTACTCAAATCAATATAGGATTTTCTTAGAGAGACCACTATGAAGTTGCAGTTTTCGATGTCAACCACAAAATAATCTGTATTATTAATTTGAGGGTAGATTCTATCATTTATAAATGTATCTATACTTTTTAAATTTATCCAAATGTATCTGAATTTCCACTTGAGTAAAATTACGTAATTAATTATTAATAAAGTTATTACCATTTCAAAATAAGCAGTTATTATCGCAACGCCATTTACAAATAGTAATTCAGAAGTCCAAAGGTCCATAACATAAAGTTCAATTAGTAATACTAATAAAAAATAACAGAAATGAAAAATAGTCAATTGAAACCAAACATATTTTTTTAATTTAGAATTGTTACTTGAAATTTTTCCAAGATAATCTAAAAACGTTATAAATTTTTTAAAATTTAAAATTGTGACGTAAATAATGGAAATATTTATTTGAATTAAGCTGATAATTAAATTTATAGAATGGAGCACTGTTTCGCTTAGATTTATTTTATTGGTATAATATAAAATACTTTTCAATGCGAAATACACTACACTTAAAATATTAAAAATCGAAATGAAAATCGTGGCAAAACTCTTATTAAATTTGGATTTAATTGATATGTTTGGTATTAAAGCCAAATACACATTAAGTTTATACAGGGTGTATTACAAATAGCGCCAAATATTTACATCACGCTATTCATCATCAAAAACTAAACAAAAAATTCCAGTTCTAATTTGGTCTTAATCCAATATTTTTTTAAATATAAGCAATTAAAAGTTTTTAAATTTGGCAACAAACTGCAAGCGGAACAGCAGCAGCTTGACGAAAATCGTCAAAAATGACAACTGTCAGACTTCATTTACCTATCTAATTTTATTTTTTACAATCCACTGTTGCAACATTTTGCAAAATAATCCGTAGCAAAGACTTCACATTTTTTAAGTTTAAATTACAAGTAAATTAATTACCGAAACTGTAAAATTTATATTCGGTTATTTATTTGAGTTGTTGAACTATGTATCACCGATACCATTGAAATAGATTTCTACGCCATAGTCAAAATAAAATTCAAACTACGACCATTAATAACTCGCTCACCAATGGGTTTTAAGAAAACTGCTGCCAGAGTTTTTTGCTTGATTTTCGACGTAGAATTGGGCTATGTAAATATTTGGCGCTATTTAAAATACACCCTGTATAATGGTTTTATGCTATTTAGATCGTTATTAAATTCCATTACGAAACACGCACTTGTTTGAGCTGTGGTTAAAATACTATTAAAATATATAGAAAAAATAGTTTTCTTTGTTCAAATATTAATCCAAGAAAATGTTTTTAATGGAACAATAATAATAGAGTATAAAATACTTTTGCTTAAAAATCGGATATTATAAAATAATTACAAACTAAATTAAATGTTTTTTAAAACTAATAGGAAAACAAATCTCATATTACAAAGTGGTGTTTACACTTTCATACAAGTCAATAGGACATCATACCGGGTGATCGTAAATAAAGTGATTGAAAAAAATGGCAGTTTTTTAAATAAAATAGTGGAAATAGATAATATAAAAAGGCTATCAGGGGTATTCTCTACGCAAACCGCTAATTTTTATGTTTTTAACGGCCGATAAAATGAGGTATGCACTCACCGGCAAAAAAACAGATCACTTATACTTTAACGATTTTATTTATTTATTTGATTGTATTACGCTCTGTATTGGAAAAATGAGTAACTAGCTGTAGCATTACAGCGATTTAAGCAGTTTAAATTTTTTTTAAAGGCATTTAATTATAAATTATTACTAAAATTAGAACATTACAATTTTACAAAATGAAACAATTGCAGTTAACTTAATTGATAAAGTTATCAATAAAGCGTATTGCCTCCTCTTGCCCTTATTACAGCTTCCATTCTTCGGGGCATACTTCGAACGATGGCCTGAATGTCGGTTTGAGGAATATTCCTCCACTCTTCTTGAAGAGCAATGCGAAGGCTATTAATGTTCTCTGGAACGACTTCAAGACCTCGAACACGCTTTTTAAGCATGTCCCAAACATGTTCTATAGGTTTTAGATCAGGGCTACGCGCTGGCCAAATCAATCGCCTAATTTGCACTTGTTGCATATATTCTGAAACGATATGCGCTGCGTGCAGTCTGGCATTATCGTTCATGAACACAAACCCATCACCAATAAATCGGGCGTAGGGCACAACATGTTGTGAAAGGATCTCTTCTATGTACCTATGGGCCGTCATAGATCCATTTTCAACAAAAACGAGCTCCGTACAAGCTTGGTAAGAAATGCCAGCTCATACCATTAGAGAAACTTTGTTAAAAGGTTTCTTCGGACTAAATGTACATTCCATATATCTTTCTCCTGGTGTTCTCCATACTCTCCCTCGACCATCTGGAGACCGTAGGGAAACTCTGGACTCATCTGAGAATAGAACATTGCCCCACTGCTGCACTGTCCAATCTAGGTGTTGCCTCGCAAACTGCAAGCGAGCTACTCGATGTTGTGGGAGCAATTTTGGGCCTGTTGCTGGTATGAAACATTCTAATCCAGCCTCTTTGAAGCGTCTTCTTACCGTTTTCTCGCTAACATTATTCCCACGTACCTCTGCCAACCGATTTCTTGCCATAACAGCTGTAGAATGACGATTCCGCAAAGCAGTAGTTATGCTAAAAATCTGTCATCACGGACCGTTGTTGTTCTTGGTATTCAGTTACTAACAGTTAGTAAGATACTTAGTTCATGTCAAATAGCCCTAATAGGTGTCAAAAAATTAAGTAAATAGAAAAGAAATCCATGTGGGAGTGTGAAATAAATATTTGTACACTTACCGCAATTATGGCATTCCACGCGCACGTTAAACATATTAATGCGATAACATTATAGAAATCATAATCTAGGTTTTTATAAGAATACACTAAAATCATATTAATATTTGCAAGCATAGAAACAGTGATGTTTAATATAAAAAATAAAATTTGGTAACCGAAAATCTCATTAAATAATGTAACAGCTTTGCTCAAATCAATATAGAATTTTCTCAAAGAATGTACAGTTAAGTTGCAGCTTTCCATTTCAATCAAAACGGAGCTAGTATTAATGTGGCTTACATTATTTACAAGGTAAATTGTACCATTTAAAGATGTATGGATACTTTTTAGATTTGTCCAAATGTATCTAAATTTCAACTTGAGCAAAATTAGGTAATTAGTTATTAAGAATATTGGGATTAGTATAAAAAAAAAACTAATTATTGAAACGCCGAATATGAGCAGGAGGAAATAATATGTCCTATACTGCATAAGAAGTTCATATAAAGATAGTATTACCAAAAAGAGCAAATGAAAACTGATTAATTGTAACCAAACATTTTTTTTGAATTTGTGATTATAATTTGAAATGGTTCCTAGATAATTCAAAAATGTTGCAAATTTCTTCGAACTGAAAATTGTGATGTAAATAATTGATATATTTACTTGAATTACGTTGAAAATGAAAGTTAAAGAATCGAGCACAGTTTCACTTGGATTTGAGTTATAGGAATAAATAAATAAATGAAAATAATTTTTATTCCAAAGGTAACTGCACTTAAAATATTGAAAAGTGAAATTATAATTGTGGTATAACCCTTATTAAATTTAGGTTTAATTGATAGGTTTGGAATTAATGCAAAAAATGCATTAAGTTTGTACACTGGTTTTATGCTATCTTGATCGCTATTAAATTTCATTGTCAATCGAGCACTCTTGTAGGAGCTGTACAGTTGAAATACTTAAGTACTTAGGTAGGTATTATAATAATTAGCCCAAAAAATACTTTTTATGGAACGATAATAAATGAGTTGGAAATTTTTTGGAGATATTATCAAACGATTAATAACTAAATTAAAGGTTTTTAAAAATTGAAATAAAAGCAATAAAAAACCTAATTAATATACAAAGTGGCTTTTACATTTGCGTAAACAAGTCATATTATATGACTAGTCATATGCCCCCCATGTACCGCTTAGTTTCCGGGACTCAGTGGCCTTTCTCGCAAGAGAAGGGTCTCGAGGTCTGGAAAGCTACCCACCCTCTAAGTTACCGGGACTCGGTGGTCTTTCTCGTAAGAGAAGGGTTTCGAGGTCTAGTGAACGATTTCCCTGCGTCCATCGGGACTATGTGGTCTATCTCGTAAAAGAGGAGTAAATACACTTAAAATATTGAAAATTGAAATAAAAACAGTGGCATAACCTCTATTAAATTTAGATTTAACTGATAGGTTTGGAATTAATGCCAAATAAGCGTTAAGTTTATATAACGGTTTTATGCCATCTTGATCGTTATTAAATTCCATCACGAAACAAGCACTTGTAGATTATTTTCGTTTTAGTTGTTTAAATGTTAATATGAAAAAAATATTTTTAATGGAAACGATAATAAATCAACTAGAAATTCTTTTACTTAGCAATCAGAGTACATCAATAATGATTAATATCTAAATTAATGGTTTTACAAAACAGAAAGAATATTAGTGAAAAACCTAATTACACAAAGTGGTTTTCACACATTCATTCAAGTAAATAGGCTACACTATATCCGGTGAAGTTTACAGACCTAATCTCAGTTCTAAAAGTAAATAATAAGCTCAGTCATAGCAAAATAATAGGGAATTTTCAGAATAAAACTGTTGGCTATTTACCATATATTTGGTTATTTACCCCAAATACCCTATGATTTCTCATAGGAGAAGTCATATGACTTGTCGTCATATGAAGTCGAAGTCGAAGTCGTATGAACCCACTTTAACAGGTGGATAATAATTATGTAAACAAAGTGATCATGTAGACTTGGCGAGGAAGTGAAAAGGTCGAAGACCGCAGAGTTGCCTTTTCTTCAAAAACTAAATAGTTGAAATAGGCACACAAAAAATAATAAATCTTTGAAAAGGCTTAGCGCACATATTATGTGCTATACACCTCTCTTCATGGCTGATGGCATGATTCCAATGTAACAATAATAAATAATAAAGTAAAATTAATAACTAAGATAACTAGATAATAACAGTGGAGTTTAACCATCAGTGTGGGGGTACCTCAAGGAAGTATATGCGGGCCTCTGTTATTTGAACTTTACATAAACGCTTTTTTTCTAAAGTTTACTACCTCGAGATGCTGTAATTAGAGGATTAAGCTAACATTTTATGCTCTCAATAAAATCCTACCACAGATCTTTTAAAATAGGAGGGAGAATTTGGTAAGTCCATTACGTGATTTGAGAACAACTCTAAAGATGTAGATAAAATTCAAATCAATGAGTTAGGTACTCAAAAACATTATTAAACACAAAAATAAATTTCTCACTTACCATAATTACGGTGCCCCACAAAAACATTATACATGAAAGCTCAATAGCAACATCAATATCTTCAATGTCGCTGTAAAAAGATAGCATAATGGAATTAATATTATCGAGAATTTCAACAGTGATGGTTAGTATAAGAAATAATATTTGCCATCCAAAAAGTTGATTGAATAATGTAACCGCTTTGCTCAAATCGATATAGAGTTTTCTTAGAGAAACCACTATTAAGTTGCAATTTTCTATTTCAATCGTAACGTATCTACTATTAATTTGACTTTTACCACTTAAAGGGTACATGTTGCCATTTAAAGATGTATCGATACTTTTTAGATTTGTCCTAATGTATCTAAATTTCGATTTCAGCAAAATTAGATAGTTAATTATTAGAAGAGCTATCATTATTTCAACGTAGACCGTAATTATCAGATCACCGTACACGAATAGTAATGGAAAAGGGCTACTGCCTATAATAGATCCAAATAGTGGTGCCACTAAAAAATAAAACAAATGAAAAATAATCAACTGAAACCAAACGAATTTTTTTAATTTGGAATTATTACTTGAAATTCTTCCAAGATAATTTAAAAACGTTATAAATTGTTTCGAATTAAAAATTGTGATGTAAATAACGGAAATATTTATTTGCATTATACTGAAAAGGAAACTTAAAAAATCGAGCACAGTTTCACTTAGATTTGAGTGATGGGTGTAAATGAAAATAAATTTGAAAGCGAATGACACCAATTTTAAAATATTAAAAATTGTAATGAAAATTGTGGCATAACTCTTGTAAAATTTGGATTTAATTGATATGGTTGGTATTAATCCCAAATACGCGTTTATTTTGTACAGTGGTTTTATGCTATCTTGATCTTTATTAAATTCCATTACGAAAGGAGCACTTTTGTTGTACTGAGTATAGTTGAAATAATACTAAAATAAATGAAAAGTGAGAAAATTGTAGTTTTACTTGTTTAAATATTAAATCAAGTAGTAATTGCTTAATGGGACAATAATAATTGAGTTAGAATTTTTTTTGTTTAAGAAAATGATTTGTATAAAACAATTGAAAAATAAATAAAAAGTTTTTTTAAAACACACAGAACAACAGTGAAAAATTACATAAAGTGATTTTTCAACATTCATAATTATATTATAACTAACCACAAGTCGGAAATATAAAAAAATAACCAATTACCCATACAAGTGGCGAATGTTCTAAGAGGGGATACAAACATGCTATAGTTTAGTAGGCGATAGCTTTTGGGTGGGGATGCGCTATAAAACGGTTGGTGTACGTTACTGACTATTCTATTTGAATTTTACAGCTGACGTTTGCTAGAGCTTCAATCTTCTTTACTAATAAAGTGAAATAAAAATACCCGACTACTTCAATTTTAACCACATTTTAACCGTAACCACACGTCATCCGCTTGAAAATTGATTTTTTTAGAGTCACCAGTCCGTTGCGGTGTCCAAGGAACGACCGTCATCCAAAGGACGCCATTTAATTTGTTTTATGAACATAATCTTTTGTTTTGAATAATAGTATATTATCCAACGAGCGGGTAATGAAGCTCATTACTCACAAGAATGAATTTGCGACACGAGCCGTATGGCGAGTGTCGTAATCATTAGAGTGAGTAATGAGCATTACCCGCGAGTAGGATACTATACTTTATCCACGACTGCAAATATTATAAACCAAATATACATTGAATACGCGAATATATATTTTGAAAAAAAAAATTTATTTATTTTAAAAAATTAATTTTTTATGGAAATATATTCAAAATTTAATGTAAAATTCAAAAATGTAAAAATATATATGGTGTTGCATTTAAAAATCTAAAGTTTACCTCATTTCCGGCGAAATCGGAAGTGGAAGAATTTTCAAAAGTAGTTAAAAAAATTGCATTTTATATGACTATAACTCACAGCAAATTTCATTTTGATACGTTGACAAATAATGGAGCTATATAAGTTTTCCAAGCCCCTGTGTCGCCCGGTCAACCGTTGAGTAATGTAATAGTCATTGAGTAATATGTATATTATTCAATGATTTGCAACTAGTGAGTAATGACTAATGACATACATTACTGGTCAAAAATCATAGAGTAATGAACGTATTATTGGACGGTCGTTGATAAATATTTTTATTTCGGTTGCAAGTGTTTGTTGTTGTTTGTTAATCGCTCCGAATCCTCCCGTCTTCGACTCGAGCGATCAAAAGCGTAATCAACTTATACGATCGTAAGATCGGTCTTACACACTAACATTTAATCTTTTTAATCATAGGTGCCTTAATCTATGTAAAAGATGGTGATAGGCGATGGCTCTAGTGTGCCTAGCCTCTTATGAGGTTACTAAACAATTTAAATTAGTAGAAGCAGAAATTTGAGTTTAAAAGAATTAGGAGTGCAAAGTTACCAGAGCTATTACAATTGTATCAGATTTTTGTAAACAAGTTTTTTCCGAGAAGATGTTCTCCGGTTTTGTTAAAAGTTGGTATATCACGTCATAAAACCGTAAATAACTCTTCCCCATTTTTTAGATCTCTACCAACGTGACAAAGACAATCAAGGCGTATAAAGGAATAATAATAATAGAAAATAAACTTAAATGTAGTACAAAAAATTATGAACGACAAATCTAAGTTGTTAACTTACCAAATATGAAGAGGTTAAACAACACGATAAACATATACTTGCAACAGTATTATCTTCATCAACGTCGTTATCAAACGATAGCATTGCATGATTAATATTTCGAAGTAATCCAAGAATGATGCATATAAAAAAACATAAAATTTGCCAACCAAAAAGTTGATTAAATAATGTAACTGCTTTGCTCAAATCAATATAGATTTTTTTTAAAGAACGTACCATCAAGGGGCAATTTTCAATTTCAATCATAACGGATCTACTATGAATGCGGCTTACACTACTTAAAGGGTAGATTGTACCATTGAAAAACACATCAATATTTTCTAAATTTGACCAAATGTATTTGAATTTCCATTTTAGTAAAATTATATAATTAATGATCAAAACAGTTACGAGTGAGACAAGATAATCCATAATTATCTCAGCAACATGCATGACTAGCAACGAAAATGTATTAACATGCAAAATTATATCAAATAATGCTAATGAAATAAAAAAAAAATGAAAAACGATTAATTGGAACCAACCAATTTTTTTAAATTTAAAGCTGTAGTGTGAATTCGATTTGACAAAATCTATAAATTTTAAAATTTTTTTAGAATTTACAATTGTTAGGTAAATAATTGAAATATTTATGTGCATTAAAGAAACAAACCACATTAGAGAAGTAAGCACAGTTTCACTTAAAAGCGAACTATGAGTGCGAAAAAAAGGAATTTGTAATCCAAAGGCGACTACATTCAAAATATCAAAAATTGCAATAAAAACTATTGCATAAATTTTATTAAATTTGAATGCTAACGAAATGTTTGGTACTAAGGCCAAATAGGCATTAAGTTTATTGTATAATGGTTTTATACTGTCGCTTATGAATTCCATTTCGAAACTAGCACTTGCTTGATTTGAAGTTAAACTGCGTACTATAATATATATACATATATTAACTATATAAGTATAGTAACTATATACATAAGTGAGGTAAGTCTTACATTTTCTTGTTTAAATAGGTACATATTTATCAAAAATACCTTGCAGTATCGGAAAGTAATATACTAAAGCAATTTAAAATGAGTAGAAAATAATAAGTATTCAAATAATCTTTTAGTTTTGGACAGCTACAATGAAACCTCTGTCTTAATTTAAATCTTATTGATTATTATCAAAGCTCATTGTTAATTTACTTCATAGAGATACACTAGCAACTTACTGATGAGAAAGAGAGAAAACAACATTCTCAATTGTTCCTTTTACTCTTTTTATTCCAATTTTTTATTAAAAGCAGTGACTCTATTGGTAAAATTCCAAAAGTACCATAAAAGAGTTTAAATTCTAAAACCACCAGTATCTAAGTTCAACCTTCGCCTTAAGGCTTCTCATTAGTAAAAAGAGTGATACAATGGTTACATCTCGGGTTGCCTAAAAACAGGTGCATCCTAAAAATCGGTATTGTGCTCAAGTTTGAAATAAAAATTTACTAGTGAGGAGCCTTAAGGTTTAAGATCAGACTGCGTTTTTTTGAACCAGAAATTCAAAAAAATTACTGCAAGACAGATTTATGTTGACGAGCGGTGGTAATGCGCAGATACCTAAATTATTGGTATTAATTTCCACCAACGCTGTAGTAAACGTATTTAAATTATTAAAGGGGCGTAGCCAAATCTGCGCGAAGTTATCCCTACCTCTCGCCATCTGGAATCTGTGTTGCACTATAAAAATATTTATGTCGTTAACTTACCAAAATTATGAAGGTCCACCAAGACGTTATACATATAATTGCTACACTAGTAACGTCTCCATCAAAGCCGTTATAAAGCAATAGCATTGCATGATTGATACTTTCGAGCAATCCAACAATGACACATAGGAAAAGAAATAAAATTTGCCAACCAAAAAGTTCATTACACAATGTAACAGCTTTGCTCAAATCAATATAGATTTTTTTTAAAGAATGTACCATCAAAAGGCAATTTTCAATTTTTATCAAATCGAATCTACTACTAAGGCGACATACACCACTTAAAGAGTAGATTGTACCATTGAATAACAAATCAATATTTTCTAAATTTAACCAAAGGTGTCTGAATTTCCATTTTAGTAAAATTACAAAATTAACGGTCAAAACTGTTACGAGTATGACGAGATAGAAGGTAATGAACATAACACCATACATGAATATGAATAGTACCGAATAAGTATTACTATAAAAAGTAATTTCGAGTATTGCTAATGAAATATAAAAACAATGAAAAAAGATTAATTGGGGCCAAACAAATGTTTTTAATTTAGAATTGTAGTGTGAATTCGCTTTAACAAAATCTATAAATTTTATAAATTTTTTCGAATTGAAAATTGTAACATAAATAATTGAAATATTTACGTGCATTAATCCAAACAACAGAATTAAAGAAGTAAACACAGTTCTACTTAGATTCGAATTATAGGTGAAAACTAAAGTAATTCTTAATTCAAAGGCGACTACACTCAAAATATCAAAAATTGCAATAAAAATTATTGCATAAATTGTATTAAATTTGAATGATAACGAATTGCTTGGTACCAAGGCCAAATAGGCGTTAAGTTTATATAACGGTTTTATACTGTCGCTGATAAATTCCATTAGGAAGCGAGCACTTGTTTGATCTAAAGTTAAACTACTATTAAGAACAAATAAGTGATGGAAATTCAACTTTTCCTTGTTTAAATACACTCACCGGCAAAAAAGCGGATCACTTATACTTTAACGATTTTATTTATTTATTTGATTGTATTACGCTCTGTATTGGAAAAATGAGTAACTAGCTGTAACATTACAGCGGTTTAAGCAGTTTAAATTTGTTTAACCTTCCAGTACTAACATGCATACACTCACCGGCAAAAAAACGGATCACTTATACTTTAACGATTTTATTTATTTATTTGATTGTATTACGCTCTGTATTGGAAAAATGAGTAACTAGCTGTAACATTACAGCGGTTTAAGCAGTTTAAATTTGTTTAACCTTCCAGTACTAACATGCATACACTCACCGGCAAAAAAACGGATCACTTATACTTTAACGATTTTATTTATTTATTTGATTGTATTACGCTCTGTATTGGAAAAATGAGTAACTAGCTGTAACATTACAGCGGTTTAAGCAGTTTAAATTTGTTTAACCTTCCAGTACTAACATGCATACACTCACCGGCAAAAAAACGGATCACTTTATACTTTAACGATTTTATTTATTTATTTGATTGTATTACGCTCTGTATTGGAAAAATGAGTAACTAGCTGTAACATTACAGCGGTTTAAGCAGTTTAAATTTGTTTAACCGTCCAGTACTAACATGCCATCCTATAACATCCATACTAACGCCGGTCTCACAGACCGCGCTTAGTTTTAATTTTTTTTAACGTATTTTTTACAACTTTTTTATTGCAAATAGAAATTATTTCAAATATTTAGTAATTTTTCTGGATACTTATTATAATTTTAGCAAAAAAAAATTCATTTTAATAACCAAAATTCACTTTTATAAAAATAAACAAAAATAAAAAGATGCATAAATTAAATAAGCGATTTCAAACGAATTAAACAAAATTTTTTAATAACTAGTAATTTTATAAACAAACCTAGGAACAACACTTCTAAAAAAGTAAAAATATTTTTTTCATCTTCAACAATAGCTGAAATATTTTGGATAGAACATTTGTCGCATTTTACATTTTAGAACATATATTTATATTAGAGCATATTACCGCATGCACCAAAAAAAGCTACTTATTAATTGAAGTAAATGCAAAAATCTCTTCTGTTTTTTTGTTATCCTATTTCTATTCAAGACAAGTGGAAAAAAATAATTTTTAACTAAAAAATTTTAAAAATTGTGAAAAAATATTGAAAATTTTTAGTTACTGTTTTACTAACGTCGGTCTCTCAGACCGAATTTAATTATTATAATTGAACCATTACAAACTTATGCTTGCAAACTTCAAAAAAATGTGTGAGAGCATTTAGTTTAAAGGTACTGATAACCTCCCAACCCTAGCAGTTCGTATTTCAAAGATATTAATAAAAATAAAACTCGTCGGTCTGTGACACCGAGTGTTAGTACTTAATGGTTAAAGGCATTTAATTATAAATTATTACTAAAATTAGAACATTACAATTTTACAAAATGAAACAATTGTAGTTAACTTAATTGATAAAGTTATCAATAACGCGTATTGCCTCCTCTTGCCCTTATTACAGCTTCCATTCTTCGGGGTATTACTTCGAATGATGGCCTGAATGTCGGTTTGAGGAACATTCCTCCACTCTGCTTGAAGAGCAATGCGAAGGCTATTAATGTTCTCTGGAACGACTGCAAGACCTCGAACACGCTTTTTAAGCATGTCCCAAACATGTTCTATAGGATTTAGATCAGGGCTACGCGCTGGCCAAATCAATCGCCTAATTTGCACTTGTTGCATATATTCTGAAACGATATGCGCTGCGTGCGGTCTGGCATTATCGTCCATTAACACAAATAAATGGGGCGTAGGGCACAACATGTTGTGAAAGGATCTCTTCTATGTACCTATGGGCCGTCATAGATTCATTTTCAACAAAAACGAGCTCCGTACAAGCTTGGTAAGAAATGCCAGCCCATACCATTAGAGAAGCTTTGTTAAAAGGTGTGCTCGGACTAAATGTACATTCCATATATCTTTCTCCTGGTCTTCTCCATACTCTTCCTCGACCATCTGGAGACCGCAGGGCAACTCTGGACTCATCTGAGAATAGAACATTGCCATCGATAATCATAACGATAATTTCTAAAAAAATTAGCAAAGTGTAAGTGATCCGTTTTTTTTTGCCGGTGAGTGTATTTATGAAAAAGTATGTTTTAGGTAAACAATTTAAAATGAGTAAAAAACAACAGGGGTTTAAATAATATTTTAGTTTTGGGTAGCTAATGAAACCTTTGTCTTAATTTAAATCCTATTGATTATTATCAGAGGTCATTATGTTTCAGCTTTAAAAGCAGTTAATGTTAATAATACAATTTACTCCATAGAGATGCATTTAGCAACTTATTATTTCTATATTATATATTTTTAATGAAAAAATGACACCGTAGTCAAAGCTACGTTTCCACCGACTCCGACACCGACGAACGAAACCACACAGACAAGATATATTCATTTATTCATATTATTCATGGCCAGTTGTTCTATCGATACTCAGTATCCCTAAGTGTTCAAAAACCGGTTTCAAATAGTAGAAATGGTTAAGTTTTGGAATGTTATGATTTATGAATCCATAACTAAGCAAAAATGTACCAGAAACTGGCCATCAGTGGTGTGTTCTGTGTTGTAAGCAACCGGTTATTTATAACGTCAGTGTTGAGTCGTTGAATGAAGCTGGATATAATTATGTATGTTGCATTCTGTTGAATAAAGAAAATAGGCTCAACGTTGACGTTTTATTATAACTGGTTGCTTACAACTAACACACCACTGATTATATCAATATAAATAAATAACATCACGTAGCCTGAATTTCATTTTTTTATTAACTGAGTTTTGAAAATATATTCATCTGACGTTTCGACTGGAGGTGTTGGTTACGTTTGTAATATGTAGCGAAAGTGGAAGATCGGTGCCTTCTGAGGAAAATGAGAGGTAAGCACAATATGTGCACGAGAAATTTCTGTCAAAAAAACAAAAATAAAACGATAATTTCGAGAAACGGAAAACTTAATTGACAGTTTTTATTATTGACTAGTAGGTTCATAAAGAATTAATGATAGGTTCTTAGACTAGTAGTGGAAAAAGTTATTTGTTTTATAAGGAGACAAAGTGACGTTTTGTGTGACAAGACTGTGATTGCCTGAAGAGCGAGCGTAGCGAGCGAGTCTGGCAATCCAAGCGAGTCACACAAAACTACTTTGACTCCGTATGAAACATTATATTTTTTCTGCAAACGTAAAGCGTAAAACTGAAAATTTTAATTTTGGAAAGAGCACCATCTCTTGTCAATTACTTGTAGTTCAATTGTCAAATATTTTTTAAAATTAACTTAAATTTGTAAAAAAAGCTAATTATTAAACACAACGAACTAATTGTAATTATAAAGGAACATTTAAAAAACATTAAATTTTTTACATTACAAATGCTTAAAAAACATTTTTTACGTTAAAAAATAAAAATTATGTGCGGTTAAGATTTTACTTTTCCCTCCTAGGCAGTAGAAAAGTACTTTTCTGACAATTTTTCCTGCCTCGGCGGGAAAGTTAAACTTCACCGTTACCTATTGAGTGACACAAAGGCGACTTTTTTTGACGTTTGAAGAAAAAAATATTTTTTCTACTCTCATATGTAAAAGTAAGCATTTTGTCACCACTTACTCGATATGAAAATAGTGTTTTTTTTTCTCTCGAGAGCAAAAATAATATTATGGTTAATTAATTATTTTAATTGATAAATTTTAAATTTTTTTTTGAAATTTAAGACATTGCTGTCACTTTTGCGTCATCTAGCAGCTTTTTAAAAACCCTCTATTCAAATGATAATTCAAATTTTAGTCAAAAGATATATTAAAGTGTACTTTGTAATAATAATTATTGTCGTAGAAAAAATAGCATTTACGACTCGAAATAAAACCCGTTCGAGAGATTATTCACTCGCCGCTACACGGCTCATGAATTAAATTCTCATCTCACGAAAGAAACTGATGTTTCTACTCTTGTTGTAAAATATACAACTATGCTGCCCAACTATGGAGAAAGGCAGTAACTGCAAAAAATTCGAAATTGACTTTTTGGTATTTTTGGATTCCTAGAAGGTTTTTACACCTAGTAACAATAAAAAAATGCAATATTTTTAAACCTAAACGCTTAAAAAATTAATAAATCACTTACTGCCTTTGGGTAAATATTGGACAAATACATAGCAGAAAGGCAGTAACTACGTATTGCAGTGTATAAAAGCAGCATCTGCACTAGAGACTTGCAATGTCAATGCATGAAAGCAGTAACTACGTGTAGATACTGCTTTCTTCCTTCCATTTATGTGCCCCTAAACTTAGTAAAAATATAAGACAGACTTATAATTTCTAATTTAAACAGAAACGAAAACAAATTGTAGGTTGTCTTTATCACTTCCACACAATGACCACAATTTCTGTGAACCTGCACAATAAGCCATATGATAACTTATACACAAATCTTTAGATTTTGTTGAATAAACCAATAAAATCTATAGACTTGCCCATCAGTTCTAAATACAACCATCATATTACACTCAAACTGGGGGTAACTGTTATTTTTTTCGGTCGTAAATTTTTTTAACAATATTCTGGAATGTGACCTACATATTTTTTGGTTTCATTACAAAGGGTTTATTGAGCCCTAGCAGTAATAAAATCTTAAAGGTCTATTATATTTTCGCACCAATATTTTTTTCTAATTTTTGAAAAAAATGTAATTGTTTGGTAACAGTTTTTGTTAGAAGTCGTAATTTAAAAAAAAATGGCATTAAACTTGTAATTTAAATAAATATTTTGTCCGGTCTTCTCTTTTAATGGACTGCTTCAATAGAAATACCCTGTAACTTTATGTTAGAAGGCAGTATCTACCACTTACGGCTTTTTGACTACCTGGTGCTGTGACAAAAGACTAAGGAAGAAGGCAGTATCTGCTTTCTTGTTATAAACAATTAAAAATTATATTTAATTTTTATTGAAAAAGATTTTTTAATAGGTTCTTGATGATATATCAAAGTTTTAATAGAATACAATATTAATAAGTAATAATTCTAGAGGTTAAAAGTTTTTGCTAATTTCCCACAAAATGGCAAGTTTGCAGATACTGCCTTTCTCCATAGTTGGGCAGTATGGAAAATAAGCTTTGTATTCACTTATTTAAATAAAACCAAAATTAATGATAAATGTATTACTAATAGTTGTAATAATGCTCGTACATCAAGGATTAATTAAAAATATTAATTTATATTTAATTTCATTATATTTTTATTGAGTATATTAGTGGCTTCAAAATCATGTAACTCTACAATACAATGCAAATTAATTGATAATTTAAAACACACACAGTGAATAATAATAATTTTAATACTATTTTAGTTTAATTAATTTACACCAATGCTCAGAAGTGAACATTTCACTTCTGTGCAACTTATACACAATGCTTTTTCGATGAGCACACAATCTACTAAACTACTCCATTTCAAAACTGATAATAGTGCACCAACGAGAGTGCGCCACACCGTAGTGTGACTGTATACAACTAAAAAAATTTCTACATTACTAAGGACCAGTATTATAAACAAAGGTTAAAACTCAATGTACGGTTAAAACTCAATGTACGGTTAAAACTCAACCTAAGATTAGCTGTCATTTTAGTTTAACATAAAATTGGACAAAATAGTGAAATTGACGTTTATTTATAATTTCAACCTACGTTACAGTTGAGTCCAACTTCGGTTAACTAGGTTTTATAATACTGGCCCTCTAAACCAATTGAAATACAGATTTTACGTTGTGGTTTTCGGAGAATGAAATAGATAAAATGAAATTGAATAGTTTTAAATGCAATAACATACTGAAAAATACAATGAACGTAGTTGTGTACGTGTAGTTATAGTCTCACAATTAAAATTCCTAAGGCCGAGTTTTTCATTGGGAGTTTAAACTACGTTTCATCTGAACGAAGTTCAAGCTCATGCGCCGTAACTCGTTTACGTTACAGCAAAAGTACAGCGCATGAGATTGATTTTCGTTCAGATGGAACATAGTTTAAACTCCCAATGAAAAACTCGGCCTAAGTCTTCTAAGATACAAGTTAAAAAAATATGTTAAAATAAGAATTTACAAATGAATACAAACGTTATACCTAATCACTGACATTTGTGTAACAATTTACAAAATAGGAACTGATTTTAAAATTTTAATCTAAAAAAGAATTTCAGAAGGCGTCCTTTTACAGTTCTAAAAAAGCTAAAGGCTTTTTTTAGTTTACCTACCAGTTCTTGTCACACTTATCAATCGTACAGGAACCCAATGTTCCTGGGTGTTAATTAAGGGGTTAGGTATCGCCCTTGCACAATCTGTATAATTTTTGTGAGCCAAAAAGCTATTAATTTTGACCAAGTCAAGTTAGCAGCTTTCCAATAAGTACATTTAAAGAAGCCTTTGATTATATTAATAGTTTCTTTAACTCTTATTATTTATTAATTTGTATAAGGACAATAACATAGGAAGTAACAGTTCCAAGAAGACCAAAAAGCATAGTGTAGTCAACGTTGAAAAACCCGGCAGCGGAAAAGTAAGGGCACTGGTGCGTAGCCTGCTGTGCCAAAAGAACGAGCTCTTCTCTCAAAATACGATCGTGTACGTTGTTGCTCACTGCAGGAATATCGAGTAATAAATTGTAGCAAACTGTTGCTGTTTTTTGAGCTTCCTTTGTTGTCATATCGCAAGTTACAGCTACCACGATGCCCATTATCTGAAACAAAAGAAAATGCGATAAGCATTAGCACCAAGACTTTGGGTGGCCTTTTTATCATGAAACATGAAAATGATAATATGATAAGTGTTATGGAAATAACAGCACGGAATGGTTAGAATTGTTTATTAAATTATCCGTTCGTTGCGTGCTTAAAAGAATTGTTGTAATTTATTTAAAATCTTGATAACCGTTGAAAGCTCATATTATAAATTAGTTTCAAGTGTTAATTGCATTTTGACGTGACGAAAGCTCAAAAGCTTCAAAATTCACAACCAAGTGATAAAAACTTTTGGAAATAATTCAACAAACTTACCGAAAATGTAGCGCACCATAAATACGTAATGTATAGGTAATTTTCAATACCTAAAAAGTTATACTGCATTTGAATACTTTCAATGATCGTGTTGATGGAATTCAAAACGCCGACAGTTACAAAACCGCTAAAGACCAATATTTGCCACCCGAAAAGTTCGTTAAATAATTTAACACCAATACCCAGCTTGGTAAAATTTTGTCGTAAAGTTTGCAAAATAGTCTCTGTACTATCGTTTATCGAAACGACCTTAAGCTCATTAATCAAAAAATTTGATGAACTCGATTTTGAGTTGGCAGAAACAAAAAGAACAGACAAGCTCTCCCTAATGTATCTAAAACGCAACTTGAACATAATCACATATTTGTAAAGCAACAAAATCGAAATTAATATCAAATAAATGGGGAAAACTAAACTCGAGTTATACAAAAGGACGTAACTTCGATTAGAATCGATGAAAACGTACGCGTAAAAACCGAAAAATGCCGCGTAGAATAAATGAACTGTGAAAATTTGCAACGTCGTCAAGTCAAATCTTGGTTTAGAGCTCGGTATTTCGTTCAAAATGTTTAAAAATGCACGATATTCTTTATTTTTTTTGTAAGTTGCGTAAATGATTGCAAAATTGCCGTAAACATTTTCGCAAAAGCACAAAAGAGTTTCCAAAGTTACGGCTGTTGGGGTCGAATCTGCGTACAAAACGTCGAATCGTTTGTAACTCGAATAAATCGTTGCTGCGTTTATTAAAATACTCAAAACGATTGGGTAATATTTTTCCCAACTTATGGTTTTATCTAAACTTGGACTCAAGCCCAAAACCGTAGTTAGCTTATAGAGGTAAAATAAAGAGGAATAATCGTTATTTTGATGTGTCTTCATTATCGAAAGTAAAGCGGAACGACAGCTTTGAATTGATACACAAACTCGACTGATAAATATTTCAAAAAAGCTTATGTAACAATTCATTGTTTTATAACCGTGTATTAAAAAAACATTAAATATTTTTAAAAGCCATGAATTTTGTAAAAGGGAAAGAAATCCAATGTATGTAATCATTCTTTCAAATTATGGTCTGATTGATTTTTGTATCAAATTGATGTAAAAGTGTAATTTGTCTTCTTTTTTGACAAGTTGAAATATTAATTATGCTCTTTGGATAATAGATAACGAAGTGTTGGTGGAATATCGGTGCTATGGGCATATGGTCATGCTCTTATGCTCTACCTCAACAGTGAGCAAGATGTAGATTGTCTTCTAACCGATGGGTCATTTTGGGGTGATTCAAAAATGTCTGGAAATAACTTTTTAGTATTAGGCAATTTGGAGATTAGGATTTATGAAGCAAACCTTACTCGTGTCTGCAATACCTATACCTACGGCTAAATGTAATGGCCCGTTTACACACACAAAATTGTCTTCCAGTTTTGCCTGAACAGACGTGTGCACATCGTTTGGGCGGCCTGCACAGGCCAAACCAAGTGTCTGGACAGCGTTCAGGTGGTCTGTGCAGGCCGCCTGCACATTCAAACCGAAAGGCAAGCCTGTGTGTGTAGACGGACCTTTAAAGAAACATGTCTTGTAGATCAACGGCCACTAGGGGCAAGAATGTTATCTTTAGAATGGATGCGGTTATTGTTTTATTTGTCGACTTGACAGCTATTGAGAAAACAGCATTGGCATAGATTGCAGATATTAACCAAGAGCAGAGAGGTTTGTATGGCTTCTGGTGGACTAAATACTGTACGCAGTATTTCGTTCATCAAAAATACTCTAATCTAGTTCAATCGGCGATAGCTTTTGGACGGTAATTTTGTTATAAATGATCAGATATTTTTATTTCACTTTAATAGTGAGAGGCAACGCCTTAAACTTTTAAAAAAGACTTCGATCCTTGCATCCGACTGAAAGAGAGAGATCTTGGGTCCCTGTATTCAATAAGGGGCTACTGAATGAGGATCTAACATCTGAAGAAGGCCTGAAGCATAAAGGCTCTACTGCCAAGTAAAAATTGGGGTCAACGCCTTAAACTTTCAAAAAAGACTTCGATTCTTGCATCCGACTGAAAGAGAGAGATCTTGGGTCCCTGCATCCAATAAGGGGCTACTGAATGAGGATCTAACATCTGAAGAAGGCCTGAAGCATAAGGGCTCTACTGCCAAGTAAGAATGGGGGCAACGCCTTAAACTTTCAAAAAAGGCTTTGATCATTACATCCAACTAAAGAAGAAGAGCCCTGGAGCTCTGCATCCAACAATGGGCTTCTGAATGGGGATTCAACATCTGAAGGGGGCCTGGAGATTTAAAGTTTTAAATAAGGCTTCTGAAGAGGGCTTTAAACTTTCAAAAAGTGCTTCCAAATGGGGGCGCGTTTCCTAACATGTGCAAACTGTTCTAGTAGGAGAAAAATGGGGCATCGATACGTTTTTAGAAAGTAAAAATAATGACTGAGTTAAAATTGATCTTAGAGCTAATTAAAAATTGCAAGATTTCTCTACATGACGTCGGCTGTAAAATTCAAGTATAATTGTTAATACCGTAAACCAAAACGTTTTATAGTGCATCCCCACCCAAAAGCTATCGTCGACTGTTGTACTAATACTTAAAGTGCTGGGTTAAGGCGGATTTCCTCTCGCACGCAGAACTACGATGTCGTAGAAGTAGTTAAGTCGATGTAACGTAAAAGCACGTGAAACAGCGTTAAAATATCGCCCAAAAATGTCCATTCCTGTTCGTACGTAGCCGGCAGCAGTTTGAATTCGCGAACGCTACGTCGAACCACGCACACATAGCTCTGCCTGCGTCGGGAATTTGCGCGTTACACAGTGTTCAACTTTCTGCGACTACAACTTTCTACGACATCGACATTCTGCGTACGAGAGGAAATCCGCCTTTAAAGAACATCTTTATATTTGTGTAACAATGCAAGCGATTGGCGACCAGTGCACAGATAGCAGTAGCTACATCTAAGAAAATTAGCAGCTTTATTTGAGGTTTTGTACCCAAGCTGTGGCTAAAAGGAAAGTCATCAGGTAGTCTCATTCGTGTCACGAACTGACTTGATTTGCATTGCTACCCTCGAACTTGCGCACCTTGTGAAGTGTTCATAGAAAAATCTTATATAGATTTAGACACTTACCACTAGAGGAGCCACCCACAGACTTAAAATAAAAAGGAAAGTCATTACGTGTGTCGCACTATAACTGTTGGAAACAAAATGTTGAGTATGTTCTATTAACGCATTAAAGCACTCTAGTAAGCCAATAAAAATAAATATGTAGCCAATTAAAATGTTATATCCGAAAATTTCATTAAATAAATCAATAGCTGAACATAAACGGGTAAAATATTGTCTTAAATAGTTAATCGGTAGTGGTAGTTGTTGAAAACAATCAACCACAATCACAATATCAAAATTTTTTGATTTGTAATTTGTACTTAAATTTGTAACAATGAATCTAAATTGATTTTTTATAAATAAAATGTAATTTATCATTAATAATACAGAAACTGATATAAAGTAATACAACAAAGTGTTGTTAAAGTGGAGGAGCATTGCAACAAAAGTATTTTCTGTTAAAAATGTAAACACTGCGAAAAATGCAACGTACACAAAATTGAAAATTATTAACTGTTTCACAAGCGTTTTATTTTTATTTAGGTAAGACCATTGTGACAAAATTAACAAAAAGCTTTCAAATTTACTAATTACGTTTGAAAAAATATTAAGGCGCACAATAGCAGTGTTTACGTAAATGGTTTGGGAAATTGTCACACAAACTTGAAGCACAGTTGAACAAATTGTCCCATTTTTTGGGTTTATTCTATCTTTAAAGCCGTAACCGGTGATTATGTTTAAAATTAATAAAAAGAAAATAGAATAATATTTGTGATATTTAAATTTGTTGTGATTTAGAGGCACCACACCGAAACAAGAGCACCACAAGTATATTGGTTTTAAATAGCTTACAGCTTCGTGATAGGGAACAGTTTTCATATTTTAGAACTATGCACATTTCTAGTGTTTGCCACTCTACTGTGGCAATGAAAAATA
Organism: Malthinus seriepunctatus; assembly: GCA_963924605.1. NCBI lineage: Eukaryota > Metazoa > Arthropoda > Insecta > Coleoptera > Cantharidae > Malthinus > Malthinus seriepunctatus. Next base: position 2,505,571 of record OZ004601.1, read on the forward strand.
AAATAACAATTATTGTAATTTATAACCGAATTAGATGCATGTTGCATGTCAATCAATAAAGGTTGAATGTATTACAATTGCTGTGGAAAATCATAAAGCTGGAATATGTATAATTAATAGTTACATATTACGCATTACAATTACATGATTATAAAGAATGATAGCTGTATAAACGTAGACTCATTGAATGGCATGAAAATGTACAGCCATAAGCTGGAAACATTGTGCGGCACTATAAAGCTGCATAGACTAAAAAAAAGTAGCCAATGGCTGCCTTAGAAACAGAAAGCATATTAACATTATTGGTGTCCGTGAAGTTAGCAGTGGGACTTTTGAATTTAAAAAAAAGCTCTCGTGAATCGTTAGTAAATCGTTAGTAAGTGATAGTAAGTCCATTTCCGACGTTAGTAAGTCAAAAATAACGGAAATATTAATATTTTAAAAAACCACTGCTAACTTCGCGGCAGCAGTGGGACTATTTTTTAAAATTTTTAAACTTGTGTAAACATTTAGGTAATCGTTAGTAAGTGATAGTAAGTCGATTCCCGACGTTAGTAAGTCAAAAATAGCCGAGTTACAAATCAAAAACTAAACGTGAAGTTAGCATTGGGAGTATGTCCGATCGAGCTGAAATTTTGCAATCCTTTAGATAATCGTCAGTAAGTGATAGTAAGTCAATTCCCGACGTTAGTAAGTCAAAAATAGCCGAGTTACAAATCCAAAACTAAACGTGAAGTTAGCAGTAGGAGTATGTCCAATCGAGCTGAAATTTTGCAATCTTTTAGAGAATCGTTAGTAAGTGATAGTAAGTCAATTCCCGACGTTAGTAAGTCAAAAATAGCCGAGTTACAAACCAAAAACTAAACGTGAAGTTAGCAGTGGGAGTATGTCCGATCGAGCTGAAATTTTGATATCAAATAGAGAATCGTTAGTAACTGATAGTAAGTCAATTCCCGACGTTAGTAAGTCAAAAATAGCCGAGTTACAAACCAAAAGCTAAACGTGAAGTTAGCAGTGGGAGTATGTCCGATCGAGTTGAAATTTTGCAATCTTTTAGAGAATCGTTAGTAAGTGATAGTAAGTCAATTCCCGACGTTAGTAAGTTAAAAATAGCCGAGTTACAAACCAAAAACTAAACGTGAAGTTAGCATTGGGAGTATGTCCGATCGAGCTGAAATTTTGAAATCCTTTAGAGAATCGTTAGTAAGTGATAGTAAGTCAATTCCCGACGTTAGTAAGTCAAAAATAGTCGAGTTACAAACCAAAAACTAAACGTGAAGTTAGCAGTGGGAGTATGTCCGATCGAGCTGAAATTTTGAATTCCTTTAGAGAATCGTTAGTAAGTGATAGTAAGTCATTTCCCGACGTTAGTAAGTCAAAAATAGCCGAGTTACAAACCAAAAACTAAACGTGAAGTTAGCAGTGGGAGTATGTCCGATCGAGCTGAAATTTTTAAATCCTTTAGAGAATCGTTAGTAAGTGATAGTAAGTCAATTCCCGACGTTAGTAAGTCAAAAATAGCCGAGTTACAAACCAAAAACTAAGCGCGAAGTTTGCAGTGGGAGTATGTCCAATCGAGCTGAAACTTTGCAATCCCTTAGAGAATCGTTAGTAAGTGATAGTAAGTCCATTCCCGACGTTAGTAAGTCAAAAATAGCCGAGTTACAAATCAAAAACTAAACGTGAAGTTAGCATTGGGAGTATGTCCGATCGAGCTGAAATTTTGCAATCCTTTAGATAATCGTCAGTAAGTGATAGTAAGTCAATTCCCGACGTTAGTAAGTCAAAAATAGCCGAGTTACAAACCAAAAACTAAACGTGAAGTTAGCAGTGGGAGTATGTCCGATCGAGCTGAAATTTTGATATCAAATAGAGAATCGTTAGTAACTGATAGTAAGTCAATTTCCGACGTTAGTAAGTCAAAAATAGCCGAGTTACAAACCAAAAGCTAAACGTGAAGTTAGCAGTGGGAGTATGTCCGATCGAGTTGAAATTTTGCAATCTTTTAGAGAATCGTTAGTAAGTGATAGTAAGTCAATTCCCGACGTTAGTAAGTTAAAAATAGCCGAGTTACAAACCAAAAACTAAACGTGAAGTTAGCATTGGGAGTATGTCCGATCGAGCTGAAATTTTGAAATCCTTTAGAGAATCGTTAGTAAGTGATAGTAAGTCAATTCCCGACGTTAGTAAGTCAAAAATAGCCGAGTTACAAACCAAAAACTAAACGTGAAGTTAGCAGTGGGAGTATGTCCGATCGAGCTGAAATTTTGAAATCCTTTAGAGAATCGTTAGTAAGTGATAGTAAGTCATTTCCCGACGTTAGTAAGTCAAAAATAGCCGAGTTACAAACCAAAAACTAAACGTGAAGTTAGCAGTGGGAGTATGTCCGATCGAGCTGAAATTTTTAAATCCTTTAGAGAATCGTTAGTAAGTGATAGTAAGTCAATTCCCGACGTTAGTAAGTCAAAAATAGCCGAGTTACAAACCAAAAACGCGAAATTCACATTAGTACTATGATATTTTGCCATCTTTTAGACTTATAGAGATCGTTAGTAAGTTATACTAAGTACATTTCTGACGTTAGTAAAGCGTGGTCTACACGGTGATAGTAAAACACGTTAGCTGTTGTCATAAAAACTACTGTCACGCTCAAAAGACTGTCGTTATGTAAAGAGTTTGATAGCTACTTTTACACTGCTTAACTTAAACGATAACTATCATGACTTCACCATAGTAAATATTACGTTTAACTATATTGTTGTAAACCACGCTTTACTTACAAATAGCGGAGTTACAAACCAAAGGATAGTAAATAAAGGCGCCCCTATCTTAATTAGGTAATGGTTGGAGTTTTAAGTAGTCAAAATTTAGTAATTTACCCACTAGCATGTTATATTTTACTTGGTAAAAATTGAAACTGAGTTTTGTGTACAGAATAAGTCGGAAAGAACCCACGATTTTCTTGCAATTTTTAGCATAGGATGATATTTATAACTTATGCATTATGCATTCAGTATAAAAATTATTAAAATTCTTACAGTACTTTCGGAGATAAAATGATTTTTTGTTAAATTTTAACCCCAACTTTGAAAGCCGATAACTTTGTGGGGGTGAGTCTTTTCATATAATTGCAAGAGAAGCAAATGTCCTATTTTGGTCCCAGGAAACCGCTGTAAACGTTTATCGGTGTTATTCGTAGACACCCTGTATAATTATATGACAAAAGGAAAGTTCCAATAAAAGAATACGATATTAATCAATTTAAGAGAAGTAAAGTGTTAAAAACGTATTCAAAAATGATTCATTTCATTAAAGGGTGGTTAAAAATTGTGCAACGACTATCATTATTACCCAAGTGAAATTGGGTAGAGCGCGGTTTACCCGGGTAAAGTCCGAAGCATGTATTATTTCAATCACATTTCGGATTTTATCCATTGTAGTCCGGTCGAGATACCAAAACCCGTGCGTTTTTGGGGGGAACCTTTTTTATGAATGATATTCATTTTTGAGATGGTAAAAATGCAATTTAGCGTAGGTACCACTTTTAAATTTTTGGCGTTTGGCCGCTATTTCGAAAAATGGCCGCTGGCCTAGCGGTATGAGAAACTACAAATATCTCCCCAACTACTAGGTCGAATTTCATGTTTAAGGTGTCATTGGATATGTATTAAATTATTCTTCACGTTTCACGGGCAAAAGTTATGAAAACGAAGTTAACCTTCCAGTACTAACATGCCATCCTATAACATCCATACTAACGCCGGTCTCACAGACCGCGCTTAGTTTTAATTTTTTTTAACGTATTTTTTACAACATTTTTATTGCAAATAGAAATTATTTCAAATATTTAGTAATTTTTCTGGATACTTATTATAATTTTAGCAAAAAAAAATTCATTTTAATAACCAAAATTCACTTTTATAAAAATAAACAAAAATAAAAAGATGCATAAATTAAATAAGCGATTTCAAACGAATTAAACAAAATTTTTTAATAACTAGTAATATTATAAACAAACCTAGGGACAACACTTCTAAAAAGGTAAAAATATTTTTTTCATCTTCAACAATAGCTGAAATATTTTGGATAGAACATTTGTCGCATTTTACATGTTAGAACATATAGAGCATATTACCGCATGCACCAAAAAAAGCTACTTATTAATTGAAGTAAATGCAAAAATCTCTTCTGTTTTTTTGTTATCCTATTTCTATTCAAGACAAGTGGAAAAAAATAATTTTTAACTAAAAAATTTTAAAAATTTTGAAAAAATATTAAAAATTTTTAGTTACTGTTTTACTAACGTCGGTCTCTCAGACCGAATTCAATTATTATAATTGAACCATTACAAACTTATGCTTGCAAACTTCAAAAAAATGTGTGAGAGCATTTAGTTTAAAGGTACTGATAACCTCCCAACCCTAGCAGTTCGTATTTCAAAGATATTAATAAAAATAAAACTCGTCGGTCTGTGACACCGAGTGTTAGTACTGAAAGGTTAAGAACGAAGAAACAATAAAATAAATCTTAAACAGTTCTATTCGTGCATGCGTGATGCTTCAAAATGCCTTAGAGTCTCAAGCAGATATGGCAAGACTTTGGCTCTCTTACATCATTGACGTTGAAATCCTGTTTCAGCACTACCACTGCCTAAGGAGTGGAGTAAGTTACTTACTTACTACGAGAATACTTAGAAAGTTGTCGCAGAATGCTTCTTGAGTTAGCAGCATAGGGAAACATAAATTATCTGCGGTACCTCTCTCTTTACTACTGGCGAGTGTTCAACTTGACAAAGAACGAGAAGATACATGATACATATAAGGCTTATACCGTTGCTTATACTCATTCTCTTTGACCAGCCGCCATTTTTCAAAATAGATGCCTAATACCAAAAATTTAAAAGTGGTACCCATGCTAAATTGCATTTTTACCATGCCAACAATGAATATTAATCATAAAAAAATACCCCCCCTCCAAAATTCACGGGTTTTGGTATCTCAACAGGACTATTGGTCGTGGGTGAAACTAACTTTAGCCGGGTAGTCTTAAATCCTAGTCTATCCTCCCTTCTAGCTTTACCCGCAACATGTATAATACTTCTATTAATATTGTCCTATTTATTGGAAATGTTTGTTAATTATTTTGAAAATAAAGGTGGGTAATCTCAAGGAAAGATTAGTACACCACGTGATTACCGTTAAGTTGCGCAATAGTTTTGTATTGCCGTTGATTTAGGAACCAACCCCTTAGACAGTGCCGTCGTATAGTTAGAGCTCTCGCAATATCTCTGCGACTATGGGCGCCTACTTCAAGCAACCGCTTAACCACGTTTTATATCTACTTCGGACACATGATCGATCTAAAAATATTAAACTGCTTTTAAGTTTGCATGATCTTTATCGTGTATCATTTTTAGCACAATATTTCGTTTGAGACCGGCATAAAACGTGGTTAAATGCTAGCTTGAAGTAGGCGGTCATAGTGGCGGAGATATTGCGAGAGCTCTAGTAGAGTAATTGCCAGATCTTAGTGACCTACGCAGAAAAACAAAATTTTGGACTACTCCCTAAAGAAGGTTACATAATACAACATGAAATCCATTGCGAAAACCGACGGATTATCCACTCTCTGCAGTCAATGTATAAAGATTGAGCAATTGAGCTGTCGATAGTAGTCATCTGCAGTCAGTGTACAAATTCAGAACAGTGGTTCACCTCTCGGTAAAAACAATGTTTGGGTGTGTGCAAATTAAAAGTTTTGAGCATAGAGCCTAGAGCATAGCATCTAGACAACAGCGTTTTCGGGTGCTGAAATTGAAAGCTGAGAGCATAGAGCATATTGCATTCTTATAGTGACATATGATTCAAGCTGAAATTTCAAACCACTCTATGTAAACTCTCTACTCTACGCTTTTAATTTGCTCGGTAATTAATTATTATTAGTAGTACGGGAGGTTTCTAGACTAAAAACTAAGGAATGATGCACTTTTGGTTAATGTAATGAAACTCGGTAGATAGTTTACTGAAACTTTATAGAGTAGTTTTGTCCGATAAGATCAAAAAAAGTTCGATGGGGGCCGCTGTACACCTCCTTTAAAGTCAGCTATGCACGAAGAATATACCTCAGGTACGTTCAAGTTTTGGTTAATGGAATGAAACTCCAAACATAGTTTACTGGAATCATAGTATACAATTTTGTCTGATGAGACAAAAGAAATATTCGAGGGGGCGCTATACATTCCCTTTTCTTCAAAATAAGATATTGGTGGAATTTTTTGGTGATGAGTACTACTACCGTATATTACAAAGGTGCTGAATCGACCTGTGACCATGCTGAATCCGTCCGAGTATCTCTATATGCGTAAAACCGTTACTTTTCTTCTTGTCATTATAAAACTGTTATTTTCCTCCTTGGCATGTTTTAAAAGGTTTAAGAGGGGTTCAATAAAATGATACTACACTTTTGGTTAATGGATTGAAACTCAGTAGATCTGTTTACTAGAACCATATATGTAGAAAAATTCTGTCCGATGATACCAAATAAAAACCGATAAACAAAGAAAAACAAAATAGAGTGATTTTAAAACTTTTGAAAAGGCGTTTTTACAGCACTAGAGTAAAAGATGGCAATTTTAAGCCCCCGGAGTTGATCAGATGGATTCTTGATAGATTCAGCACCCTCAAAATGTATGGTAACAAGACTTCTCACAAAAAAATACGGCTAACATCAGATCTTGAAATAAGAGGGATGTACAGCGACAGAGGCTCCTTCGAACATTTCTTTGGTCTCATCGGACAAAATTACTCCATATGGTTCCACTAAACTATTCGCTGAGTTTATTCCATTAACCAAAAGAGCAGTATCATTTTACTCGAGCTCTCTTAAAATATTTGAAAGAGCGTTCTTACAGCATCAGAGAAAAAAATGGCGGTTTTATGCCCATGGGGATGTTCAGATGAATTCGTCATTGTGACAAATCAATTCAGCACCCTCGAAATATACGGCAACAATACTTTTCACGAAAAAGTACGACGATTATCAGATTTTGGAAAAAAGGGGCATAGTAAACTATGAGCCAAGTTTTATTCCATTAACCAAAAGCGTAACGTTCCTGAGGTATTCGTAGTGTATATCGCGCATTAAAGGGGTGTACGTACAAAGTTCTTCAAACAAAAATTTAAATAATTATTTTGAATTTTTACAGCTTTTAAAAATAATTTTTTTAAGAACTAATAATAGCTCCGCCACTAAGTTATGAAGCCACGCTTCGAACAGATTTGGTCACGTGGTGTACTCATCTTTCGTTGGGACTACTCTACCATATTATAGCGAAATTCAACACATTGAAAGTGACTTCAACATTATAATTAATTTTAGATATCATTGATCATCTAATTTTTGAACACTTAAGTTTAGAGAAACAAAATGTTGAAATTAAATTTCAATTTGAATTGCTGAAATAAACTCTAAACAGCCAAGCTTTCTAAGGAAACTCTTCTGATAAATAACCATCAACAAATAAGGTTTTAGAATATAGATTTTACTTCTGGACTTGTATAGCACAGTAGTGTACTTACCAAGTACAATTACAATAAACGTTCCTCCAGTGGGCCAATTACTAAATTTTTTTGACTATCTACCTTCACTACTTCCTACGTTATCGATTAAAGTACAGAAGTAAAATTTAGCAAACCTTATTTGTGGATGTTAATTTGTGAAGATAGTATTTTTAAAAGGCTTAGCTGGTCTAAAGTTTATTCATCAAATTAATATTCAACGTTTTAGCTGCTCCGTTGCCGCTATTGGGAACGTTTAGTTTTTTGTTAGTAATTCAGCAATTCTTGACTTACTAACTTTTAAAATGTACTTAGTATCACTTACTAACGATTTTCTAAAGGATTGTGAAATTCCATACTCCCACTACTAACTTCAAATTTAGTTTTTGGTTTGTAGCTCAGTTATTTTTGACTTACTAACGTCGAGAATTAACTTACTATCTCGTTACTATCACTTACTAACGATTCTCTAATGAATTGCAAAGTTTCAGCTCCTTCGGACATACTCCCACTGCTAACTTCACATGTAGTATTGGTTTGTAACTCAGCTATTTTTGACTTACTAACGACGGGAATCGACTTACTATCGCTTACTAACGATTCTCTAAAGGATTGCACAATTTCAGCTCGATCGGACATACTCCCACTGCTAACTTCACGTTTAGTTTTTGGTTTGTAACTCGGCTATTTTTGACTTACTAACGTCGGGAATTGACTTACTATCACTTACTAACGATTCTATAAAGGATTGCAAAATTTCAGCTCGATCGGACATACTCCCACTGCTAACTTCACGTTTAGTTTTTGGTTTGTAACTCGGCTATTTTTGACTTACTAACCTCGGGAATTGACTTACTATCACTTACTAACGATTCTCTAAAGGATTTCAAAATTTCAGCTCGATCGGACATACTCCCACTGCTAACTTCACGTTTAATTTTTGGTTTGTAACTCGGCTATTTTTGACTTACTAACGTCGGGAATTGACTTACTATCAGTTACTAACGATTCTCTAAAAGATTGCAAAATTTCAGCTCGATCGGACATACTCCCACTGCTAACTTCACACTTGTTTTTGGTTGGTAACTCGGCTATTTTTGACATACTAACGTCGGGAATCGACTTACTATCACTTACTAACGATTCTCTAAAAGATTGCAAAATTTCAGCTCGATCGGACATACTCCCACTGCTAACTTCACGTTTAGTTTTTGATTGGTAACTCGGCTATCTTTGACTTACTAACGTCGGGAATCGACTTACTATCGCTTACTAACGATTCTGTAAAGTATTGTAAAATTTCAGCTCGATCGGACATACTCCCACTGCTAACTTCACATTTAGTTTATGGTTTGTAACTCGGCTATTTTTGACTTACTAACGTCGGGAATCGACTTACTATCACTTACTAACGATTACCTAAATGTTTACACAAGTTTAAAAATTTTAAAAAATAGTCCCACTGCTGCCGCGAAGTTAGCAGTGGTTTTTTAAAATATTAATATTTCCGTTATTTTTGACTTACTAACGTCGGAAATGGACTTAGGGCCCATTCATGCTGGTCATAACAATAACGATAACCATAAACATAAAAGTTCAGCTATACAGAAACCAATGCTACGGTGCACGCTGGTTTCCATAACCATGTGCACCGCGTGTCGACGATAATTCTATGGTTATGGTTATCGTTATTGTTATGATCAGCATGAATGGGCCCTAACTATCACTTACTAACGATTTACTAACGATTCACGAGAGCTTTTTTTTAAATTCAAAAGTCCCACTGCTAACTTCACGGACACACATTATTGGGGACTTAGCAATTGCAGACATCAAGCATTTGGTGCCAATTATAATGGGAAGAATGAGCCATGGGAAAATTTTAAATTTCATCAGAGAACTCAACATAGACTCATTGAATGGCATGAAAATATACAGCTATAGATAGATAGATAGACAGATAGATAGATAGATAGATAAATAGATAGATATTTATTGGAATCATTGAAATAAATCAACAATACAGGTCAAACTACAATTTTTAAAAACTTTCAAAACAAGGCATAGTTTTACAAAATTTAAACGTAAACCTCAAACGTTTATCAACACTTTAAATTACACACTTGCAATCAGTGCCAAACAGTATCAGACATTCCGAAGATTGTTTTTATTAGCATGGGCGTGCCTTAGGTGGCAGTAGATGAATGTAGCACATAAGGTAAGTATCTTGAGATCTCTGAAGTGTTTTCTGCAGCTCTCAAGTTGACCAATACTACAGATTATTCTAATAGCTCTTTTTTGTAGTATAAATACTTTGTTGGCGTCCTGAGATTGTCCCCAGAACATAATTCCATAAATCATAACACACTGTGGAAGCTCGCAAAGTAGCAGCAAATGACTGTCCGATCAGTAGCACATCTCTTAATAGTTCTAATCTTGTATAGTGCAATCGAAAGCCTACTCCACAGCATCTCTACATGCGAACACCAGTTCAATCTTGGACCCAAACACACCCCCAGGAAGGAAACACACTCGGACTCCGATCTGTAAGCAAACCGCAGGCACTGTGTCTTATCCGGATTCAGCTTCAGCATGTTGTTGTTCATCCATAAACTGGTTGTCTTAATACAATTATCTTTATATGTTCTTAGGTCATCCGCAGTCGAAGCTCGCACCAAAAACGACGTGTCATCGGCAAACTGGCATACGCACCTTGCATTAACATTAGCCATCAGGTTGTATGAGTAGATTACAAAAAGGATAGGCCCCAATATTGAACCTTGGGGTACACCACGTCGGCTTAAGAATGTACTTGTATCCCCCCCCAAGACACGCACTGATTTTGGTTATTCAGGTAGGATTCAAACAGTTTTAGTACGTTTCCTCTTATACCGTAATGTTCTAGATTTTCGACAAGGATGGATTGATTCACGGTGTCAAACGCTTTGCTAAGATCACAGCAGACTATCTCAATTAGATCACGATTGTCGTATGCTTCAATTATTCTAGACACCACATTCGACAATGCTGTTACCGTCGATTTTCCTTTCACGATCTGTTTCTTGAAAAAACATGGACTTGCCAATCTTTGGAACCTTTTTAAGAAGTTCTGTGTGTTCATCCTCCGCTGCATCAGTACTTTTGGTTACTTTTGAAGCGGTAATGTCGGGCTCCGATGAAAAAGCGGTTTATGTATGCTCCGTGTGGCCAGATTTCGGGGTTCAAAACTTTATCCTTGTTCACTAGGTCGACCGTTACTTTAAAATATGAGTAATAGTACTGTGGAAACTTGGTATTCAGTTTATCACATTGCACTTCCAAAAATTTGGGCTTTAGATAATCACTAAGATCTTCCATAAAAGTTTCTGGGGCCAGTCTCGAGGCATAAAAGAATGCCTTCTTTGGAGCTGCTCTAATATTCGCGGAAGTTGCCCTACCAACGACTGCGGTTTGATGGCTATCGTTTCTTCTTTTTTTGTGATGTTTAGCTACTTTGGCCAATTCCTCGTTCTTTTTTACGTTGGTGGTTGTCGATTTTTGAGCATCCGCATTACTTTTCTGTTGAATGCTGGAAACAATAATTATGATGCTCTATAAAGCGACATAGACCAACAAGAAGTGTCCAATGGCCGCCTTAGAAACAGAAATCACGATAACATTATTAGGGAGTTAAAGAATGCAGACATGAAGCATGTGGTGCCAGTTATAATGGCAAGAATGAGCCATGCGAAAATTCAAAATTCCATCAGAGAACTCAACGTAGACTCATTGAAAGGCATGAAAATATACAGTTATAAGCTAGAAAAAGTATGATGCTCTATAAGGCTACATAGACTAACAAGAAGTGACCAAGTGGCTGCCTTAGAAACTGAAAGCACATTAACATTATTGGGGACTTAGCACTTGCAGACATCAAGCATGTGGCACTGTTCTTCCAAACCACCACACCTGTCCTCAAGACCTAGTCATAGTCATGCAGACCTTAAGGAGAGACCACCTGACCTAAAGGATACGGGAGGAACGAGCGTATCCCCAGACTATCAAACCTGTCCTCAAGACCTATCAGACCTTTAAGGAGATACCACCTGACCTGGAAGACACGCGAGCGACGAGTGTGTCCCAAACCACTAGACCTGTCTTCAAGACGTCTATCAGACCTTTGAGGAGAAACCACCTGAACTGGAAGACACGGGAGGGATAAGTGTATCCTCAGACCACCAGAACTGCCATCAAGATCTATCAGACCTTTATTGAGAGACCACCTGACCTGGAAAACGCAGGAGGGGTTTGCCAAATCTCCATTTTGATCTCATAGGCAGCGCTAGGGAAAAACTAGTAAAAAATTGACAAGTAGCTGCTTTAAACGGTACAAAATGTCTAGGATGCTGTAAAATTCTACCAGTATTTTGGTTTAGCATCCGGATAAAGTTCTCTAAGCTAAAGGTCCCATGTTCTAGGGTAGGATTAAAGAGAAACTTTTAGAAAACAAAGTCTCTCTGATGTCGTAGTCGATTACGCAAATTATTGATAAAATTAAATATGCACTTACCAAAAAAAATCCAATCCAAAACAGAGTCAGTGATATATAATTCGTAAAATCCACCACGTCGTACACGACAAAAATTATTGTAACATGTTCAATAAATATGTCGATAAATTCAATGAGCTGAATAGTTATGCAAATTGTAAAAAGTAAAAGTTGCCATCCAAATATTTCATTACAAAGTTTAACGGCCTTACTTAAATTCACATAGTTTCGTCTTAAATAAAGGACATTTTCAGAACAATTTTTATTCGTTAGGAATAAATTTTGTAAACTTTTGCGTATAAATTTAAAACGGGAATTGAGTAAAAGCGTGTAATTAACAAACAATAAAATTGAAATTGTAATTAAATAAGATATAAAAATTTGTATGGCGTAGTTTAAAAATAATGTGAAACCGAGGAATTTAATCAAGATGTAAAAATTTGTTAAACCGAAGAATACGTGGAAAAAACTGATGATTATTATTTGTATCCATACCGAACGGTTTGATTTATTTTGGGGATCAGAGCTTGGAGCTTGCGATAAAATGGTAATGAAAATTTTAAATTTTTCCTTTTTATAGATTGTTGTGTAAATTAGGGTGATATTGAGGTACATAGTTGCACAAGTGGTTGATATAATCGTCAATACATTAGCAGTAACACTCAAGAATACTAAACGTACTCTATTATAAAGAGAATAATAAGTCACGATATTTATAAAAATAAATAAAAATATAACGTATTGATTATGCCACTTGTAATTGGCAGGTATTAAAGCCAAAGAAGCACATAGTTTATAAAGAGGATTGATTATCTCTTTACCATCCATAACTACTAATACACAACTCGACTTGTTTTTAAGTGACGATCTATAAATTTTCATTTGGATAATTCGCTTATTGTTTGTGATAAAAAATAAAATAAGCAATATTACTAATTGTGTACGTAGTAAAATGAAATAGCTTAATTAAATGCAGAGACGGCTTCAGGATGTCTTCATAAGTATAATAGTGGCAGTAACTAATGTAGTGTCCTACAGAGGGCCAACAGATAGCCTAGACTGCCGACAGATACCTTACAAACTGCGGACAGGTAACTCACAGGTAGTCTACAGAAAGCCGATGATAGCCAACAGAGAGCCTACCGAGAGCCTGCGGAGAGCCTACAGATAGCCTCCAGAGAGTAGATAGATAGCCTACAGATAGCCTACAGAGAGGCAATATATAGCTCACAGAGAGCCTACAGAGAGCCGGTAGGTAGCTTATAGAGAGCCTACAGATAGCCCACAGAGAGTAGATAGATAGCCTACAGAGAATCGATAGATAGCCTACAGAGAACCGATATATAATCTACAGAGAGCCTACAGATAGTCTACAGAGAGCCGATAGATAGCCTAGAGCTAGCCTACAGATATCCTACATAGAGACAATAGATAGCTTACAGAGAGCCGACAGATAGCCTACAGAGAGTTATCATGAATAAATACGTAGAAGCCTAAGCAGACATACTATGAAAATGACACTGATTTTGATTGAGAAGAGCTAAAAAAGAATAACCAAAAAAATGACAAAATACTTACAATTAAAATTCCACAACGAAAGAAATGTAGAAGAGAAAGATGCACTTTGTAGAAATCGTCAAAATTTCCAGACACGTACGAATTTGGATTAAAACTTGACGAATCGATAGTTTGTAAAATGCCAATACCAATAGTAACACATAAAATTAAAAATTTCCAACCGAACAGTTCGTTGAAAATTTCCACAGCACTGCTCAACTCGCAATAGAAACTTCTCAAACACTTAACTCTTAACCAAGGTTCTTGAAGTTTCATCGCGTATATTTGTGTCTTTTGAATATTTCCACCGAGGACACTTTTTAAATTTAAATTTACTTCCCTGAATTGACATTTTAATATGTAAATGTAATTTAAAATTAACAAAATTGAAACTGATGTTATGTAATAGGTGAACACTCTTTCGCATAAGTGCAAAATCAAAATTGAATCTGTGGCTTGAACGATTATGGATAAACTGTAAATAAAGTGTGATAAATAAAAAACATGAAAAACTACCAATTCCGTCCAAATTATCCACCTGTTGGATTTATAAGGAGGGATTTTACGTAAAATTTTAATTAAAGTTTTAAATTTTTTTGGTGAACAAATCGTCACTTTAATTACAGCCACATCCATGAAAATTATTGAAGACGTACAAATTAATATGTCAATTACTGTAGTAACTTCTGGTACTTGAGAATTAACAAACTTTAATTTGTAGTAATAATTACAAATTGTTATTAAATTAATGACCAAAATTAAAATTATGGAATAAAATTGGTGAAATTTTGACGTTTTGTTTAAATAATATGGAATTAATCCTACCCAACCGGCCAATTTGTGGAGTGGTTTTAAGGAGTTTATGTCCATTGTTAATGCAAACTAGAAACTAAAATAACACAAAACGAGCTATTACTGATTGTTACTGTCTATAATTACCTACGACTTGCTTTCTGCTAATTAGTAGGTAAATTACCGATTACTTGTTATCACAAAGTGCATGAGTGAACTTCAATTATGGCTTTAAAATATTAATTATTATAGCAAGCACTCAGTTCCAATAATTACAGATGGTCCGAAATGAGTGAATCTGTTATTTCGGAACAGGTACGTGGTTACTGATCCGAGAAACAGTTCGGAGTGGATAAGTATGTGAACAGCTATCGTAGTGAACAGTCTAACTCGAAGGTTCAACGAACGATCCAATCCCCGTCCATCTATTTTAGCAGAGGAGCGTAAAGGAATGGGAACAGGTATTAGGTCGGATGCGGAACAGGTCGGAAGCGTTCCGAAAAAACACCAGTCAGTACCATTTCCAATGTTCCAATGGGACAAGCATACATTTTTCGGTCGTTCAGGCCAATTCAGTTCTTACTTACTTCTCATTTTATTAGAGCAGAATGGCACAGAGGAGCATCACAACAGGAGAGGAGCATATCTAGATATTTTCTCGCATTGTTATAAAATTACAATTATGAATTTTAATAGGTCACGGTGGCTCGATAAGACCATCAAAGTTACATGCACCCACCTAAATTAAAAATAGCCCAAAATTGAAATGGACTTTCAATCAATCTCTAAGTAATAGATAAAGGAAGGTCCCGCCCTAATTTCTATTCTATTTTTTTCAACGATTTCTACTGCTGGCACTTTCTGAAAGTGGCACTACTGAATCGAAATAACTTACCACGTAAAGCAACCCCATGCTGGGCATTATAAAATTACGATTATGATCCTTAATGGGCTACGGTGGCTCAATACGACCATCAGAGTTACATGCACCCACCTAAATTAAAGATCGCCCAAAATTGAAATGGACTTTCAATCAATCTCTAATTAATAGATAAAGGAAGGTCCCACCCTAATTCCTATTCTATTTTGAACGATTTCTACTGCTGGCACTTTCTGAAAGTGGCACTACTGAATCGAAATAACTTACCACGTAAAGCAACCCCATGCTGGGCATTATAAAATTACGATTATGATCCTTAATTGGCTACGGTGGCTCGATACGACCATCAGAGTGACATGCACCCACCTAAATTGAAATGGACTTTCAATCAATCTCTAATTAATAGATAAAGGAAGACCCCACTCTAAGTCCTCTCCTATTTTGAACGATTTCTACTGCTGCCACTATCTGGACGTGGCACTATTGAATCAAAATAACTTACCACTTGTAGCAACACCTTGCTGGGCATTATAAAACTACGATTATGATCCTTAATGGGCTACGTTGGCTCGATACGGCCATCAGAGTTACATGAACCCACCTTAATTAAAGATCGCCAAAAATTGAAATGGACTTTCAATCAATCTCTAATTAATAGATAAAGGACGATCCCACCCTAAGTCCTATCCTATTTTGAACGATTTCTAATGCTGGCACTTTCTGAAAGTGGCATTATTAAATCAAAATGACTTACCATGTGAAGCAACCCCATGCTGGGCATTTTAAAATTACGATTATGATCCTTAATGGTCTACGGACGGTGGTTCCATACGACCATTAGAGTTACATGCATGCGCATTTAAGTTAAAGATCGCCCAAAATTGAAATAGACTTGGAATCAATCTTGGATTGGAGACTTCTAGTGCTGGCACTATCTGAATGTGGCATTACTGAACTAAAACAACTTACCACGTGTAGAAGCCCCATGGCGGGCATTAGGAAATTAATAATTGTAAATTCGTTCCAATAAATGATGGTAAAATTAACAATTTCCGTTAGATTCAAAATAAGATTGAGAATTACGAACAGTAATTGAATTCCAAATACTTGATTGAAAATTACAAAAACGGTGGAAATATACATATAAGCCATTCGCGCTTTTTCCAAAGAGAATTTTTGCTCAATAACGAAAACTTGTCGTTTTTTCAAATAAAATCGAACTCGACGCTGTAGGTTTGTGTGTAATATTATTAATCTAATTTTTAAAGCGTACGAATAGTGATAAATTAATAAAATTGTCATTATAAAAATGTACCCTTCAATTGTAGTTAAAATACCCACATAAAGAAAGTTTTTGTCAAATATTTTTATACTGAGGTAAAAGGAAACAGAAATGTAGAAAAGGTACAGTATGTGAGTTCCAAATAATTTCCACGAAATTCTTTGATATAATTTTTTGTAATTTATTTTTGAGCCCAACAACTTGTTAATTTTTTTAAGCGTTTTGATGAATAAACAAAATTTTTTAAAATTGTAAAATGATAAAATGAATGTAACTATAACGTAAAGGGTGCTTAATGTATAGGATATTTGGAATATAACTACCATTGAAGGATGTTTCAATAATGGTTCGTGAAAAGCTAGAAATTCGCGTAACGTAACAATGTAACAAATAGTAATTAAAAGCGTAATGGAAATTGAGTAAATTACGTAAAGTTGAAATTGTTTTTTTTTATTTTTGCCTATTGGTGGTAGTAAGAGGCAAAAAGTTGATGTTTTATTAATTATGTTGAGGTACATTTCTTCGTAATTATTAGAGCTTTCCATCACTTAACAGTTAACCCACGAAAGGTGCACTATTTAACTATTTATTGAAAATAATCGGATATATTTTAGAGAAAGATAACGGTTGTCAATTTGTCAGTTGTATGTGACAATAGACGATAAAATCTTAATGCAATAGGAAAATTATAAAATTCAATTTATTAAATGAATGGGGAGATGCAAGATAATAATGTGAAAGGCGTGTTTAGAACCCTTACGACCCTTTTGCTAGGCACTAAAGCCATAGAATTCATAATATCGATCAAAAATACTAGGGGACCTAGAATTGATCCTTAAGACACACTTCATTTATTTTATGAGTTTTATACCATAATACATAAACCATAGGTACATAGGAAGATTATTTCCATGACCAAAGGGCTAATTATAGTATTGTCAGTGGATTAGTGAACATCACCCAAAACAAAGCATCCTTATTGATTCATATTACTAGAGGTAAACTGTCTATTTAATCATTAGTATTCAAGCTTTACTTACCATCATAGGTACGTCCCAAAGCAAAAAAATCATGAAATTATACGACTCCTTCCACCAGTCCGATACAATTAATTGTTCTGAATCACCCACACTTATACTTAAAATAATTTGCTCCAGATCTTCTAGAAGGCACAGAGTAAGAGCCAAAAAATATATAACAATTGGCCAACCAAATATTTTATTAAAGTCTTTAGTTTGATAAGTAAGACCTATAAATTGCTTTCTTATATTTTTAACTGTTGAATTAGGCACTTTAAAGAACAAAATCATTTTTAATTCTTTGTTTAAATTTTTATATTTACTTCTTAACAAAATGATAATGTTAATTGTAAACAATAGTGAAGTTATTAGTAAATAAAACGTAATTATTATAGGGAAAATTGAAAGGAAAGCCCCAATGTGAAACCATATTGAATAAGCGTAGTAATAATAACACAATAACAAAACTAACCAGATATGAAGAAAAATTAATTCTATCCAAATTGAGCATTTTTTTTCATTTTTGAAATAATTAGTAACGTTCAAAAGAAATTGCAATAAATTTTTAAAACGTTTAGCTTTCAACATTGTTAGTTGAATAATAAAAATGTTGAGATATAGCAGACTAGAATAATCCAAACCAACTCCAAATATAATTTGAATTTGAGGAGTATCGTCGAAAAAGTAATGAAAGCCATAAATGTAACCAAGAAGAGTTGTCACGTTTAGAATTAAAATTAAAATCAACGAATAAACTTTAGTATTAACATTTTTTGATAAGTTAGGAACGAGGCCCAAATAAATGCAAAATTTAATAAAAAATTTGAAAGACTTATGTTCTTTCGTTGCTGAATAGTTCATGTTTAACCGATGCTCGATTTGTCACAAAATAACTAAAACTGCAAGAGAAGTCAATAACAATAACATATTACATTAACCTTTTCAGAAAACTTTAATGTTTCTTTGTTGAAAGCATATTAAAAGCACTCATTAAGCTACGACTAGAGTAACTTGGACGGAATATTATCAAAAATATCAACAACATCATTATTATGTTTTTAAAACATTGGCGTTAAGCTATTTCAGAAAGCTTTCTTTAGTAATAATTATTGTTATTATTGTAAAAAGTGAAAGGAAAAATGAGACAATAAAAAAATTGTATTGTCCTATATAAAGTCCAAGTACCTATTTTGACAATATTGTCTTCAAGGGTGTAATAAACTCTTCACAAAATTATCGCACCATCCTAATTTTATTTTAGTAAAATGACCGCCCGATCAGTCTATCCCACCTGAGAGAACATACAGAAGACGGGCACATCATCCAGGACGAACAATATGGATTCCGACCAGCACGCTCCACCGTCCACCAAACCGTCCGCGTAGTCGAGTTCGTCACCGACGCATTCCACCACAAGGACTGCGCCGCTGCCGTCTTTCTCGACGTCTCCAAGCCCTTCGACAAGGTCTGGCACCAAGGTTTACTCCACAAGATGATCACCGCTCGATATTCACTATCGATAACGAAGCTCATCGCTTCCTTCCTTTCTCGTCGATCATTCAGGGTTAAGATCGACGACGTGCTATCCACCTCCAGACCTATCCTAGCCGGTGTCCCTCAGGGAGCCACCCTATCTCCGTACCACTTTACCATCTTCACAAGCGACATGCCATTAACCGAATCTACTAATCTTTACATTTTTGCAGATGACACCTGTTTCATGGCCAGCAACAGGGACCCACGACTGGTACGATACCGACTTCAAAAAGCAGCCGACAGCCTGGAGCTCTGGTTCAAGAAATGGCGAATCTCCGTCAACGCACAGAAGAGTTCGTCCATTTACTTCTCCAAGCGACCAAGTCTCCGTCGTCCGCCAAACATCGAGATCTTCGGCGAAGCCATTCCTTGGAAAGAAGAAGCCCGATACCTAGAACTAACCATCGACAAGGGACTGACCTGGAAACCGCACATCGAGGGAGCTATCGTCCGAGCACGAGCTGCATATTCGTCACTATATCCGCTTTTTCAGGTACAATGCTGGACCTCAAGAACGAGCTGCTTCTGTACAAGACCGTCATCCGACCGATCATGACGTACGCCGCACCAGCTTGGGGCTACGCCGCACTGTCCAACATCAAGAAGATGCAAGTCATCCAAAACAAGATCCTGAGGACCATCGTCCATGGTTCATCCGCAACAGGGATCTTCAACGGGACCTACAGATGATCAGCATCCAGGAGTTCATCCGAGAAGCAGCCTCCAAGTTCTACGACACAACACTGGACCACGACAACCCTACCATCCGAGGACTATGGAAATACAACATCAACGAGTCTAGGCTTCGGAAGAGACCCAAGTTGGTTCTTGACCGAGCCGAAGAACCTCGTGACCTCGAATTGGACTTCGGTCACATTTCAAAATACATTTAATCATCGTCTTACTTTTTCAGATACGATCGATGAAGGAGGTACAGGGCAGAGCCCAGGCACTCCAAAAACCATTATTCAGATTCCAGATAGTAAAATGAAAAAATATAAGCCAACTCTAAAAATTTTCGTTCATTAATAATAACAGCGCCAGCTGTTTCGAACCTTTTAATTTATGTTCATTCTCAAGCTAAAATAGTGGAGTAGTAAAAAATTGCAAAATTATTTAACAAGTTAAACGAGCAACATTCCTGTAGGAGGTGTTCCCGGATGGGTTTAAAATTTAAAAATTAGCGCTGTAACATTAGAACTTTTAAAGTGGAAGATATACCTTGTCGGTACCTGAGAATTAACATTTCGACAAGGGAAGAATGGGAATGCAAGGCAGTCAAAGTGAATGGACTTGTATTCTACACAGACGGTTCTAGAAACCAAACAGGTACAGAAGCTGGAATCGCCAGGAACGGCAACTTGAGGCAAGAGGTAATCTTAAGACTCGGGGAGCACGTAACCATCTTCCAAGCAGAAATTTGCGCCATTTCACCATGTGCGCAAATGCTGTTAGATAGAGGATAACACAACTAAAGAATCTTCGTTGTATCAGACCGCAGCCATAAAAGCGCTGAACGTTTGTGAGGTGAGGTCCGGACTAGTAACGGACTGCATTCGCAGACTGAATGCGCTAGCGGGGACAAATTTCATCAACCTGGTATGGGTTCCAGCTCATGCTAACATACCAGGTAACGAGAAAGCTGACGATCTGACCGAAGAAGGCAGCAAAATAAGACCCATTGGACCAGAACTTGCCTTTGGCATCTCTTATGGAATGGCAAAGATAGAAATAAAGTCACTTCTAGGAAAGTGGCACATCAAACACTGGAGGGAAACTCCAAAGCTCTAATAGAGAAACCCTCTGACAAACGAACGCGCTCTCTACTCAGAACGAGCAGAGAGGAATTACAACTGGTAACGGCAATAATAACGGGCCATTGTCAGCTCAAAAAGCACCTGCATACGATGGGATTAGAAGAAGATCCACTATGCAGAGGATGTGCATAACAAGAGGAAACTCCAATTCATCTTCTGCTACATTGTAAGGCTTTCACAAGAAATCGTTATAGCATTCTTGGGAAAGAGAAGATGCTCCAAAGAGAACTGGATAACTTATCAGTAGGAAAAATTCTGAACTTTATCAAAAGCACAGAACTCTCATAACAAGGGAAAACCAAATCCGAGGTGCACAATCACAATAGATCTGAGAGGTCGCTACGTAAGGAACCACTAGGGACCAGCCTCAGAAATACAATAATAATAATGCAACCTTCATCAACAAGAGGGACTCATCGAGAGCTTCAGTTAAAAACTGAACGACCTGGTCCATTTTCAAGATTCCAGATTTTTTTTGGTTCATAGCCGTCATAGTACGGAGTCTACGCCACATTAAACTATGGAACGCTGCACTTTTGGTTAATGGCATGAAACTCGGTACATAGTTTACTGAAACCATATCGAGTAATTTTGTCCGATGAGACCAAAAAAATATTCGATGGGGGCCGCAGAACACCCCCTTTAATGCAAATTGTACAAGGCGAATACCTCAGGTACTTTGAATTTACAGTTAATGAAATGAAACTCGAAACATAGTTTACTGGAACTATATTGGCAAATTTTGTCCGACAAAACCAGAGATATCTTTGAGGGGGGCGCTACACACCCCCTTTTCTCCAAAAGGGGTACTCGACCTACTTTTTCGCGAAAAGTATCTTTGCCGCATATTTTGAGAGTACTGAAATAATCTGTCCCAATAACTGATCCATCTGAACATCCCCATAGGCACATAACCGCCATTTTTTCATCTGGGTCTGTATGAGCGCTCTTTCAAAAATTTTCAAAGAGGTCGAGTTAAATTATATTTGACTTTTCGTTAACGGAATAAAACTGGTTGCATACTTTATTGGAACTATGATGAAGTAATTTTCACCGATAAAAACAAAAGAAAGTCTAGGGGGTCGCTGCACACCCCCTTTTTCTCAAAAAGGGGTACTCGACCTACTTTTTCGTGAAAAGTATCTTTGCCGCATATTTTGAGAGTACTGAATCAATCTGTCCCAATAACTGATCCATCTAAACATCCCCATAGGCACATAACCGTCATTTTTTCCTCTGGGTCTGTAAGAGCGCTCTTTCAAGAATTTTAAAAGAGGTCGAGTTAAATTATATTTGACTTTTCGTTAACGGAATAAAACTGGTTGCATACTTTATTGGAACTATAATGAAGTAATTTTCACCGATAAAAACAAAAGAAAGTCTAGGGGGTCGCTGCAGACCCCCTTTACTACGGGCGATGCTAGGCGAATACCTTTGGTACATTGCACTTTTGGTTAATGGAATGAGACTCGGCACATAGTTTACTGGGACCATATAGTACAATCTTGTTCGATGAGACCAAAGAAATATTCGAGGGGGGGGGTGCTTCACACACCCCTTTTCATCAATCTTAGATTGGCCGTATTTTCTCGTGAAAAGTAACTTCGCCGTTTATTTCGAGGGTGCAGAATTCATTGACAACAACGAATCCATCTGCACATCCCTATCCGTTTAAACACGTCATTTTTTCCTCTACTTCTATAAGAACGTTCTTTCAAAGGTTTTTAAAGAGGTCGGGGAAAATGATACTGGACTTTCTGTTTATGGAATGAATCTTGGCACTTTAGTTTACTGGAACCATATTGACAAATTTTGTCTGTTGAGACCAAAGATAAACTCTAGGAAGGGGCGCTACACACATCTTTTTTTTATAAATCTTAGGTTGGTCGTTTTTTTTCGTGAAAGATATCGCCGTATATTTCGAAGGTGCTGATTCAATCTGTGGCAACGACAAATCCATCTGAACATCCCGTCGGCCAAAATTAAGGCTGCGACTCTAAGAAAATCTGTAAGCAATACCGTAAAATCGTAACGTAGTTGCTTAGGATACGGCCGTTAACAAGCCTACTGGAAAGTTGTTACATTTTACCGGACTTTTTAAAAATTTTTGAAATAGCATTCCTATACTGATAGAGGAAAAAATGACCTGTTTAAGTGTTTACACACAAGGAGATGTTCAGATGGATTTGTCGTTGTTACAGATTGAATCAATACTCTCGAAATATACGGCAAGGATACTTTTCACTAGAAAATACGGCCAATCTAAGATTGATAAAAAAGGGTGTGTGCAGCACCCCTCCTCGAATATTTCTTTGGTCTCATCGGACAAGATTGTACTATATGGTCCCAGTAAACTATGTGCCGAGTCTCATTCCATTAACCAAAAGTGCAATGTACCTGAGGTATTCGCCTAGCATCGCCCGTAGTAAAGGGGGTCTGCAGCGACCCCCTAGACTTTCTTTTGTTTTTATCGGTGAAAATTACTTCATTATAGTTTCAATAAAGTATGCAACCAGTTTTATTCCGTTAACGAAAAGTCAAATATAATTTAACTCGACCTCTTTTAAAATTCTTGAAAGAGCGCTCTTACAGACCCAGAGGAAAAAATGACGGTTATGTGCCTATGGGGATGTTTAGATGGATCAGTTATTGGGACAGATTGATTCAGTACTCTCAAAATATGCGGCAAAGATACTTTTCACGAAAAAGTAGGTCGAGTACCCCTTTTTGAGAAAAAGGGGGTGTGTAGCGCCCCCCTCGAAGATATCTCTGGTCTCATCGGACGAAATTTGCCAATATAGTTCCAGTAAACTATTTTTCGAGTTTCATTTCATTAACTGTAAATTAAAAGTACCTGAGGTATTCGCCGTCTACAATTTGCATTAAAGGGGGTGTCCTGCGGCCCCCATCGAATTTTTTTTTGGTCTCATCGGACAAAATTACTCGATATGGTTTCAGTAAACTATGTACTGAGTTTCATGTCAATAACCAAAAGTGAAGCATCATTTTGCCTAGATTCCGCACTATCATTTTGACGTTTTGTAAATACGAGCAACTTTCCATATCTAGAAATGTCCACATTTTCGTTCACTTTAAGGGTACTCTTTAGCATAGAATACGATGATCACAAAGTCGAGGTTTTCAAGGTTTTGGCCGGTAACGGAACAGGAAAATTGATGTTGTAAACTACTAACTCGTTAAAATACTAATCTCTTCAAAGAAGTAAGCGCGGATGATATTTTCGTTCATTTCGTGGGTCTTTTTCGTTATCCTTCACTTGCAAAACAACTCGTAATATGTCTATTCATATTTTTCCTTTGAATTTTTAGGCAGCAAACGTGAAGACGCTTCAAACGCGGCTTTCAAAATTTCGGAATCTTCTCCGTTTTCGTCTACTGTTATATTTTCATTCACTTTTGCGAAAAACAATTTGTTGTTTATTTACACAACGGAATTGGATGATGCGATAATTTTTTTGGGGAGTGATCATAAACGCGCCTAAGATTTAAATTCCCAGACTTTTGAGACGCGCAAGACGATATTCCCACGCAATGCGCAGATGGATTTGGTCCCCGAGCAACCTCGCGTAGGAAATAAATGAGGTTAAATATTCTCTATAAACAAGAAACAATCGAAATGGATGTTACAATAAAAAAAGAACGATTTCATGATTATTCAGTCGAGAATTGTAGTAAGTAACTATTCAATGTTTGTTCTGTTTGTAATTGTAACAAAAATATTGCAGATGCAGCTTTAGAAGAAGAGCCGGTCGAGCCTTTTGACAATCACCTTTTGGATGTTGGTAAGAAAGTTGTTAGCTTCCAATACCATTTATTGTTAATGTATGTGTGTAAAATGTTTAAGGCTCAATTAAAATAGAAGAACATAACCTAGATAAATTTATCGAAGAAAATATTAAAATAGAAGACGATGCTAAAGAATTCAGCTGTTATAAATCTGATTTTAAGTGTTCCGAAAAACCAAACTTAATTGCTAACGTGCAAGAAAGTGCCTTGCAGAGGCAGGAGTTAATACATACAAACGTAACATTTTTTCAATGTTACAATTGTGAGTACAGATCTAAAAATAAATCATCATTAAGAGTGCACATGTTTGCACATACAGGCAAACAATCATTCTCATGTTCTATTTGTGATTATACATCCTCGCGTAAAAGCTACTTAAATCAACATATGTTGACACATACAGGTGAAAAACCACATCAATGTACTATTTGTGAATATAAGTGTTCCTGGAAAGCACACTTAAAGAGACACATGTTGAGACATACAAGTGAAAAACAATATCAATGTGTTATCTGCGAATATAAATTTTCTCAGAGATCAGACATAAAGACACACATGTTGACACATACAGGTGAAAAACCACATCAATGTACTATTTGCGATTATAAAAGTTCCCAGAAAACAAACTTGAAAAAACACATGTTGAGACATGCAGGTCAAAAACCACATCAATGTTTTATTTGCGAATATAAATGTTCCGAGAGATCAAACTTAAAGTCACACATGTTGACACATTCAGGTGAAAAACCACATCAATGTACTATTTGCGATTATAAATGTTCCCAGAGAGCAAGCTTAAAGAGACACATGTTGAATCATACAGGTGAAAAACTACATAAATGCATTATTTGCGAATATAAGTTTACCCTGAAAGGACAATTAAAGAACCATATGAGAACACATACAGGTGACAAACCACATAAATGTACTATTTGCGAATATAAGTGCTATCAGAGATCATACTTAAAGAAACACATGTTGAAACATACAGGTGACAAACCACAGCAATGTACTATTTGCGGTTATAAATGTTCCCTGAGAACAAACTTGAAGACCCACATGTTGACACATACAGGTGAAAAACCACATCAATGTCTTATTTGCGAATATAAGTGTACCCAGAGAGCGAGCTTAAAGAACCATATGAGGACACACACAGGTGACAAACCACATCAATGTAATATTTGCGATTATAAATGTTCCGTGAGAGCAAGCTTAAAGAAACACATGTTGAGACATACAGGTGAAAAACTACATCAATGCATTATTTGCGAATATAAGTTTACCCTGAAAGGACAATTAAAGACACATATGAGAACACATACAGGTGACAAACCACATCAATGTACTATGTGCGAATATAAGTGTTATCAGAAAGCATACTTAAAAAAACACATGTTGACACATACAGGTGACAAACCACATCAATGTACTATTTGCGATTTTAAATGTTCCCTGAAAGCAAACTTGAAGATCCACATGTTGACACATACAGGTGAAAAATCACATCAATGTGTTATTTGCGAATATAAGTGTTCCAAGAGAGCAAGCTTAAAGGACCATATGAGGACACATACAGGTGACAAACCACATCATTGTACTATTTGTGAATATAAGTGTTGTCAGAGAGCACAGTTAAAGAGACACGTGTTGAGGCATACAAACACAGAAAAACCTTTTCAGTGTTTTAATTGTGATTTCAAATTTGCACGCAAATCAAGCTTGAGGATACACATGTTGAAACATAAACGTGGAGAACTGCATCAGTGTGCTATTTGCAACTATAAATGTTCACAAATGTCAGATTTAGGTGAACACATGATGAGGAAGCATTCTTAAGAGTCTTTCCTTTATTAATTTTTATAATTAAACTGTGAATGATTTGATACTTTTTATTTTCACAAAACTTATTAATTAAAAAATATGCCTAATATTCTTGTAATTAATGTAATCATTGGTGTAGGTAGTACCTAAAAAATGTACTTTTTAAATTCTAAATTAGTTTTTTTCGTATATTCTCACCAGTTTCTTTTAAAGTATTGCCACTCGGTGGTTTAAGTAATACGATCATACATGGCCTCACCTGTGAGAAAAGAATTGAATGATATGATAATTTTATTGGGGAGTGTATTATGCAGTTGCTGTTAATGCTATTTCCTCAAACCCCTTCACAACCAAATGTAAATGAACTGTCGAACTGTGATCATGAACGCGTCTAGATTTAAATTCCCAGACTTTTTAAACGCGCAAGACGATATTCCCACGTAATGCGCAGATCGAATTTGGTCCCCGAGCAACTATGCGTAGGAAATAAATGAGGTTAAATATTCTCTATAAACAAATAAAATCGAAATGGGGTGTAACAATCAAAACAGAACAATTTCATGATTCTTCCGTGGAGAATTGTAGTGAGTAACAATTCAATGTTTGTTCTCTTTGTAATTGTAACAAAAATATTGCAGATGAAGCTTTAGAAGAAGAGCCGGTCGAACCTTTTGAAGATCACCTTTCGGATGTTGGTAAGAATTTAATTAGTTTCCAATACAATTGTTGTACGTGTGTAAAATTTTTAAGGTTCAATTAAAATAGAAGAACATGACCTAGATGAATTTATCGAAGAAAATATTAAAATAGAATACGATGTAAAAGAATTCAGCTGTGATAAATCTGATTTTAAGTGTTCCAAAAGACCAAACTTAATTGCTGACGTGCTGCAAACTGATTTGAATCATTGTACAATTTGCAATTACAAAACTGGAATCGAATCAAATTTCAAAGAACACTTTTTGATTCACACTAGTAAAAAACCTTTCAAATGTTGTATATGTGACTTTGCAAGTGTGCAAGAAAGTGACTTACGGAGACATGAGTTAGTACATACAAACGTAACAATTTTTCAGTGTTACAATTGTGAGTACAGATCTAAAAAGAAATCATCGTTAAGAGTGCATATGTTAGCACATATTGGCAAACAATCGTTCTCATGTTCTATTTGTGATTATAAATGTGCACGTAAATGCAACTTAAATAAACATATGTTTAAACATACAGGTGAAAAACCACATCAATGTTCTGTTTGCGAATTTAAGTGTTCCCAGGGAGGAAACTTACAGAGACACATGTTGACACATACAGGTGAAAAATTATATCGTTGTACCATTTGCGAATATAAGTGTTCCCGCAAAGGAAGCTTAAAGAACCATATGAGGATACATACAGGTGTAAAACCTTTTCAGTGCTGTAATTGTGATTACAAATGTTCACGCAAATCAAGCTTAACGAAACACATGTTAACTCATACAGGTGAAAAACCACATCAATGTACTATTTGCGAATATAAATGTTCTCTGAGAGGAAACTTACAGAGACACATGTTGACACATACAGGTGAAAAATTATATCGATGTACCATTTGCGAATATAAGTGTTTCGACAAAGGAAACTTAAAGAACCATATGAGGATACATACAGGCGAAAAACCACATCAATGTGTTATTTGCGATTTTAAGTGTTCCTGGAGAGTAAGCTTACAGAACCACATGTTAAGACATACTGGTGAAAAACCACATCAATGTACTATTTGCGAATATAAGTGTTCCCAGGGAGGAAACTTACAGAGACACATATTAACACATACAGGTGAAAAACAACATCAATGTTCTGTTTGCGAATTTAAGTGTTCCCAGGGAGGAAACTTACAGACACACATGTTGACACATACAGGTGAAAAATTATATCGATGTACCATTTGCGAATATAAGTGTTCCCGCAAAGGAAGCTTAAAGAACCATATGAGGATACATACAGGTGTAAAACCTTTTCAGTGCTGTAATTGTGATTACAAATGTTCACGCAAATCAAGCTTAACGGAACACATGTTAACTCATACAGGTGAAAAACCACATCAATGTACTATTTGCGAATATAAATGTTCTCTGAGAGGAAACTTACAGAGACACATGTTGACACATACAGGTGAAAAATTATATCGATGTACCATTTGCGAATATAAGTGTTCCCGCCAAGGAAGCTTAAAGAACCATATGAGGATACATACAGGTAAAAAACCACATCAATGTGTTATTTGCGAATTTAAGTGTTCCTGGAGAAGAAGCTTACAGAAACACATCTTAACAGATACTGGTGAAAAACAACATCATTGTACCATGTGCGAATATAAGTGTTCCCTGAAAGGAAACTTAACGCAACATATGATGATACATACAGGTGCAAAATTTTTTCAGTGTTTTAATTGTGATTATAAATGTTTACGCAAATCAAGCTTGAGGATACACATGTTGAAACATAAACGTGGGGAACTACATCAGTGTGCTATTTGCAACTATAAATTTTCACAAAAGTCAGATTTAGGTGAACATGTGATGAGGAAGCATTTTTAAGAGTTAATTTAAATTTATTAATTGCTTATTAATATTTATAATTAAATTCTAAATGATTTGATCATTTCTATTTTCACAAAAACTGTTGAATAAAAAAATAAAACAATCTATTAGTTCTTTTTTAATTTTTACGTTGAATGTTTAAGGATTGTAATTAGGTATTTTAAATTAAGTATAAGAAGTTTAAGTAATTATTTTTATTGGGGGAGTGGGATTACATACCTATTTTAGCAACAAAGCTGCAAATTGTGGTAAAACTTATTAATTGTTTAATTTGGATAATAAAACACCTCACTGAGGATAATGGAGAAGTCTCATATCTACCCTAATGTGAACTTTAAATTGTTATAATGGATTACATGAATTCGAAATAAATATTTAACAGCAATTTTTGTATTTTAACTGATTGGAATCATTTCTGTGAATTTATGGAAGAAATATACAACCCAATTTTAAGCAAAAGGCAGTTTCTGGGTTTCTATACCTTTGTAACTGCAAACTGAGACTAATCAATTGCAAATTGGGAAAAAATGAGTTGACATTTGAGCTATTGAGTCTCAATTTGAAGTTGAAAAGGTATAGAATAAATTCTGACTTTTTCATGTTTCTGCTGCTCTCATATTGCAACTAATGCGAAAATTGTGATTATTTTGACTTTCAAAATGATAACACAAAGTGGCTATGCTATTGGATTGAATAATTATAAATATAAACAAAATTTGGGCATGTTGTAAATATTTAGCACACTCGAGCGAGAAGGTATTCAATACACATGTATTGTATTCACCTCAAGATAGACACCCCTTTACCAAAGGTAATATAAAATATTAAAAAGATAAGAAAAGAGATAAGCTAAAAATTGAATAACGTCATAATTCAATCTAATTGGTTTATTGTGTACTTATTTACACGAAATTCTAATAATTTGTTATTAAATCAATTATGTCAACAAAATAACGATTATTTTTATCATTTCATAATATCAAATACCAACTTCACCCAGTTCTTTCAAAATGTTAAATCCAACAACATTTTATTCAGTTTTGTCTCCGTTATTTCTAATTTCAAAATTATTTGCTTTGACTCCATTTAAAATAAAGTCGCAATTCCAATTTTCAAAATTGATAATTTTCGTTAATTTCATTCTTTTAACATTTTTTGTTGGCTTTACCTTTATATTTATAAGTGAAAATGTATCTGCAGACTCTTCACTCCTTATACAAATTCCCGTATATTTAAATTTAGTTTTAAATCCTTGTTGTATTGCCCTTTATGTGATTTTTCAAAATTTGTTCAGCAAAGAGGTGCTTATTTTTTGTCAAATAATAAACTAAGATGGGTCTATGGGAATAACAGAAAAATCAAGGTGATAGCATTTGGTCTCAGAACTACTGGGGATAAGCTAATTGAGTACCACGGAAAATGAAAATCCGGTTGGGACATCTGGCACTGGTTTTAAAGTTCAGAGTTATTCTTATTCGTTTGCAGTGACATTGCTTATCCTTAAGACAAGGCTGTAGCCAGACTGTGTTATCAGGACAGGCTCAAAAATTTTCAAGGGAGACTGAAAGCTAAAATCAGGGTTTTTTCTCTTCTGGGTTTCTATAAATCTGTTACCACACTTCTCTTCTGAGGATGGAAGTTTATTATCCAAAGTTTCCAAAATTTTGACTTTTTCTAAATCAATGTTTTCTTTTTTGGAACCAATTAAGAACTTATCGTTGTATTATTATTGCGAAGCAAGGACAAGCTTAAAAGTTTACAGGGCAGGTTCATCCTGGCTACGGCTCTGCCTTAAGAGATGAGTCCTAATACTATCACCTTGATTTTTCTGGTATGGGCCAATAGTTTTAGAAACTGGAGCGCAATGTAATGAGGCGGCGATTTATCCATAACAAAACTACTTTGTTGCTGTCGAGCTCTGCTTTATTTCTTAAAATGTTTTAATCAATATTTTTGTTTCAGATCTTAAAAATCATTCAAGACATTACAAATTTTGACCAGTACATGTTCAAAATCTTAAACGTCAACTTACTTAAGCAATATCGTATTCAAAAATGTCTACTTTTAATTGGAATATTAATTACAATTTGTCACCTTACATTATCTTTGTCTTATACAACAATTATAAATCAAACTAGCAACATAACATCGATCGATTCTTTAGCCATCACGTTTACTGTGTACAACTTGCCTACAGCCATTAATGCACTCATGAGTCTACAGTGTTGTTTCATAATTTTATTTCTAAGGATTCGCTTTTGTTGGATAAATCAAAAATTGATATCGATTGCAAAGAAACTTAAGAGGAGTTGCACGAATGTGCTCAAATTGGAAAACTTGTAAGGAGGTGAAATAGGTCTTTGATAATCACAAAGGAACTCGAGTTGTGTAAATTAAACTTTCTACATTCCAAGAGAGTTTAAGAAAGAAACTCTTTTTACTAGAGCCTTTTTTATTATCAAAAAGATCATCTAAATATTGTTCAACACTGACACCTTAATGTTTCAGAACGGTCGATAAGTTATCTACAACAGTAGAAGAAATTAGAGCACAACATTGTCGATTATGTTTGACCAGTGCTGAAATAAATAAAATATATTCGGTTCAAATGCTTTTGATAGTTTTGAAAGCTTTCGTTACGTTAATTACTGGTCTTTTTTTGGACGGAAGATTGTTGATGTATTATGGTTCTATTCACTCTGATTATGCTCTTTATTCAGTAGTACAGTTGAGCTTACCAATTTCACAACTCATTGCCCTGTCGGTGATATGTTCGTCAACTTCGGTAGAGGTGAAGTGCAACTCCATGGCTCAATCAACCATTTCAGTTAATTATTTATGAATTTTAGGCCAGCAAAACTGGATCATTGCTTTATGGTGTGATGAAACACTTGAGGCAAAACGATGAGAAGCTTAAAGTTCAAGTAAAGTATTTCTACACGAATCTCCTGGCTTGGTTTCATTCAAAATATTTTTAGTTTACATTCTTCTCGTTACAACTCTTACATCAGCCCGTAGAATTTTCAGCTTGCAAAATATTTATTGTTAACGAAAGTTTGCTACTTACTGTAAGGACCCTAGTAATTTGAATTTGTATCCAATTCACTTCTTGTGTGTGTTTTTTAGATTGTTGGTGCCGTTTCAACTTATTTGGTTATAGTGATTCAATTTCAAATTGGAGATGTTCCATTGGAGCATTAATAAGAACGCTAATTCTAGAATAATTGTTTTCACTGATACAGTCACGCCGAAAATATTTTTTTTGCACTGTACACATTTGATAATAATAATAATGCCTTCTGTAGTCTTTTTATGGGTACAAAGGGTACATCTAATGTACAATTTAATCTACATTTATGGGTTAACCTAACTGATAATATGATAAATTATTTGTTGACTTTCTGGTTAAAAGTATTCCGGCAAAAACGATGCAGCAACTGCAGGGACATAGCCAGGGGAGGGAAGACTGGGTAACGCAACATGCTCATATTTAGTCTACCGTCATTAATTTAAAGCGTAGAGATTTTGAATAATCTTGTAGAATATATTGGGAGACTTAAAATGAGTCATGGGCGGTTTCCGAATAATTAACAGCTACAGGCTACAACACACATTAGAAATGAGTGATTCACCCCTGGACCATTGTCAAGCAAATCTTTAAATATTTATTTAATTAAAAAATATTCACAAGAAACTTTATGGGCACAGTTAGTATAATTTAACAGCTCCAGTTTAAGATGAAATGTTGTTCACTTTTCTAATAAACTCTGATGCACAACCATGAATTTGGCAAAATATGTATATTGCTATGTTCTTCAAATTTTCAGCAACTAGAAAAACATACGAGGACATTTAAAAACACAATAGACACCTAATATACTGCAACACAGATTCCTGATAGCGAGCAGTAGGGGTAAGTTCGCGCAGATTTGGCCACGCCCTTTTAATAATTTAAATACGTTTACTACTGCGTTGGTGGGTATAAATACCAATGAGCATTTCCACCGCTCGCCAACATAAATCTGTCTTGCGGGACTTACGTGCTGGATCATTGCATTTGTAATCGAACAACGTCACCATGAGCTTATTAGGAAGATGGGAATATTCAATTCCAGCAACAATATGAGCTCGTAACACGTCAAAATCTCTACCAGAACGTAGAATCGTTCTTGTTAAATGGCCAAAAGAAGTACCTAATTTTGAAGAGCATGTCAAAATTATATTTCTTGGTTCTCCTTCGTATTTTTCAGCCTATAATTAAAAGAAATATAGGTATATTTTTTAAATATAAGCAAATATAGAGAGACTTTCCTCCGAGTCGAGATGTTTTTGAATATCAGCAACTTGTTCGACTACCACACGAATAATTTCAATTAAACGTTCCAATGTTTCTGGATTTTTTGGATCGACTTGTTCCAAACTTGTGCATTTATTACTTTTTGTTTTTTCTAACAAATCATTGATATCTTGAGCGGTAAATTGTTCAAATTCAGTAGTCCTTTCAACCTTTGTAATGGTGGTAAGGATAATGTCTAACGTATTTACGAGTTTACGTATATCATCTGGAAGAACAGAAAAAGAAGCAATTTACAAAAAAGAACTTTTGTGAATTATTTTAACAGAACATACGTGGGTCTTCGACATCGCAAATACAGAAAAAATACAACTCGAGGAGACAACATAGATGTGACTGTTGAGAAAGGTAAAAAACAAAATCTCGAAGACGTAGATCTTCAGACTAGATCAAAAAATGTATGTAAGAAGAATTAACATCAAAACAGATTGGTAAGGATTTTAGGAGATTTATTGCTATCAGGAAGGAGAAAAAACGATGGATTGAACACGTGAAATGTAAAGGTGGTTTAATGAACACTAAAAATGAAAATATAACTATAGGGGCGACTACTTGACAAATTAAACTTATCAAACCCAATTAAACTTGGAAAAGCATACGTTCTAAGTAAAAGACTCATATTTGGCTTTACCAAGAGGATTCGAATAGTGAAAGCAATTCTTACCAAAAGGAGCTTTTTCTTTAATAACTTCTACTATAATTTTACTTTCTGCAGCTACTTTCTGAAGAGTCGCTTTGAATTCAGATTTAAATTTGTTAATATCTTCATCTAAAAGAGATAGCTGCAAATGTAGCAGCAGATTTGCAATGTTTTGAGAAGAACCAACAAGTTTGGAATTGGTACTGTTTCTAAAACGCTGGTTTATCTAAAAAAAATATTTTTATTTACAGTTTTTGCCTACATATTTGTACATTTACCACAATATAACGCATTTCCTTTAAGCAGTGTTGCAAATCGTCTACAATAGAGCTTCCTGCGTTCAAAAATGATCCTTTTTGTTGGTTGTTCTGAAGATGTAGATTATCAATGGATACTATTGTTCTTTCAACGCCCTCACTAATTGAATTAGCTACTTCTTCAGAATATGCAATTCTTTTGGCATTACCTGTTAACTTGGAGCACGACTAAAAATTTATATTAAAACCACCCTATTAAAAATTCTTTAAAGTAGACACTTACCATTTTTGAAAATGAGCAAAATCGTTTGGAATTCTTTTTTATAAAAAATGTTTGTTTTTATATTTTTATAATTAATTCATAACAAAATGTCAAAATATTGAACTGATTCACCGGCGTTTAACGCTTTATAATTAACTTTATCAGTAATGATGCTTACATACCTAACCACAGAAAGAAAAAAAATGCACTTAAAAAAACATAAAAGTTTATTAAAAACAAACTTTTTTTACATAAGAAACCGCTACCATAGTATACTTATTTGCTTCGCATACAGTAGTGACAACGCCATGGTTACCATTGTATTTCTTGTCGCCAAAATCAGTGATCTTGAACACCGTCCGCCATTTTTCGGATAGTATGAAGTATATAAGCGCGCGTAAATTCAAAATTATTTTTATAGGTTCTGTCAGCTGTCACTGTTATTTTTATATCTATTTGTAAAGGGTAGCATAAATAAGTATCTGAATGTATTGAAATCATGTTTCATTAGTACAAGGTACCTTCCGTTTCGGTTTTTGATGCAAATAAAAAATATTTAATTTATAAAAAATATAATAATAACGTGCACATTCGATTTGTCATTCATGCTCGTTCATGCTGACATAAAATTTATAAAAAATAGTTGCCTGGTTTCTTTTATCATAGGTGACTATTGAATGTGCACTGTATTCAACAATAACCCGCCATTTAACGGATAGTACAAATTCACGCATGCGCAAAACAATATTAGCGACACAATTTTTGCACGTCGGCACTACTGTATGCGTAGCATATTATTATACTGTGTCGCTACCATCATTCTCTAAACTGTTTTGGCAACCTCAGAAGCAAGCACAAATATGTGAAATTTTCTTTCTTATTTCAAAACAAACTTTTGTTCTTTTGTTGCCAGTACTGAACGCCCTTTAAGTAATCTTCGGTGATTTTAGCCCCACTCTCTTTCCTCTCCAAATTCTAATTTATTAATTTACCGTCCAGTGTTCGCTTTCGCTCAACAAATCGATTTAATTATGAGGATAGAAGTTTTCCTCAACTTATTTAAATTTTTCTCACACAAGTGGATGCGAAATGTGAATTTTCTCTTACATCGACTGCATAGCGCGAGCGTATATCGCTTCTAACTGTTGCGTAGGGCGGGAAATCCATCTGAGAGGGATGCCAAAGTAAGATCTTACTTTTTGTGTAAAAAGTAGTTACTTTGCCAGTGGACAACCCAAATGCCGTCTATGAGTTACAAGTTAATATTTGCTGCTGTGAAGCATAAAGACGTTAATTTAATTTCAGATGCCACGCTCTCAGAGACATTGACAAAAAATGTCAAAGTTGCATCCCGAAGGCTGTCATATTTCTTACTTTTTTCCATCTTTAAAAATTTCATTAAATAATTTTGAGGCAGTAAGCCAGTGCTTTTGGCAGCTAACCAGATTTTCGTGTTCGATCACCTCGATTTTTTTTGTTACAGGGCTCAATAGTAGGTTCAATAAGTACTCCTAAGTTTTCATTATTACGTGCACAGTAGCTGTAAAATTGGCTCTGCTTAAATCACTGCACTGGTGCAAATTCAGAACTCACAACATAAAAGAGGTTTTTTAACTAACTTTCGCTAATTACTGTCGTTGTTGTTGTTTAAAAAATCCGATTTCGTGATCATAATAGTCTTCCATTTGTAGTACAATAATGGTGTAATTTGTAATTGTAGTAAGCAGCTAAAAAAATAAATAATATAATTAATAATATTTATTATGATATTTATTTAAGTATGTTACAAATGCTAAATGCATATTATAGAACTTTCTTGGGCAAGTCCAAATTATGGCTTAAAGGGAGGTTGCGAGCGAGGCCCATATTGAAAGCGAGTTCAAAAAAGTGTAATTTATGTACAATTAGCCTCACAATTAATGGCCACTCTGGCTATACGCCTAGAACGAATTGTGGATGCAACCACCATAACACCCCCTACTTAAATTGAGAGGTAACTTTATTTTGCCAACAAGTAGTAAATCAACAACCTTCTTTTCTGTTCTTTTGTCGTTGTTGGCTAATAAGAATAACCACTCTGGCGTATAGTGAGGGTGGCCAATAACTGTACGAGTCACATACAAATTAAGTTTATAGTACAGTCGAACACAATAGGGAAGTCTCTTTAATTTCAAAAGTATTTAATTATTGTTCGTCTTGTTTCAAAACATAGCGGTTTTTTTTTTTTAATTTTTTGCGATAATATTTCGTATTTAAAAAAATATTTAAAGTTTGAGTCACAGATATCGCGCCAAAAACGGTAGTTGAGGTTGTGACGTCAGAATATAGTATGACTAGCATAGCAACTTCAGCATACAGGCATGTAACTAGGTTTAAAAAAATCAGGTGGGCACAAAGCTAGCCCAAATCATTTTGTGTGAGCCACGTGCAAATAGGAAATGTTTGAATATTATATACCTTAACAAAATCTACGCACAAATAAATTGATGGGCTTTTATATAAGTATATTTAGATAAGGCAAACCACCGAAATTTGCTTTCTTGTACCCTTTTACAGCCATATAATAAATGCAATTTCAATGAACATGTGAAATGTGACAAGTGTGACGTAGTAGGTGCTGTGTGATGACAATCCAAAGCATAGGTATATTTTGACGTCACATAATCGTTTTTTTCATGCCTACTGTTTTCTTGCTTACAATCAGTTTAGAAAATGCAAAAACTACGCTAAAAAATTTTATTTAATTTTAGTGAACCACATAATTGTGAATGAATTAATATTCTACACCTCAAAATTGGTATTTGATTGTAATATAAATTTGAAGAGACTTCCCTATTAGATACCTTAATGATAGTATGCCTCTTACTCCCTACAGACTGTAGTGGAGACTTGGGAGGTTGTTTTCTACTGTGAACATAGATTCTAACTAGGTACCATCCATATATTTAAAACGCGAAGCTTTTTCTTGATATATAATAATAGCCTACTTCTACTGGACCGATTTTGATATTTTTTTTTAAATTGAAGCTCTCGACCCACTGATATGTCAGCACTAATTATTTTCTTCAAATTGCCAATTTCATACATTTTTTTAAATAATAAATTATTAGGAGTAATTATCTTATCTCCCCACTTTAACAAAGTTCGATAACGTTAAATTACGGATACGGCTATTTTGTACACAATCATCGGTGTAGGTATAGTAAGTGCATTATAATAATTTTTTTAAATTTCATTTTTCTAACATTAAATGTTATAATTTAAAATAATCCAATTTTGAAAATTATAAATGAGAATAAACGTAGATATTTGGTTTTATACGATAAGGTCTTGGCACATTTGGTCATTGTGATAAAATTTTCAATACTTTTATTCCACAGTACGTTTCTAATACGCGATATGGTCAGGTCGGTGCATGCATTTTTAATTACATTTCGTGCTTTTGTGCCTTTTGGATTTTTGAGACGGGTTTTTAAGTCCACCTCTTTGGCTTCCTTAAGGTTAGTTTTATTATTTTTTTATTAGATAGTCAACGTGTTTTCTGATTTTTTTCATACTTTAAGTGAGTCATTACCTCATTACTCATTAATTTGTGATGTAACTAATTAGTAGTTCAAAATTTTGTGAGGAAAAGGGCAGTATTAATATTATTTAATAATGAAATGAGATATTTTGATTACTAGGGGGTTTGGTAAGTAGCATTTTATCCCCATCGACCTCCAGCTACCCTGTTGTTACTAAGTAATAAATAAAAAACCCTGTAACGAGGTTGGTATTATAGAAAGACGATCAAAAACTATGATGTAAATAATCTTTTGGCTATTTATTCAATTAATGAAGTTCTTTTTAAATATTCAAATTCAAATAATTGTTTTTTATCGTTTTACCTGGCTTCAAGAATAACCCCAATAACCTCTAAAGAACATATTGACCTTATCCATATATTTAAAACGAGAAAGCTTTTCTTTACCGGTAATTTTAGCGTGCTTCTACTGGATCGATTTTAATTTTTTTTAATCCAAGCTCTCGACCCACAGATATGTCAGCACTAATTTTTTTCTTCTAATTATTAATTTCATACATTATAAAACGAAAATCAAAAAAATCAAAATACACGTATTATTATTGCTTTTAATGTACACTCGGGTCCTTCGGACCCGGCTACACTGTCACGTTTGGTTACACGACGGTCTGGATTGCTCCAGACTTGTACCGTCCATGATGCTTAGGGGTTGCATTAAAACACATGTTGGTGTTTCTATCTAAGTATAAAATATAATTATTAAATCTATTCTTACATGTAATAAAATACTAAGGGTAGGCTCGACATCTTCGAATCCTGGATTAACACTTCGATCTGGGAACCTCTGGAGGACTCGCTTCTTTCGAATCCAATCGATAACTCCCTCTTACAATTCTAATGTTCCCTGACCTAAGTGTTTGTTATTGTATTTCATTTTTTAAGTTACTTCCTCAACTTAATGAATGTTACAACCTTGCAAATGTTGCATTTCCCTAAATTACTGACTAATAATATGATTCTTACAACAATGTGCATCGCCGGCACATTCCAGAGTTGTGTACATTTCCTTGTTCCTATTATCTAGTTTACTAATAATGTACTAACAATTGATTACAACACATTTTGGATTATTCTACAATCCTGGATAATGCCTATATGTGACAATACTTCTCGCATAGTTTTTTTCTTGGTAATCTAAGTGTTAACCCAGATATGCCTGAAATTTTTTTCTTTGAAATTTGAAAATTTTTTTTTTGAAACTTGCTACATAAACGTTACATAATAACATAAAATTAAAATTTTTATTTTACACAAACTCAAAATACTTAAAATTGGGCGTCCTTTTAAAAGGACGGTAGGAACTTACGGTAACAGAACAAAATATGAATTACAGTCAGTTTTGTTATACTTTTACTCGTAGAATCTGACAAATGATTGTTTTATTCTTTATCACAATCATCGATTATCTAATTAATTATTGAAATTTAATGTGCTGTGTGATAAGTTACAAAATAACCAGCATGAGATGTAAATAACATCTCATTTGACACACTTTATTTTTACTAATCCTCGACTCATCCTCACTATGATTCTCACTGAGAGGTGTAAATTCCAAAAATCTCTTGTTCAATAAATTTAGTAATGATCATGGCGAAGGCTCGACTGGCCCGGCGGGCTACCGGGAATTTTCCGGTGGCCCGTGATGTAAGAATGAAAAAAATATATTGCAAAAATTTTGATAAATTGAAAAAATCTGAAATATAAACCTGGCTGGACTATCAGATTTCCCGATACTAATATTTTTCCCAGTCCAGTCCTGATCTTGACCTTAGTTTTGAAAGGCGATAGCCTTAATCCAAATTATAGTTGCCGTAACAATTCAAATTCGACATAATAAATTCAAATCGGTCACTTGACAAAGAGTTAACTACAACAGCAATGTAGATCGAAATGATTTGACTTGGCCGGGCAAAGCCAAAATTTTGCGTATAGTATATTCGACCATCCTAACTGTAAAATTCTTAAGGGGATATCATCCTCATCGTCATCATCAAACGATAAATTATTTATTTCACTTTTCGCAAGTAGTTGATTACCGATAAATTATTTATTGGTACTTGATCCTCTTCGCCAGAATTTTTATCGGCGAGAATGTCATTGATTGGGATCATTATTATATTCAAAGTAACATTTCTGCGATCTCGTGGTACACTATTCTCCAAACTAGTAAGCATTTCATGAAGTATAAAACCTCTAAAACAAAAACTGAACTAACCAATATTATAGTGTTACGTAGGGGCTGGGGGTTGGTAGCTTGAGGTAAATAGATAATCTAAATAGATTTAAGTCCCTTTATTTTAACGTACCCAATTAGGCACGGAGCCTATGCTAAGGTTAACAATAGACTAATTTGATAATTAATAAATACAATTGATGTCCGATACTTCCATGACGTCACGTCCCCGCCACCTTGATCGGTTCTTTGGGGTTGACGCTTAATTTGTTGTTAAAATGCTAGCGATATGCGACAATAGTCTTATATGCCTACTGTCCTTTTAAAAGTACACTCGTGTTTAGACATGTATAATTGTATAACCATCACAAAGATAATTTTTTTTATTGCTGATTGCTAATGTGATTATCATAGTTCCCTAAACCTAATTTGAAAAATTAAACCTCAAAATTTAAATAGAAGAAATATAATATCTGCCTAACTAACTTAGGTCCACAGGTAACGACAACGGTACTATTTAGGGAAACGATTACACTTGTAAAACGAGATATTTTTCGACAAGTAACTTAATACATTTCATAATCAACTTCTCTAAGATGTAATTACATAACAGTAATATCGTAATTATATTTCAGAACATCTACAGAAATTAAATAGTAGAGATCTGCACACTGTCCTTGTAGAAGGACAGTAGGCATATCTGGGTTAATGAGAAACTCGATAAATAAACTTTCATTCACTTACGATTCGCAGTGCTTGTTCTAATGAGTTATCCTTGAAGTTATTCTTAACATTGCTTCTCTTTTTTGTAATTCGGGACCCTCACGCCGCCCCTCTATTTTTTATTTTACCACAGAACTTGTGAAACGTAAGTTTGAACATCGGTACCTAGATATTTTCAACTTACACACCAAATTTTATCAAAATTCGAAGCTGTAAGGGTGAAAGTTGGTCGATCTGACTAGACGTGAAATTACCAATTGGTTGGCCAAAAACAATTTTGTATTAAACGAAAATCAAAACATTAATTTGCTTTATTTCCCAATTAATTATTTTGTGTAAAGCTCCCTGAGAATGTTGAATATTACATTGAATAAATTTAAAATTCTTATAATTTGCTATTGTTACCATAGACTGCATAAACCATAAACTCCATTGTGGAGTTTCTACAATTATTATTTATGAAATATCCATAAGTTTTTATACTTTTAAGCATAGCTAGATGGAAGTTCATTTACTTTTCGCATAAATTCAAAAACACATCCATAATAGCTGGTAATTGAAAATATTACTAAATTCTTCAAATTTTCAGTAACTAAAAGAGAATACAAAGAAAATAAATAAATATATCATAGACGAAGCTAAAATCACCGACACAGAAAAACTGAAGATTCATGTTCCAAAATAGGACACATTTTTGTAACTGTTGTCCTATTTCACAAGGCGACACTGCTATTTTTTTATGGATTAAACTGTACTTAATCGAAAGGGTATGCATATTGAAGCTCAAAAATAAAAAAATAAAAATTTTTTTACGAGTTGTTTTTGAGATAATCCACAACTTGTGATTTTTTTACCATTTTTTACCATTTGTTTTTCTCAAAAACTACTAAAGGATGCTAAAAAATTCAAAGTTTATGTTAAAGAAAACATTTCAATCTTTCCAAAAAATATTTTTGAATTTTTGAAAAAAGTTCCAAAAGTTCAAAAAAAAAGTTCTAAAATTTTATTTTTAATTTTTTTAGAACTTTTTGAACTTTTTTTTTTGTTTTTTTACTTTACCTGAAAAGAGCAATTTTTTTTACACAAAATAGTTAAAAATTAGGAAAATCCTACGAGT
Source organism: Malthinus seriepunctatus (assembly GCA_963924605.1). Classification (NCBI taxonomy): domain Eukaryota; kingdom Metazoa; phylum Arthropoda; class Insecta; order Coleoptera; family Cantharidae; genus Malthinus; species Malthinus seriepunctatus. The sequence continues at coordinate 2,547,856 of OZ004601.1, forward strand.
CAATAAAATATGAAGGAAAAACTTGGTAATCAGTAAAAATCGATATGATTCTTCTGAGGTGGTTAGTTGCCCCTCCCTCGATGTTAACGCACCCTTAACTTTTTGTTTTTAACTTTTACTGATTACCAAGTTTTTCCTCTCATCAAGAAAAGCATATTCCATAAATTTCGTTGTTCCATCACTTTTAATTCCAAAGTTACGCTTATTTATCGATTTTTTTTGAAGAACTTCAAAGCGCTGTAACTTGGTAGGCAAACAACTTTGGACTAAGGTAAATTCGGTTTTATCACTCTATTTTGAGCTCACAAATCATCCACTTCAAGGAACGGAGGTTTATGCCGGACACCCTGTATACAAATCTTTCTTTTGTTTTTAATCTTAAGCTTCATATTTTATTGACTCGTAGGATTTTCCTAATTTTTAACTATTTTGTGTAAAAAAAATTGCTCTTTTCAGGTAAAGTAAAAAAACAAAAAAAAATAGTTCAAAAAGTTCTAAAAAAATTAAAAATAAAATTTTAGAACTTTTTTTTTGAACTTTTGGAACTTTTTTCAAAAATTCAAAAATATTTTTTGGAAAGATTGAAATGTTTTCTTTAACATAAACTTTGAATTTTTTAGCATCCTTTAGTAGTTTTTGAGAAAAACAAATGGTAAAAAATGGTAAAAAAATCACAAGTTGTGGATTATCTCAAAAACAACTCGTAAAAAAATTTTTATTTTTTTATTTTTGAGCTTCAATATGCATACCCTTTCGATTAAGTACAGTTTAATCCATAAAAAAATTATCAATTCTAAATTTGTCGCCGTGTGTTTTTGTACGTAGAATCTTTAGTTTGCCTGTGTTGGTGATTTTAACTGCAAGATATTAACGATTCTGATAAAATGTGTCATAAAACCCAGAATTGAGTGTTAGGTACTTACCTATTGAATCGGTGTCCTTATAATCAAGTAAATTCGCCAAGAGCTTATTGGAAATAAGGGCTAATTTCATTGCAGTACCAAGTCGACTTATTATTACATCAGAATCTTTAAGCAAACATAACTCTCTGTTTGTTTGATTAATAATACCATTAATGAAAATTGATGCACTTGTCATAATTCTATTTTTCAGTTCCCCTTCGTAATTAAGAGCCTAATAATAAATAAACATTATTGATATTTAAAAATAAATAATAAATATTAAGACATTCCTCGGAGTCGAGATTTAACTGAATATCCCTAACTTGCTCGATCGCTACACGAATGATTTCAATAAACTGATCCAAAGAGTCAGAATTCTTGATATCGATCTTGGCTACAGCTTGAAATTTTGTTTCGTTTGTTCTTTGTAACAAATCGCAAATTTCAATAATGGTAAAATTTTGCAATGTATTATTCACTTCGACCTTTATAACGGTAGTTAGCATAGTATCAAGCGAATCGACGAGTTTACGTACATCACCTAGAAGAGATAGGAATTAAATTTTTTTTTAGTTTTAATGGTGGTTTTATAAATTTGAGACTTTGTTTGGATTAGGTTTAAGTTTCTAGATATTTTTTTTATACACTGAGAGTTCTTGTAAAACTCATTGAAAGACATTTCACGGGCAAAAATCCAAATAAATATTGAAAAAGTACCTATATGGTCTGACTAAATCCTTAAGATTTGATGTTGCACATTTATAAGTTATAACATTAGAGAAAGTAATAAATCCTTACCTAAAGGAGCCTCTTCTTTAATAACTTCTACTAGAATTTTACTTTCTTCAGTAAGTTTCTTAAGACCCGCTTTGAATTCAGATTTGAAATTGCTCACATTTCCTTCTAAAAGTGGAAGCTGAACCATTAGCACCATATTAGCAATATTTAGAGTAACACTAGTAATACTAGAACTCGTATTGTTTCGTAAACGTTGATTTGCCTGTAAAAACTCTTTTAAAAAACGTTTTGTTGTCTAAATTTTTCAATATTTACCATGACACTTCTCAATCGGTACAAGCAATGTTGTAAATCGTTAACAAAAAAATTTCCAGCATTCAAAAATAATCTTTTTTGTTGATCGTTCTGAAGCTGTAAATTGTCGGTCGATGCTATAGTTTTATCTACACCTACACAAATATCCTTAACCAATTTTGCAGAATATGCTATTTGTCTCTCATTACTTGTAAACTTTGAGTAAGACTAAAAATTAGAATTAATCTATTAGTAACAAATTAGCTCAAAAAGCTTTACTTACCATTTTGCGAAACTGTAGGAAATTTTAAAACATTCTTTGCATATCTTCACCTTTTATACAAAATATCACGTCTATTTTGAATCGTTTATTTACATCTGGATCTCAGATAGGTATTAAATACAAAAATTGTTATGATTTTTCATATTAAGTCTAAACAAAATGTCCAAATCGATGTCTAATGTCGATGTATTTCTCAATGAGTTTATTCTCAATTTTTATAAAATTATCAAAGTTAGCAAAAGACCTTTAAAAGCAAAGATTAATAAAAAAAATATGAGTTTGATGCATGTAATCTGTTTAAGATAAGACGTGTTTGGCTAATACCAGCATTCGTTTAAAAACGCGCCAACGGGGCACGATAAAATTTGGAAGGTTACTAATGTAGACTAGAGGTCTTTGGTTCCAGTAAAATCTGTTTCCATATCAATAGCTTAGGTACGGTTTACTGTGTAGTGTCTTTTATTTTTATGAATTTCAAATATTATTAAGAGGAATTGGGCCCAAAATGGCATACCAGGGTAAAATGACATAGCCAGCTTCTTGAGCAATTGGCTTAAATATAGATGCAACTCAGTGTACTGAAGTGCAGAAAAAATACAAAGGAGTTAATGTTGAGCAATATCAGTTGATAGAAACGTGTTTACTCCTTCAATATAAATTTTTATAAAATTTTACAATTCTGAAACTTTAATAATTTTTTTGTTATTATGTATTGTAACGTTTCTATTGTGAATAATGGGATGAGTGTCCCATTTTGTGGTTTTTCCCTTATAACTTAGCTGATAATTTATTATAATAAATAATAATATATAAAATTAATATTTTAATACCTATAAAAATTTCAAAACGGCATTACACTGCCAAAATTATAGAGCTTTGCTTCTAACCCAGCCGATTTTAAAAATTGTCTCAAATTGCTTACATTTAAGGAGCCAACGCAATTCGCTTTCGAAATCTAAATTTTTATAGAAATCAATCAATCGGATTCAGAGATGATTTTTTGAATGTCAAAACTTAAATAATCTCTAATTTTTTTCGTAATCAAAATGAAAATTTTTAAATTGATATATTTATCAATTCTATGAATATCTATTATTTGACACTATTTTCGATTAACAAAACGCTTCCGATTAAACCGAAAATTTTAAAAATATCTTAAATTTTCAGAAACACTCTGGATATTCTTAAATAATGTGAAAGCTCATACTATTAGCTGTTACACGATAATAAACACTTTATATTTTGACTTCCGGTTTAATCGGAAATGGGATCAAGTTTCTTAATATAAATAGAACACCTTGTATATTATTTAAAATTTTGATAGCTCCTGAAATTAGCTTTGTGACGATATTACATTAAATTTTAATAATAAAAATGTAAAATTACAAGACTTTGAAGGGCAGGAAAATATTCCTCGTACAGCCACATCCGTTGTTTTGAATTTAAATTTACTTGGAAATTGTAAATATGAGGCTAATCCAACAAGAGGACTTTTTTCTCTTAACAAGCTCCAAATTTTGTTGTATTATGCCGGCGATTTTCTAAAGTATTGAAAAGAGCAATCATTTCTCAGATTTTTAACAGCCCTTGGTAACTTTCGATATAGTATGTGCGCGTCATTTCTCAATATTATGTGTCAATGTGTCAGTCTTACGTTCTATAATTTGTTTTGCGATTTTTAGCGACACCTTGTATGTGGAAGTGTGGAAAGTTGCATCTTTAATCCATATATTTAAAACGCGAAACCTTTTCTTGATATATAATAATAGCCTACTTCTACTGAACCGATTTTGATAATTATTTTTTAAATTGAAGCTGTCGGCCGACATATATGTCAGCATTAATTGTTTTCTTCAAATTACCTATTTCTTACGTTGTTTTAAATAATAAATTGTTACGAGTATTAATCTTATCTCCCCAGTTTAACGAAGTTCGATAACGTTAAATTACGGATACGCCTATAATTTTGTACATTTAACAACAATCATCGGTGTAGGTAGTAAGTGCATTATAATAATTTATTAAAATTAAATTTTTGTATCATTAAATTTTAGAATTTAAAATAATCCAATTTTGAAAATAATAAATGAGAATAAACGTAGATATTTGGTTTTATAGGATAAGGTCTTGGCACATTTGGTCATTGTGATAAAATTTTCAATACTTTTATTCCACAGTACGTTTCTAATGCGCGATATGGTGAGATCGGTGCCTGCATTTTTAATTACGTTTCGTGTTTTTGTGCCTTTTGGATTTTTGAGACGGGTTTTTAAGTTAACCTCTTTGGCTTAGTCATCTTTAAGGTTAGTTTTATTTTTTTTTATTAGATAGTCAACGTGTTTTCTGATTTTGTTCATACTTTAAGTGAGTCATTGCCTCATTACCTCATTACTCATTAATTTGTGATGTAACTAATTAGTAGCTCAAAATTTTGTGAGGAAAAGGGCAGTATTAATGTTATTTAATAATGAAATGAGATATTTTGATTACTAGGGGGTTTGGTAAGTAGCATTTTATCCCCATCGACCTCCTGCTACCCTGTTGTTACTAAGTAATAAATAAAAAACCCTGCAACGAGGTTGATATGATAGAAAGACGATCAAAAACTATGATGTAAATAATGCAGCAACCCTTTTGGCTATTTTTTCAATTAATGAAGTTCTTTTTAACCCTGCAGAGCATACGTGAGGCTTTTGAAGCCCATGCCGTTTTATTTTTGTTGTACCATGTATACTTTTAAACTATTTCCAATCCAAGAAAAAGTTTCTATAATCGAGAAAAAAAATAAAATTTTTTTTTTATTGAAGTTCTCGACGTTTTGAGTCACCCTGATTCCAAAAATAGAAAAAAAATTTTTTTAATTTTTTGAACCAAAATGTCCGGATGTATGATGTCTGTAACTCTGTGGTTAAAAACTACTGAACCGATTTTGATGATTATTTCATCAAAAATTATTTCATCGGCAAACTAAGCTTTTATAAGAAATCTATACAGGGTGTACAAAAATAAGGTGTTTATTTTGGCCGCATATTTGCAAATTTGAGCCAAATTCAATTTTACTTGGCTATTAGATAGTACATGTGACACACACACAATTTTGCCAAAATTCGAAGCTGTAAGGGTGAAAGGTAGTCGATCTGACGTGAAATTACAAATTGGTTGACCAAAAGCTATTTTGTATTAAAAGAAAATCAAAACATTAATTTGATTTATTTCCCAATTTATTATTTTTTGTAAAGCTCCCTGAGAATGTTGAACATTGTATTGAATAGATTTAAAATTCTTATAATTTGCTATTGTTGTCACCATACACCATAAACTTCATTGTGGAGTTTTTAAAATTATTATTTATGAAACATCCATAAGTTTTTATACTTTCAAGCATAGCTAGATGGAAGTTCATTAACTTTTCGAATAAATTCAAGAGCACACCCATAATAGCTGGTAATTGAAAATATTACTAAATTCTTGAAATTTTCAGTAACTAAAAGAAAATATGTACAAATAAAACAAAAAAATATATCATAGATCAAGCTAAACTCACCGACACAGGAAAACTGAAGATTCTATGTTCCAAAATAGGACACATTTTTGTAAATTTTTGTAACGTTTGTCCTATTTTAGAGCATAGAATCTTCAGTTTTCCTGTGTTGGTCATTTTAAATACAAATTGAGAATAAATATTTTGAACGATTCTGATAAAATGTGTCATAAAAACAAAAATCGAGCGTTAAGTACTTACCTATCGAATCGGTGCCCTTATAATCAAGTAAATTGACCAAGAGCTTATTGGAAACAAGGGCTAATTTCGTTGCAGTACCAAGTCGACTTGTTATTACATCAAAATCTTTAAGCAAACATAACTCTTTTTTTGTTGCAATAATAATACCATTAATGAAAATTGAAGAACATTTCACAATTCTATTTTTCAGATCCCCTTCGTAATTAAGAGCCTAAATAATAAATATAAATTGTTATTTAAAAAGAAATAATAAATATTAAGACATTCCTCCGAGTCGAGATTTAACTGAATATCCCTAACTTGCTCGATCGCTACGCGAATGATTTCAATAAACTGGTCCAAAGAGTCAGAATTCTTGATATCGATCTTGGCTACAGCTTGAAATTTTATGGCGTTGGTTCTGTCTAACAAATCGCAAATTTCAGTAACGGTATAATTTTGCAATGTATTATTAATTTCTACTTTTGTAACGGTAGTTAGTATAGTATCAAGTGAATTGACGAGTTTACGTACGTCGCCTAGAAGAAAAAGGAGTTATAAATATGAGTTTTATAAATTTATAAATTCGAATTAATGTGAAGTTGCCAGCCATATTTTGGAAACTACCAGTCCTTTTAAAATTCATTGATATACATTTAACGGGCAAAAATCAAAATAAATATTGAAAAAGTATATGGTCTGACAAATCCTTAAGATTTGATGTTGCAGATTCATAAAGAGATAGTAATAAATCCTTACCAAAAGGAGCTTCTTCTTTAATAACTTCTACTAGAATTTTACTTTCTTCGGCAAGTTTCTTAAGACTCGCTTTGAATTCAGATTTGAAATTGCTCACATTTCCTTCTAAAAGAGGAAGCTGAACAAATAGCACCATATTAGCAATATTTAGAGTAACACTGGTAGTATTAGAACTCGTATTGTTTCGTAAACGTTGATTTGCCTGTAAAAACTCTTTTAAAAAACATTTTGTTGTCTAAATTTTTCAATATTTACCATGACACTTCTCAATCGGTACAAGCAATGTTGTAAATCGTTAACAAAAAAATTTCCAGCATTCAAAAATAATCTCTTTTGTTGGTCATTCTGAAGCTCTAACTTGTCAGTTGATGCTATAGTTCTATCAACACCTACACAAATATCCTTAGCCAATTTTGCAGAATATGCTATTTGCCTCTCATTACTTGTAAACTTTGAGTAAGACTAAAAGTTACAATTAACCTATTAGTAATAAATTATTTCAAGAAGCCTTACTTACCATTTTGCAAAACTGAAGGAACTTTTTAAACATTCTTTGCATATCTTCACCTTTTATACAAAATATCACGTCTATTTTGAATTGTTTATTTACATATGGATCTTAGATAGGTATTAAATACAAAAATTGTTATGATTTTTTATATTAAGTCTAAACAAAATGTCCAAATCGATGTCTTTGTATTGCTCAATGAGTTTATTCTCAACTCATAAAATTATCAAAATTACCAAAAACATTTAAAAGCATAGATTAATAAAAAAAATATGAGTTTGATGCATGTAATCTGTTTAGATAAGACATGTTGGGCTAATACAAGCAGCTGAATGTCGAAAAGAAAACAATAATTTCTCTTTTCAACAGTTTAAAAACGCGCCAACAGGGCACGATAAAATTGGGAAGGTTACTAATGTAGACTAAAGGTCTTTGGTTCCAGTAATTTCTGTTTCCATGTTTTGACCAATAGATTAGGTACGGTTTACTGTGTAGGTGTCCCTTATTTTTATGAATTTCAAATATTTATAAGTACAGGGGAATTGGGCCCAAAATGGCATACCAGGGTAAAATGACATAGCGAGCTTTGTGAGCAACTGGCTTAAATATAGATGCAACTCAGTGTACTATAGTGCAGAAAAATACAAATGAGTTAATGTTGAGCAATATCAGTTGGTAGAAATCGTGTTTACTCCTTCAATATGAATTTTTAGAAAATTTTACAACTCTTCCGGCTTGAGCTTGCCGGTCGGTCAAATTAAATAAATTAAAAAACGCAAAACAAAAAACATTTTGGGATTACGTCTATTTTGTATTAAAAGCAGGCACTAAGACTATAAGCGACCTGCGCAGAAAGCAAAATTGTGTACTATCTCATAAACGAAAAAACTATTGTGAAAACAATGTTTAATCATATTTTTCTACAGATTTCTCACTTGTAAATTATCTGAATTTTTATTTATTATTGTCATTTTATCAGGATGGGTATAAGGGTGGGCCAGCAAAATTTTAGGTGGGCCTGAGCTCACCCTGGCCTTCCCGTAGTTACTCGTACGTGCTTGATTAAAAGAAAATCAAAACATTAATTTGTTATATTTCCCAATTTATTATTTTGTGCTGAGAATATTGAACATTACATTTAAAATCCATGTAATTTGCTATTGTCACCATATACCATAGACCATTCTATTAAATTGTGGAGTTTTTAAATTTATTATTCATAAAATATTCATAAGCTCTTCTTAAGAACTATAACTAGATGAGAGTTCATTAACTTTTCGAATAAATTCAAGCGCACACACATAATAGCTTGTAATTGAAAATATTACTAAATTCTTCAAATTTTCACCAACTAATAGAAAACGCAAAGAAAACAAAAAATATATTATAAATAAAGATAATATACTTACTTATCGGATCGGAGCATTTATAATTAAGTAAACTCGCCATGTGCTTACTGGAAATAAGGCCTATTTTCATTCCAGCAGCCAGTCGACTTGTTATTACATCAAAATCTTTAGTTGAATGTAACACTTTTCTTGTTAAAAGATTAACGCCATTCATTAATATTGAAGCACATGTTAAAATTATATTTTTCGGTTCTCCTTCGTAATTAAGAGCCTAAATAATAAATAAATATTGTTATTTGAAAAGAAATAATAAACATGAAGAGACGTGCCTCCGAGTCGAGATCTAACTGAATATCTCTAATTTGCTCGATCGCTACACGGATGATATCAATAAACCGATCCAAAGATTCAGATTTTTTTGCGTCGATCTTGGTTACAGCTTGATATTTTTTTTCGTTCGTTGCTTCTATCAATTCGCCAAATTCATTAGGGGTAGAATTTATTGATGTATTGTTTATTTCGACCTTTGTAACGGTGGTTAGTATAATATCAAGTGAATTGACGAGATTACGTACGTCACCTAGAAGATAGATATTTTTTTCTAAGTATTTATGACGGTTTTTAAATAGTTTGAGACTCGTTTGAATTTAGCGTAAAGTCTCCATATATATTTTTGAAATTTGCAGTCTTTTAAAACTTATTGAAAGATATTTAAAGGGCATAAATTTATTAAATATTGGAAAAGTATTTGATCTGAATAAATCCTTAAGATTTGCTGTTGCAGATTCATATCGATTAGAAAAATAAATAAATCCTTACCGTAAGGAGCTTCTTCTTTAACTACTTCTACTAGATTTTTACTTTCTGCAGCAAGTTTCTTAAGACTCGCTTTGAATTCAGATTTGAAATTGCTCACATTTCCTTCTAAAAGAGGAAGCTGAACCATTAGCACCATATTAGTAATATTTAGAGTAACACTAGTAATATTAGAATTCGTATTGCTTCGTAAACGTTGATTCGCCTGTAAAAACTCTTTTAAAAAACGTTTTTTGTCTAAATTTTCAATATTTACCATGACACTTCTCAATCGGTACAAGCAATGTTGTAAATCGTTAACAAAAAAATTTCCAGCATTCAAAAATAATTTCTTTTGTTGGTCATTCTGAAGCTGTAAATTGTCAGTGGATGCTATAGTTCTATCTACACCTACACAAATATCCTTAACTAATTGTGCAGAATAAACTATTTGCCTCTCATTACTTGTACACTTTGAGTAAGACTAAAAATTATAATTAACAGTAACAAATGAGCTCAAAAAGTTTTACTTACCATTTTGCGAAACTGAATGAAATTTTAAAATATTCTTTGCATGACTTCATACCTTTTATACAAAATATCACGTCTATTTTGAACGGTTTATCTACACGTGGATCTTAGATACAAAAATTGTTGTTATTTTTCATAATTAAGTGTAAATAAAATGCCCAAATCGATGTCTTTGTATTGCTCAATGAGTTTATTCTCAACTCATAAAATTATCAAAATTACCAAAAACAAGTTAAAAGCATAGATTAATAAAAAAAATATGAGTTTGATGCATGTAATCTGTTTACATAAGCAGGGTCGTATCAACGAACGTTGGGGCCTGAGGCGCTAATTATTTTTGGGCTCCTCCAAAACTACACTTGGTACTTCTAGGTCAGTTCGGCCACATTTGACCCTTAGGCCTTCATATTTTGAGAAAATTTGGTGTGTCGGTTGGAAATGTGCTCAAAATTAAGTGTACAAAGCGGTTTTGCGAGAAAATTATTTATGACCTATTTACGGTCAAATTAATTTTTGAACTATTTTGAAAACATCAATACTTCAATAATTTATAACTCGTGATCTAAAAGAGATATATTTCTGCAAAATACGCCTATTTAAAGCTAAAGGAACGTACTATTTATTTTATGCATCGCTTCTTTGATTTAAAGCCTTTTTGGTCAAACTGTTCCAGTGTCAAATGTTCTGTAAACAGTCTAAGTTTACAAAAAACAAACTCTTTGACTTTCGTAAAATTTTTATATATTGAGCCCTTATGACCTATGTTTAAGTGAAAAGATTAAAACTCGTGTGCACTCGTCAACTCTTGACGCTACACGGTCTTACAGAAGAGTGGAAATAAAAATTTTTTGAGAAAAGATTGGGAATACTACTTAACCCTGCTGTACTGTTCAAATATAATATACACATGTAGCGTTCGGGTCAATATGACCCATATGAATACAAATAGAATTTTAGTAGTTAAAAAATATACAAAACACAAAATAAAGACATACTAATTATTAAGAAATATTTTTAATGTCATTTACATTCTGGGCAGTAGTATGTTACATGATTTTTACATAAGTATTTATTACATTTACAACACATAATACTTGTTTTATTGTCACTTTTAGAACAAAATTTGCATCGTCCACGTTTAACGCCTTTATCTTGTATATATTTTGAGATTTTTCAGATTTTCAACAGTTGTTGGTATCTTGATAACGGTACAACTTTATACAGACTAAATAGTTCGAGTTAGCACATGGGAATATATTGAGTGGAAGTAGAAAAGAAATATTTTTAAATGATTAAAAGAGAGAAAGAGTTGTTTTTAGATAGAAGGAAGGCGTCAATTATTAATTTCAAAGCTGAATTACACGCTTGCAATTTTTGATAACTGATAGGTATTTACTTTTACAATTTATTTTAATTTTATCATTGGTGTTTTAAAGCGAAGATTTAAAAAATGGTTCTTGATTTAAACGAAAATATTTAGATTATGAAATAGTGCACACCTATTTTCTATCTAAGAATAACTCTTTTTCTCTCGTAATCATTTAAAAATATGTCTTTTCTACTTCCACTCAATATATTTCCTATATGCTAACTCAAACTATTCAATCTGTGTGGCACAAAAAAACAAAACAGAACTGTGGCTTTCTGAAGCCAGCTTATATAAAGTTTTTTAGGGGGATTGACAGTGGGGAAAACTAGTTTTTTCTAAATAACTCAAAAAGTGTTTAGTTTAGCTAAAAATGCATTCAGACATCGTTTATAACTTATAAAATATCCTATAGTTTCATTTTTTACAGGTTTCTTGAGGGCAATTATTCAGCGAGTTATGAAGTTTTGAAATTTTAACATTTTTTTAACTTAGGATTCATCACTCGATTTTCTGAAAATTACTCCAAAAAAACGAATTTTAGGAAAAACATTGTTAGAATATTTTTTCGAAGCTTATGAAAATGTCGTTAATTTATTTTGTGTGGCGCTCTCTGTACAATAAATATTAAACAAGTTTAAGGGCTTTGAAAATTGGAGCTCTACATTCCCTGTAGAGCTCCAACGTCGCCGAACAAAAATCATAGTTCTCTTTCGAATTATCGGTCTTATCAAAAAAATTATAATATTTTTGGAAGCTGTTTTTTTTAAATATTTTTATAGCTAGATAATTATGAGTTGTAGTTATCTCTTGGCAAATCAATTCTAAGTCAAATATTTTTTAAAATTTTTTATATTGGATTCGAGGGGTCAACCTGAGGGTCAACCACTGTTCTCAATTTGTACACTGACTGCAGTTGACTGCCTATGACTGCATATGCTATGGCTGCTATTGACTGCAGATGGCTACTGTTGACAGCTCAGTTTTTGTACATTGACTGTAAATCAATGGGATGTAAATCACTAATAAAAATTGTTATTTTTTTTGAACTTTTGAACAAAATACTCACTTTTTAATATTTTTATCGATTTCTTTATGTATCTCATAATTTATTTACCGTTTATTCTTTTAGCTTTATCTCATAAATAAAGTAGATAATGTATGTATAGTCTATTGAGGCATCAATATTATTGTTTTAGAAAAGTAGAAATTTTAAATATTGATCGAATTAAAAAAGAGTTAAATAAAAAAATCATTTCCTATATTCATTTGTTTATTTATTTTTAAATTAGATTAAGTAATCAAAATAACATTGCTAAGACAAGGTTTATTAACCGTGTACCAATAAGTAATCACTTATTTTAAAAATAACTGTTCTCTTAGTAGAACTGTCCTCTTTTTTAACAAATCAAAACATATCCGTTATATGTAATCGTTGATAAATTATACCAACCCTTTCTCTAAGGATGAGGGGCTGATTCTGGCGTCTGTTCAATTGTTTTGAACGCTTAATATTATCATAAGTGATACATTCGGCAAAAAAGTGTAAAGAGACAAAAAATAAATTCATAAGTGCGTATGTCTACTGGAAATGTCGAAATAATAACAATGCTTATGATACTAATGAAAATTCGTAAACTTATGTCAGTTTTCATTATTATTTTGATATTTCTTATAGACGCACGATAAAATTAAGGTTAGAACGTCTTTAAAACTAGTGTTCATAATTCCACATTTGACAGTCTGCGCACTAAAAATTGATTCTCCCAAACCATAGCGACTGTCGCTTCTTTATCAATATAGAATATTTTGTACATTTTCTTTGCTCATACCAAAGAAAATATACCCTAACATATAAGAAAAGAAACTATCTCAAAATTCTATATAAGAAAAGAGGTAGGGCGTCAATTCATTCTCGGTTAATACAGATGTGAAAAGATCTACAAGTCTACGTAGCCAAGGGTATTCTTCAAGCGTACCTAGAAATTAATAAAAATGTGTAAAGGCTTTTAGGAAATCTAAATGCGGATTCCTGGATTGTGAAAACAGGTGGTTAGAAATTATTTTGTTTTAACACGAATTTGTCAATTTATTTTTTAAATAAAGCCCCCAGATAAGATTCAAATCAACAATCAAAATAACATTGCATTCCCAAAGTTATTGATCTTATCTAAAGCTTGAAGTTTTCCATTTTTGATTCTTAGTATAACAACTCGATAGTATCTTTAGTGCTAGAATTTTCCATTTTAATATTCAGTTCCGCTTTTCTAATGGTAGTTAGTATAGTATCAACTACATCTACGAGTACACTTAAGTCACCTGAAACGAAATGAAAATTTTAAACAATATTGTGTTAGTATTTTTAAGAGTTTGAGAGTAATCATGGTGTCGAAAGCAGCTTTTAAATAAGTGTTTCTACTAACCATGTCATGCCACGGCTTGTAACTACTACAAGACTGACTTATGCTGGTGAGCTGTAGGGTTAAGTTCGCGCATATTAGCTCACTCAGATTTAATAATTGAAATACGTTTACTTCCGTGTAGGTGGGATTAAATACCAAGTTAGTGATCTGCGCATTCCCACCGCTTGACAGCATAAATCTGTATTGCAGTATCTAAGTAATTATTGGGGTAGGTACCTTAAAAGTTAAAATTGTAACATCCAAATAAATATTCGAAAACTATACGATCTATCAAATGCTTTAGATTTGGCTTTGCAGGGATGTAAAGTCCGAGACTTGTGAGAAGAATAGGGTGGAGCCAATGCGCTAAAACGAAAATGTGTATGGCAATATCTGGTCGCATCAAGATATTGGCTCGGCCCCACTTTTTCATAAGTTCTGGACTATAACTAATTGGGATAACGATTCTTACCGAAAAGAGCTTCCTCTTTAATAATTTCAACTAAAGTTTTACTTTCTATAACTAGCTCCTTAAGACTAGCTTTGAATTCAGATCTTAATTTGTCAACTTTTACATCTATATTATCGTCATCGTCTACACTTTTATCTAAATTGTCCTTAACATATCCACCTAAATCGTCGTCTTCAACTTCTTCTTTATCTGAAAGGGACAGGTGAATGAGTAGCAGCAAATTCGCAATCATCTGAGTAATACTGCTAATTTTAGCAATGCCATCACTGCTGAAACGTCGACTTGTCTAAAAGAACTCTTTCAAAATACATTTTTTGTTTGCATTTTTCAACGCTTACCACAATACTTTGCAATTGGTACAAGCAATTTTGTAAATCGTTAACAAAAAGATCTCCTACGTTTAAAAATGATGTTTTTTGTTCGTCGTTTTCAAGTTTTAAATTGTCTATTGATATTATGACTCTGTCAACGCCTTCACTAATATCTTCGATTAATTGTTCAGAATATGCAATTTTTTTCGGAATACTACTTGTTAGCTTTGAGTACGACTAAAAATTTACGATAAAGTAATGTTAAATTATTTTGTAGTCTAGTACTTACCATTTTTAAAAAATAAACAAAATTCTTACATACGATCCTTTTTATAAAAAATTGTTGTATATTATTTATTGTCGGTAGATCAGACCTAATCGATCATTTATTCTAATTTATTACCATATGATATGTAAAGAATAACAAAAACTGTTATTGTTTTTAACTTTTTCAACAAGAAAAAAGTTGTTGAAATCGAAAAAATATGATTTTTTTTAATTTAATTTCTCTACGATTTAAATCCCCATGATTCCAAAAATTCTTTAGTTAGGACGCCGATCATTCTCAGTAACCCAGTTTTTGATTACAATGAAAAAAGGTACCTAACAGTTCTAGTGAGCGATGGGCATTTTTCAAGACTATCCATCTTTGATTGTACCTATAAAGTTTTTAGTGCGGAATCTAGGCAAAATGATGCTGCACTTTTGGTTTACTGAAACTATATCGAATAATTTTGTCCGATTAGACCAAAAAAAATTCGATGGGGGCCGCAGGACACCCTCTTTAATGCAAATTGTACACGGCGAATACCTCAGGTACTTTGAATTTACAGTTAATAAAATGAAACTCGAAACATAGTTTACTGGGAACCAAATTTTGTCCGATGAAACTAAAGAAATATTCGAGGAGGGGTGCTGCACACACCCTTTTTTATCAATCTTAGATTGGCCGGATTTTCTAGTGAAAAGTATCCTTGCGGTATATTTCGAGGGTATTGATTCAATCTGTAACAACGACAAATCCATCTGAACATCTCCTTGTGTGTAAACACGTCATTTTTTCCTCTATCAGTTTAGGAACGCTCTTTAAAAGTTTTTTTAAAAAGTCGGGTAAAATGTAACAACTTTCCAGTAGGCTTGTTAACGACCGTATCCTAAGCAACTACATTACGATTTTACGGTATTGCTTACCGATTTTCTTATAGTCCTGGGGCCTGTAACAGAAAAAAGGGGGTGATCGTATTCAGGCCCATCTTTTGGGAATAAGCTATTTGAGTGCCAGCGAACACGAAAATCTGGTTGGCTTCCACAGGCAGTGGCTTAAGGCCTCAGAGCTGTTGATAATAAATTTCTAATTGGTGAGGAAGGCGGGAAACCCACCTAAGAGGGATGGCAAAGTCAAATCTTACTTTTTATGTAAAAAGTAGTTACTTTGGCAGTGGACAACTCGAATACCGTTTATGAGTCACGAGTTAGTGTTTGCAGGTGTGTAGCATAAAGACGTTAATTTCAGTCCAGCTGCCACGCTCTCAGAGACATTGTAGAGAGCAGCCAATTTTTTTGGTCGATTTTTTTTATAAGAACGATAAAATGTCAAAGTTGCATCCCGAATGCTGTCATATTTCTTACTTTTTTCCTTCTTTGAGAATTTCATTGAAGGATCCTGAGGGCTTAAGCCACTGCCTGTGGAAGCCAACCAGATTTTCTTGTCCGCTGGTACTCAAATAGCTTATTTCCAAAAGATGGACCTGAATACGATCACCCCCTTTTTTCTGTTACAGGCCCCAGGACTATTAGAGTCGCATCCTTAATTTTGGCCGACGTGATGTTCAGATGGATTTGTCGTTGCCACAGACCTTCGAAATATACGGCGATATCTTTCACGAAAAAATACGACTAACCTAAGATTTATAAAAAAAAGGTGTGTGTAGCGCCCCTTCCTAGAGTTTATCTTTGCTCTCAACAGACAAAATTTGTCAATATGGTTCCAGTAAACTAAAATGCCAAGTTTCATTCCATAAACAGAAACTCTAGTATCATTTTCCCCGACCTCTTTAAAAACCTTTGAAAGAACGTTCTTACAGCACTAGAGGAAAAAATGACGTGTTTAAACGGATGGGGATGTTCAGATGGATTCGTCGTTGTCACATATTAATTCAGCAGCCTCTAAATATACGGCGAAGATACTTTTCAAGAAAAAATACGGTCAATCTAAGATTTATAAAAAAGGGCTTGTGTAGCGACCCCCTAGAGTTTCTTTTGGTCTCATCGGCCAAAATTATTCCATATATACTCCGTGGTCGAAAATGTATAGAGTGACTCGCAATGCATAGGCACACGCCTATGGATTGATCCGTCCTGCACGTTTCAACTGCCGTGGCTGTCTAAGTTCTTAAAATGAGTCACTCTATACATTTTCGACCACGGAGTATAGTTCCAAGAATGAATGTACCCAGTTTCACTCCGTTAACGAAAAGTCCAACATCATTTTACTCGACCTCTTTTAAAAGTTTTGAAAGTGCTGCCCTACAGCCCCAGAGGACAAAATAGCGGCTTTGTGCCCATAGGAACGTTCAGATGGATCTGTTACTGTGACAGATCGATTTAGCATCTCCAAAATATACGGCAACGATACTTTTCACGAAAAAATACGTCAAGTACCCCTTTTTGAGGAAAAGAGGGCGTGTAGCGCCACCCTCGAATATATCTTCGGTCTCATCGGACAAAATTTGTCAATATAGTCCCAGTAAACTATGTTTCGAGTTTCATTCCATTAACCACAAGTTCACAGTACCTGAGGTATTCGTCGTGTATACTCCGCATTAAATGGGGCGAACAGCGACCCCCATCGAATTTTTGTTGGTCTCATCGGACAAAATTTGTCAATATGGTTCCAGTAAACGATGTACCAAATTTTATTCCATTAACAAAAAGTCTAGTATCATTTTACCCGACCTGTTTAAAAACCTTTAAAAGAGCGTTCCTACAGAACTAGAGGAAAAAACGGCGTGTTTACACGGATGCAGATATTCAGATGGATTCGTTGTTGTCACATATAAATTCTGCACCCACGAAATATACGGCGAAGTTACTTTTCACGAGAAAATACGGCCAATCTAAGATTGATAAAAAAGGGTGTGTGCACCCCCCCCCCTCGAATATTTCTTTGGTCTCATCGGGCAAGCTTGTACTATAATGGTCCCAGTAAACTATGTGCCGAGTCTCATTCCATTAACCAAAAGTGCAATGTACCTGAGGTATTCGCCTAGCATCGCCCGTATTAAAGGGGATGTGCAGCAACCCCCTATACTTTCTTTTGTTTTTATCGGTGAAAATTACTTCATTATAGTTCCAATAAAGCATGCAACAAGTTTTATTCCGTTAACGAAAAGTCAAATATAATTTAGCTCGAGCTCTTTTTAAATTTTTGGAAGAGCGCTCTTACAGACCCAGAGGAAAAAATGGCGGTTATGTGCCTATGGGGATGTTCAGATGGATCAGTTATTGGGACAGATTGATTCAGTACTCTCAAAATATGCGGCAAAAATACTTTTCGCGAAAAAGTAGGTCGAGTACCTCTTTTTAGAGAAAAGGGGTGTGTAACGCCCCCCTCGAAGATATCTCTGGTCTCGTCGGACAAAATTTGCCAATATAGTTCCAGTAAACTATGTACCGAGTTTCATGCCATTAACCAAAAGTGCAGCGTTCCATAGTTTTATGTGGCGTAGACTCCGTACTATTTCAAACAAACGAGACGGAGAGAAATAATTTTGTATTTTACAATAATGAAAATAAACGATCATTTTTTGCTAGATTTCCCAATTTATTTAGTAAAGCTCTCAGATACAACTGAACAATCAAAATAACATGTAACATACATTACCAAGACTTAAAAATAGTCAAGGACTGTTCTCGAAAAAATTGTTTTCTTAACCATCCAAACGGCATTTTATATAACATTTTGCAAACTGATCTTTACCCTATATTTCCACCCCGCGCAATACGAAAATTGCGGTTACCAAAGAGAAATTTTAACGGGAAGCGTGTTATTCAAGATGGCGACTAGGATGTCCGCTTTAGATTTATTTGGATGGAATAATTATTATTGCAACTAGGACAACTATTTTGACTGAATTAGATATACAAGGTGCTCCACAATTTCTATTAGACGTAAAATTACCTAAGATTGTTTCTTAAGGAGCTAAAGCCAGATAAAGACACCGTGTGCGTAAAAATCGTCGTAATATACCTGTTTGCTCTTTTTATTTATTGCGATTGATTAATTATTATGGCAATTAAGACAAATATTTTTGTTAGCGCGGATAGATAATTTTATGGTCTACAAAAAATTACTGTAAATTCACTCTTTAAAGGTCTAGAGAGTGGGTGGAAGCACCGCGTGTTATCAAAACGGAAGACACAATATCCTCTTTATGGTGGACTATTACGGACTTGGTTTGCTCTGTTCATGTTTTAACAGATACATCCTGGCTGGATACTGGGAAAACTTCCTCGCTGAACTCACCGAGTTGCTTCCATATATTGCTTCATGTATTAAGACGGTTTATACAACACAGGTACTTTTATCGACTCTAGCTCTTTTAGGAGTGACCAATAACAATATTTGGCCTAATTGTTCATAATTATTTTATCAAAAATAACAAAGCAGACATCTTGGTCGTCATCTTGAATATCACGCTTCAGATTAAGATTTCGCTTTGGTAACCACAATTTTCGTATTCAGCAGGGTTGAACTATTGGGAAAACATCGGTTACCAAAATGTTATATGAAATGGCGCTTGCATAAAATAATTTAACTTTTGAGCCTTGTACTTCTGTAACAGAATTACTCATGTTTCCATGTAGCGATTGATTTTTTCTTATTTTGGAGTTTCTAAAAGTCATAATCCAATTTATTAATATTTACGAAACGTTTGTAAGGATGTTATTTTAATAGTTCTTAATATAGCTCCATTTTAAGCGGAAATACTATTGACTTTTCTGGTAAACTCAGAAGCACACCCAAAAATGCTACACATTGTATGGATTGATAATTGTTTCAAATTTTCATCAACTAAAAGGAAATATAGAAAACGCCTTTAAAACATTTTAAATAATGTAGTTACCTTTTGCATCGTTGCATTTATAATTATGTAAAGTCGCCATGAGTGTATTTGAAATATGGGCTAACTTAATTCCAGCAACGATATTAGTTCGTATAACATCCACATCTTTAATGGAATACAGCATCGTCCTCGTAGAATGACCAAAAGCAGTAGTTAAGATTGAAGAACATTTCAAAATTATATTTTTCGGTTCTTCCTCATAATCCAGAGCCTATAATAATTAATAAATATTAAATTAAAATTAAATAAATGTCCAATAACGTTCCTCCGAGTCGAGCTTTTGCAAAATATTATTAATTTGTTCGATTCCAATACGAATAGATTTAATTAAATGATCGTACGATTCTGGATTTTTTAAGTCCATCTTTTCTAAAGCTTGAGATTTTTCATCTTTTGTTTTTTCTAACAAATCGATAATATCTTTAGTGGTAGAATTGTACAATTTGTTATTCAGTTCGGCTTTTGTAATGGTGGTTAGTATACTATCAAGAACACTTATGAGTTGACGTATATCAGCTAAAAAAAAAAGAAAATTTGGCGTTGCAGGTATGTAATAACGAAAGCGACTCTTACCTAAACGAGCTTCTTCTCTAATAATTTCTACTAAAATTAGACTTTCTTTAGTTACTTTCTTGAGAGTAGCTGTAAATTCAGATCTTAGTTTGTCAACATTTTCATCTAAAAGAGCCAGTTGTATAAGCAGCACCAGATTAGCAACGTTTTGAGCAACACTGGTAATTTTGGCGTCAACATCATTTCTGAAACGTTGGTTTGCCTAAAAAAAACTCTTTTAAAAAACATCTTGTTGCTTGTTGCTTCAGCATTTACCACAACACTGCACAATTGGTACACGCAATGTTGTAAATCGTTGCCAAAAGAATTTCCTTCATTCAGAAATGATCTTTTTTGTTCGTCGTTCTGAAGAAGTAAGTTGTCAGTGGCTAATATTGTTCTATTAACGCCATCATTAATGTCTTCGGCCAATTTTACAGAATATGCAACTTGCTTCTTATAGCTGGTAAACTTTGAGTACGACTTAAAATTATTATTTAACTATTAATAATAAATTCTTTAAAGGAAGCCAAGTTTACTTACCATTTTGTGACAATGAACAAAATTCTACCAGGTTCTGCTCTTATTGCCTTTAAATACAAAATCCTAATTATTATTCTTTTGCAAATCAAAACGAAGTTGCAATGTTTTCTTAGTTTATTTTAAGATAAAAACTACAAAAGTTGTTATTATTTTTTTATTTAATCTCATATTTTTTAGTTTTATCACCGATGTCTGTCTGTCTCATAATGGATTTTCTGTTTGCTCTTTCAAAGTTATATCATGCTTAAAAAATAAACATGCAGTTCGATCAGACAACAGTTGTTTTGCCAAATTAATCAAATTATAAATAATATTCTATTTTTTAAATATTTTGAATCCAGTGGTATTTTTGATAATACGAAAAGTGGATTTTCGTAGAAACGCTAGTTATAGAAATTACAACATAATACTTTATTAGAGAAAGAGATAAAACCTATATTGGCGACCACCAGGCATTCTGTAAAAAAAATCATCTCTAAGATAACCTATGAACTAATCACAGACTTCTTGCTAACAACTATTTCTATTTGATCATTCGGGATACTAAAATGCTTAGCTACTTTCTATAGGAAAATTTGTAATTTAGTTTTTCTACTGTAGATTGAAAATGGTTTACTTTAAAAAAAATTTTTGGGGAATATTTGCACGAGATCCAATGATACTAAACTCGACTTTTTATAACTTATGCGCTAGGTGTCGCGACGTTTAACTTTTTATTTTCTTATGGAGATCCAATGGGTTATCCACTCTTGTGGTCAATGTACAAAAATTGAGCTGTCAACGGTAGTCATCTAAAGTTAATGGCAGCCCTAGCATATGTAGTCACCTGCCTATGACAGTCCACCCCTTGTGGGGACCTTTTGTTTTTTGCACAAAATTACTCAGTTGGTTTGTCTAAATTAGGATACCAAATGAAGACTTTCTTTCTTGTACTTTTCTTAATTTATACAACTTTTCTAGTTTATGTTATGTTACGCTATGTTAATACACTGCGCGGTAAAGGTATGGAACATTGCAAATAAAACTGGATATGGTGTTTTTGCTAAATCTCGAAACACATCGATTTCATTTTTTTAAAATACACATTTGTATGTCAAAATAATTTTCAGATATTCATTTGTTTTTATTCAGTCATCATTCAGTCATTTTAGTCATCAATATTTGGGTACGTTGTTCAACTGTCTAAATGGCAGTATAAAATTGTTGATACCTTACATCAGCAAATTTTGGAGAAATAAAATTAATTATCTTAGGAATTAGCTGAAAAATAATATTACTGAGAAGAACCAACTCCTTGATTGAATTTTAATGAAATCTTTTTTACTGAATTCAAAATACCATAAAGATCAAACTTTATACTGTAAAAAAGTATGCATTTGCCTCATCATCTTTGTAACCAATTCTTGTGCTTTTGTTACTTTGAGTCACAAGCACTTTTAAGCATCCTAAGAACTTGAAATTTGGTGTAATTGTACATTACATTCTAAGGACCCTAGAAAGGTCTTATTTCGTCTAAATAGTAAGAGGATTTTCAGGACTTGAAGACTTTTTTTTATAAATCTTGAGGACATGATATACATTGATACCAAATTTCAAGTTTTTGAAGTGCCTAGAAGTGTTTCATTAGTTTCCTCTTAAGGAAATGTTAATAAGAATTTCATCGTCTTTTTAAAAAATTTTTTTCCGTAAACTTGTTACTCAGTTACTAACTATCAAATGTGTAAGCATTTACATCCAAAATTATGAAATAAAAAGTCAATTTTAAATACCCAATTTATGGTATTTAGAACTAAATGAAAAAAATTTCATCAAAATTCGTTCAAGGCGTGGGTTCTTTGCAGTAAAACCCTCGTTCACTCCACTAAATACGAATTTCATTTCTTGTAATCACCCTGTATAGGTGCAATTATTGATTTATTCCAATCTTGGGGCAAAGTTTCTTAAATCCAGTGATGCCTGAATTAGGGTTGATAATCGTTTAGCTAATAATGTTGCGCAGTTTTTAACGAAAATTGGAGAAACACCGTCTGGTCCCGGGCTTGAATCTGCTTTCAATGCAATTATGTGCTCGAGGACATTTTCTTCTGCGAATCTTACTGTGATTAAGCTGTTTTGAAGTCGATTAGATGCATTAAGAGTAGGTAGTGTAGGTGGTTCTTCAACAAATAGACAGTGGAACTGGTGGGCGAATATTTCCGATGTGATGTTGGTATCAGATGTTTCTGTTCCGTCTTGGCAGGTACAATCGTGACGTCAAATTTTGATTTATGTATTTGTAGAAGTGTTTCGTTCCTGAACTGACAATGGTTTGTTCATAGTTTCAGCGCGCATTTCTTACGCATGTAGTTAAAGTGTTGGAGCAGTTTTTGTAGTTCTTGTAATCACTGTCCGATGTACTGGCTTTATATTTGCCCCATAGTTTGCGTTTTTTACGTATTTTGTGTTTTAGTTCTCTTGAGAGCCAGCATTTTACTTTTTCTTGGATAGATTCTTCTTAATGGTACGAAGCGGTTTATAATTTCGTCGTATTCTGTTCGGACCTTGCACCAGAACGGTTCCACGCTTATGTTATTAACTGCATTAAAATGACTGCGATTGGGTAAGTATTCGTTAATCTCAACGTAGTTTGCAACTCTGTAGTCTCTTTTGGTAAAATTTCTTCTTATTGGGTAAATGGCAGAGAACTGAGCAGTGGCTAGCAATGTCTCATGATCACTTTTCCCAACTGGGGGAAGGTATTCGATATTATTTTTGATGTTTGGATCTGGTGTGAGTATAAGGTCCAGGATAGTGGGGGGTGTCATTTCCTCGGTATCTGGTGGGATAGATGACGTGCTGGTGCAGATTAGAATGTATAAACCCTTCCCGGAAAAGCGAGGCGGCCGCGTTGGAATTTGTTGTTTTTGTTTGACTCCAATGACTCGTGGGGTAGTTAAAGTCACCAAATATGATTGTGTTGCTCAACTGAGATGCCTGTTCGATCACGCTAGTCATTATATTATCGTCATCCAGGGACGTATCGGGAGGCCTGTATATATATGCTACCAATAGTTTTAGGTCGCCAATGTGGATGTTAAGCCATATCGATTCGATGTTGCCAGTAGAGTATACGTTATTGACGTCGGCAGTTATACGTATTCTTTGGACTTAGTCCTTGACGTAAATTGCAGTTTCACCGCCTCTACGGCCGTTACGATCATAGCGAAAGATTGAATAATTCTGTAGCGATTCTGCCTAGAGCATTGGTTATTTTTTCGAAATTCGAATTTTAGGGAGCTTAGATTCGTTAACCTGGCCCCCCGAAACTTTGACCCTCTCTAACATTTTAATTAAAAAGGCGCTAGCTATAATTTTAGCAATGTTTATTTGTTCGAAATTTGAATTTCGAGGGGCCAGCGTCAACATAGCCTCCCGAAAATTGAAGTTACAATATTTTGATAACCAATAAGGCGCTAGCTATAATATTTGCGGCGCTAGCTGGCGCTAGGTTAGCCCGACCTGGCACAATGTTTTTTTCAAAAAAATCTAATTTCGGGGGGCCAAGTTGACTGACCCTATTTTGATGCTGTTGGGGATCGTTAATTTATTTTTTAGGACGGTGACGGCGTCCCTCTCGCTGTTATGTATTACCTTCAAGGGTCTATCTTTGTCCGGTGCTGATGCACCTAAGCGGAAGACCTAACGTTAAATAAAATTAAGTTTGATGCACGCTTATCGCGTTCGCGTATTTCGCTGATGATATTTTCAGTAATCTCGGATACTTTTATATTGTTTGTAGATTTAGCGATGGTTTCCTCTAGGTTATTAATTTTAACCGTCAAATTCAATATCATTTATCATTATTTATCTCGAGCATTTCTCAAGCGACTTGTACTTTCAATCCGGTTTCAAGCCACGAGCTAAGTGGGCTCTATTATTATTTTTTGCAATATTTAGGAGTTGTAACTTTCGGTAGCGAAATTAGGGGTTGCGTTGTTAGGTTGGTCTTCAACCATCTTTTAGCTTTAACTTAAAAAAGTTTTAACAAAGTTGCTTCATTAGTTCACCTGTAACAGACGAAAAAAAAACACATCTTCTTTTAGCTTTTTTTAATTTTTCGCAATATTTAGGGCCCTGTTGTAACTTTCGCTTGCAGACTTAGGGAATGTCAAGATGCTATGTTTGTGGATTGTGATTACATTATGTTTAAATTATTTTTTGACAATTTCAATGTAGATATTGCTTTGAATTATTTTAAAACGATCCAGTCCAATACGTGGCTATTGAATTTTTAAAATCTTGTTACACAAAAAATCTATAAAATTATGGTCTAGTAATTCTTCTCTAGCTTCCTTGTAATTTTGGAGCAAACTGTTAAAAACGAGAATTAGTTATGGGTTTGCCTCGCCCCTGAGGTTTGCCCATGGGTTCCAAAGTGGCATACGGCAGATTCGTGAGTCAGAATCAGTCAAAATATAATATAATATAATAATAATTAATAATTTTCGGTTTTAATTCTTTGTGTATCTGCAACCAGCACTACATAAGTGTATAAAAAGTTGCGAGTAAGAAATTTATTCAATGGTTTTTTGAGGAATGCAAGTGATTGTCATTTTAAACTTAACCTAAAAATTTGGATTTTTTAGTTTCTCCAAATATTTAATTTACTTCCATTTTGCTTTCAGTCAAGTGAAAAAGGGTTGAATTTAAACTTTAAAATAAGCTTTTGTGATGAAGTAAGTACTGTTGTTGGAATTAGAACTTTGATAGTGCAGTAGTTTTTCCAACCGTTGACCACCGCAACATTGATATTTAATAGTTTTAAAATTACGTACAACTATTTAATGCAAAAGAATGGATTTGGTAGGTTTATAAAGTTTTACTATTTCCTTATATCTTAACTGATCGAGTCACAACTATGTGTACCGGAATTGTTGGAATTTAACTTTCTACTTGTTTTCCTGTAGTGTCTAAACTAATAGTTTCTTGCATATTTTATTTGCTAGATCAGATGATCAGTAGTCACTATAATAGCTTAATTATATTTCGAATTTGATTAATTCTTATAGTAATTCCAAAATTAATTTATTTTGTGCTTTTACATACAAACGGCTGCCAGAGCAATTTCTATTCCAAGAAAAACTAATTGCAGAGAAGCCCTACATGAAATGGAAGATGGAACAATAGCAAAAGAATGAAGCTAAATATAAGCTTGAAGTAACATAATTAAGTGGAAGACTTAGAAAACAAATAAAATGGAGATGAGAGGCCAAAAGTCTCAACTTTGTTAGAAGAAGAAAAAGTAGTATAATTTTAATAATTTATTTATTATTTATTATTTATTTTTCATATTTGAATAGTTTTATAAGAGTTTGATCCTGGTCAAATTCACACTATAATTTTTGATTCGGGTTATTGAAACGTTATTAAATTTCTTCTATATTGTATGTGTCCATTTGCTAATATTTGTTTAATTTGGTAAATAGTATTCAGAAAATTAATTAATTTTGTGCTTTCAGGTACAAGCAACTGCCAGAGCAACTAAATATCTGATTAGTAGTAGGAAGTGCGATAATTGTTCAAGAAAACAACTCGTTGGATCAGGTCACTCTTCCATGTTTTTTTACTGATGTGAGATGGTGGAGTGAGATATTATAACTAAATAATAACTAGTAGCTACCATTAATTATTAGAAATGTAAAATGATGTTAATACAAACATTACAATAAGTTAAAAAAAATTTAATTTAATTTTTTTATTTAATTTTTAAAAAGATAGGCGTTACTCCATTATACAAAAAATATTTCTTATTGTAAGTGGAAAAATTTGCTAAGGATAAGAAACTATGTGAATATCACCGTTAAATTTATTTGTCGATGACTAATACAGGGTGTCCCAACGCTGCGTTATAGTAGAAGTGTGGCTTTGCTGTAGATTTTAACAAAAAAATTTTAATGCACAGCTATAGTTCTCTTAGAGCTTCATCTCTTAAAAATATTTTTAAATATACGGGGTGGTCCATTTAAATGCTACAGGCCACACTTGTATTTTTTTAAATGGAACACCTTGTATATTTTTGCATATTCAGATTCCCCTTTCGAAGGCGATTATAGTCATGTGTGGGTTAATGGGTCCACTATGGACCTGGGACAAGATAATGCGTATTTTATATTAAAAACGAGTCAACTTTGCGTGCCTGTTGTGACTTAACGAATTGACATTTTTGACCGAGGTTTGAGTTAAAATAATGCTAATATCGTCTTTTTTCCTTATTATCTTTCAAAGCGACATACAACGTCAAAATGAGACCATGTGAGTCTCCAACGCAAAATGTCAGTTTTCTTCATTTTTTTAAATGGCGCCCCCTATTTTCGATTTTAGCAAAAGAGAGACTCTTTTCTAAGCTTTCTAATGATATAATATTTTCTAAATCTATTAACTTTTAAAATTCAACTTTTATCCCATTTAAAAAATTAAGAAAAATTACACTTTGCGTTGGAGATCCACACGGCACAATTATTGCTGTTTTGTCAACTTTAAAAAATATTTTAGAAAGAAGCCGATATTAGAATTATTCTAATGCAAACCGCAGTCAAAAATGTTAATTCGTTACTTTATAGCAGATAAGCAAAGTTGACTTGTATTTTTCTAAAATTCGCAGTATCTTGGTCCAAATCTACGGTAGACCCATTAAACCATACATTACTATAATCGTTCTCGAAAGGGGAATCCAAATATATAAAAATATACAGGGTGTTCCATTTAAAAAAATACAAGTGTGGCCTATAGCATTTAAATGGATCACTCGGTATATGTAAAAATATTTTGAAGAGGTGCAGCTCTCAGAGAACTATAACCATGCATTAAACTTTTTTTGTTAAATTATAAGGCAAAGTCACAATTCTACGATAACGGAGTGTTGGGACACCCTGTACATGTTTACTTTTAAAATAAACTAAAATAACATTTCAAAATGTAATAGGAAACATCAATAGTCATTGTTACATAATTATTTGCTGTTTGAGCCTCAGTTTGTCAATGTAAGTCGAACTGTTTAGATCTAGTCCTAAGACCTTAGTGAGTAGTGTATTGTTTTATCATTGGATATAATAATATGCAAAGCAAGGAATAGCAGAAATATTATTAAGGTATACAGAATCTTTTAATTATTAATTAATTTTCTTATGTAACTTCTTGTAAATATTAGTCATAAGCGGTTATTGAACTTTAGGGCAAGAAAACAACCACTAATCAAAATTCTGTTTTTGTATTTTAACTTTGAAATGATGTACAGAACAATAATTATATTTATTCAGTTTCCTGGTCATACTCAAATTTGTAAACATCTTTTTGTATATTTATAGTTCTAATTTTTATACGTTAAAATAAATTGTGGGGCACCTAAAGTTCAAAACTGATTTTTTCTTTTTTGTTGTCTATTAATTTAACATAAACATTAGGTACAATAAGTTTGAAAAATTACACTTAAAAAGATCAAATCAGATTACTTACTGTTATTTTAATTGCTTAAATAATTAATTAATTTATTTTTGTTTATAAACAATCTTTAGAAATAAATTAAATAATGCTAATGTGAATGAAATTTCCGCCTAACACATAGGCAACCGTTTGCTTTAATACTCGTATATTATTGGTTGATATTTCTTTAGAGGTAGGAAATGAGTGGGAAAAAGTTAATATAAGTCCGAGTTTCGCCATAAGTTCAGATTCTTATCAGTAACACAGATCAACAAATTTTAGAAAAATAAGGGTTACTCTTGTGAAAATCAACTTTCAATTTTCGAATTTTTTTTGATTGGAAGTTGTTCTTTATATTATAATAAGTATTTCTACCAAGTATTAATTAATATACTTTAATATTAAGCGTAAATATTTAAATATCCTGATCAACAATTATTACAATTATTTTGTAATTCAAGTTAATTGATAAGCTTATTAGTGATCATAATTTTAATTATAACTCACTTACATTAATATTAATAATTTGATATATGGTGTATTGTATTGCATTTATTAATATCCTTTTATGTAAAAAAAAATAATTTAAATTCCTTTATTAATTAAAGATGGTATAAATTAGTCTTTTGCGTTTTATTTGTGTTATAACTTTTGTTTATATTTCTTAACCCCCAGGAGGTGGTGCACGTTACATAAACTTCCAGTACTTATATAAGTGATTAAATTTTTTGTAGAAAAAAGTAGAATAAACCGCATATAAAACCGTTTAGTTTATAACTTTGACGATTAGTATTAGGAACTTAAGTCAAAAATGTCTATTATTCAGGGGAAGAAGAAAACAGTTATAATAATTTTGTGGTTTAGTAATAAAATATATAAAAAAACCTTTTTCAGCAATATGTAAGTGTTTATTGGCTGTAACTGATTCTTAATTTTGGAATTTCAATTTTGACTCCTTATCAGTTATTTTTATGACTTAAGGTTTTAGTATTAACTACATATTAAAATTCTTATTCTATTATAATCTTAAGTCAACTTAAGGTTTTATTATTAGATTATTACTTACAACTGTGCTCTTTTCAATACTAAAAACGTAAGTCAAAACTCAAAAAAAAACTAAAAAGTTTGGTGATTCAAAAATGGCGGAATTCCTCTGGAGGAGTTGTTGGGGACTATTAGGGGAGTACGGGAAAAAAGTTAAAAAAAAATTCTTCTAAGTTCAAATAATTTAAGAAGAACTTAAGAATACTCGTCTGAGTATTCGTTTAAATCGGGATCTTCTTCAGCTACACCATCACTTGTCAACAAATTTACAACAAATTTTTTTGACCTATCCATTGTTAATTCAAAATCCAAAAACTCGAAAGCAAAGTAATCGCGCACTGACCACTGAACACAAACTCAAAACAGAGTAAAACAAACTAAAACAATGATGCACGTAGGTCAAAATACGAAACGCGACTAAAATTTTTGTTCTTGGACTTTATTTTATTATAAAATTGTTTATAAAATCTCCACCTACCCCTTAGCACATAAAAGTAGTCAGAATATGATTTTAAAACGTTGCTTTGTTCTAAACATAAACATAATATACCTATCTATTGCTTGTTTATTCTTTCTGATTATAAAAAAATTCAAGCAATCAAACGCTATTTGAATTTTTAAATCTTCAAAAATACAATATTTTATCCCAAATCCATAACTGTACTGGCTTAATTATTAACAATTATTATAAATAACTAAGCAGAGCCCAAAGTGCTTAATTTTTAAAACAATTTTAGAAAATATTGAATACCTGTCATGACTTAAGGTTTTAGTATTACATGTTAACGATAATTTAACTATCCGTTCTACGTACTTCCTGTTACGTATTAAAACCTTAAGTTGACTTAAGGTCTTATGCATATTAAAAGCGACAATATAGTTTTAAGTTCATCGTATTTTCATCTCTCTTACACTCATTTGAAATGATTGACTTAAGTTCTTATTACCAATCGAAAGAGCAGAAAATTTGCTATTAAATGGTATAAATAACTCAAATACGACAATTTTTGACTTAAGTTCCTAATACTAATCCTCAATATAAAAAAGTATATATTTTGAGTATACTCAAAATTGCCAATTTTAAGGCCGCTTCCCAAAATTTTGAGTTATGAAAAATTAAAGAGGGTGCATAGCATGATTAGTTTAGGGTTGTTGGTTTCTCAAAATTTAAAACAGTAACCTTTGTTATTATTGAGAACAATTTCTAATTTAATGGACCGTTTTTCCAAAATTTCGAGATTTATATAACAAATTTTTAATCAAAAAGGATGCATAAAATCTCAGCTCATAAAAAATGTTTAAAAAAATCAAAGTGTATAAAAAACTTCATAACAAATATCTTCGTCTATAAAAAAATGTTGTGTTATAAATTATCTCGGTTCAGAAAAACTATATTATAAGAAATTAATATCCTTCAATTGCAGTAAAACAATTACATAACTAAATTTATACCTTTATTATAATTAATTATTAAATAATTACAAGAATAGATAATTTTTCAAATATAACTTAAATACTACTTACCTACACATCAAACTTAATTAATTAGGTATTAAAATTTAAAATTATTTGTTACTAAAATAATATTAATAACATAGCTTTATTCTATTAATTAAAAATAATTATTGATCACAATACTTAAATTTCTACCCATAATATCGAAGTAAATTAATTAATACTTGGTAGAAATAATTATTTTAATGTAAAGAACAACTTCCAATTAACAAATATTCGAAAATTGAAAGTTGATTTTCAACAAGAGTAAACCTTATTTTTCAAAAATTTGCTGATCTGAAACTCGCACTTATATTAACTTTCTCCTACCAATTCCCTACCTATTTTTTATTTCTTAAAACATTTTTTATAAACAAAATTAAATAAATTAGTATTTAGGGAATTAATAAAATAACAGTAATTCTAAATTAGAACATTATTTTTTTTCCTGCCAAGTTTTTAGTAACAATTAATAATTCACTTTTACAAGTAGTATAAAAATACATATTTCGTTACATAATAATTGTTGTGTAAATCTGAAGTTTAAATTTACAAAGGCACAACAATTGATAAAGTATTTGATGATTCACTCACTATGTGTCATTTATAGTAAAACTTCGTAATTTGTTTTAGTTTCGTTTGAACTTCTGAGTCGAAAGGATCGTTCCTAAAGTGCCAGTGCGTTTAACAACAGAACCTAGGGATTAACAGAAAATGAACAGAGACACGGAGGACAACAATTCCAGAGTTGGAATTGTGGAAAGAAAGCTGCCAGTTGCATTCCCAATAGAACGAGTGAAAAAATTTTGCAAGTAAGATTTATGATACATACATGTATTTATAACTTTTGTCTAGCTAACTATAGTTGAGTTTCACAAATGTAGACAGTTATGTCATTTATAGAATAAAGACGAGATTACATCGAGATTTTTCGGTACAGCATTATGAACAATCGTTCGTACTCGGATCCACTTCTACTACTAAGCTTCTGTCAGCTTCTGTCAAATTATAGTAAAGTACGTTATTCTATTAAAGCGGCACGTGTTTTCTGCATCTATCTCAATAGAAGCCGCGCTATAGCTATCTAAATTTTGTGAACACATATTAGGATGAGTCACTATCTCGAATTGTGAGATTGAAGTACAATTACTAAATAAATTTAAAGTATTTTAATTCACTGTTTTGAATTGGTATAAAAACTAAAAAATATTTTAATTAGGTAGTGCTTTAAATACGTAGCCATTAATTTACATAAACATAACGATCGAGTCAAAATAATCAGTAATTCGTATGTAGGTAATTAATGCAATTACCCGGTAATTGAATCGGTCATTCATTAACTCTCTAAAATAAGCCAAAGACTAGGATTACTTTCATTAAATTAATTTTAACAAAAAATACAATTAATTATTATTAATGTTCAAATTAACCAATAGCATTATTTAATTATTTTTAAGAGTGTATTTGTAAGAAATTTTTGGCAATTAATATTTTAGAGTTGATTAATTAAGTTGAGTTTTGCCCTAATTTCAAAATAGGCTTTAGGTAAAACTTCTTACAATGTAACATATCTCTTTTAACAATAATTAGCATTAAACTAATTTAAATTATCATGTAAACACTTAGTAATCTGATGTTTGAAATTCTATTCTCTTCAACATCCTGTATAATGTAGTGATAAGCATAAGAATAAATTTTGTAAAAGTAAAAAATAATTAAAAATAGATAAGAACATTGAATTTGTGATGATTCACTTTGTATCTATCATAGTAAACATTTCGTAATTTGTTTCAGATTTCATTCAACTTTTGAACTGGAAAGATCGTTCTTTAAGTGCTCTCTACACGAGAATAATTCCAAAGACCAATGGACCGAGGATTACAAGAAAATTAACAACGATTAATGTAAGTACTTTTCGTCTTTTTAAGGATATTTCTAAAGTATAAGAGAAAGAGCTATTTTGGAAATACATTTAGTAGGCTTATTAGTTGTTAATAAACTTATTTCTACAATTAAACATTTAACTAATTTAAATTATTATGTAAATCCATAGTACCTACTTACTCCGATACTTTATTTCTTCAAACAATTTTAGATAACTTCCCTTAACTAATTAAATTAATTTACTAAATAGCAATAAATATTCCCGAAAATGCTTTCCTTCTTCTGGTTCCTTGTAAATATTTAAAGTGAAACTTGGTGAAAAAATCGTATGTTTATTTAATTTATTTTACAAATTAAAAATTCATTACTTAATTGAAAATAATCATTAGTTGACTATGCCTAATACATACTAAAATGTTTCTTATTTCAGTTTCCGTTCAAATCTTCGACTTGGAAAGATGGTCTTGTAACAAACAGTTCTTCATTTTGCCGAACAGCGAGAGGATTACAAGAAAACTTAATGGACCTAGTTGAAGTTATTTTACCTAAGTTTATTTACTGACAGCGCTTTCGAGATATTTTGGGTCCAATTATGTTTAATTATTGGTTATTAAAAGTTAATTAATTGGAAATAATCATTGGACGAAAATTACTAAAATTTAAGTAAGTTATTTTAATTAGGTAATTTTAAATATAGAACATACTCTACAAGTTTGTTTGCTTTTTGTTATGCTGAATCCTGCATGTTTTTTTTGTTTAATGTTTATTGCAAATTAAAAATTAATTACTTAATCAAAACATGCCTAAAATACATATTAAAACACATCTTATTATAGTTTCCGTTCAATCGTCTACAGTGAGAGTGCCCTTTAGTCCACATCAAGAGGATTTTTAGAAAACTTAATGGATCAAGTTGAAGTTATTTCACCTAAGTCTATTTACTTTCCAGCTATTTTGGATCAAAATATGTTTAATTATTAGTTATTAAAAGTTAATTAATTGGAAATAATCATTGGGCGAAAATTACTAAAATTTAAGTAAGTAATTTTAATTAATTTTAAATAGAGAAGACACCCTAGAAGTTGTTTGCTTTTTGCTATGCTGCATGTATTTTTAATTAATTTATATTGAAAAATAAAAATTAATTACTTAATCGAAACATAATTATAAATATACTAAAAGATATCTTATTTCAGTTTCCGTTCTATCGTCTTTTGGTCCACATCAAGAGGATTTTTAGAAAACCTAATGGACCAAGTTGAAGTTATTTTATCTAAGTTGATTTTCTCACAGCGCTTACAGGATATTTTGAATCAAAATATTTTTAATTATTGGTTACTAAAAAATAATTAATTGGAAGTAATGATTGAGCGATAACTACGAAACTTTAAGAAGCAAAAGTCCTTTTAACGATTCAGCTTGTGTCCAAAATGGATACATCGGACTAACGTCTCAATTAGTTTCAGATTACATTCCACCTTTGATTCGGAAAGATGCTTATTTTTATCAAGCCGACAGTGTCTTCTGGTTTTGGAACCAACATTAGGATTAGGAGATTTAATGGACGAGGATTAATTTATTTTCATTTATTTTGGATTGTATTTAAGTAGAAGGGTAGCTACACCTCTCGATTAGTTTTTTTTAATTAATTTTTTTCAATTTAAATTCATTGCTTGCTTAGAAGGGTAGCTACCCCTCTATACTGGTCATCGCTCCGGATGACGTAGCAGCTAGGTAAGTTGCTTCCAACAGCTCTTCTCCACGTTAAAGAGAGCGCGAGGGGAAGCAACCTCTAAGACCACTGCGAGTTGTCCTCGAATTGGTCGGAGGTTGTTCCTCTTCCGTAGTCTTTAATGTGGCGATGGGCGTGGACTCCATGTTGGAATGTGGGTGTGCGTTGGCGCCGGGCGGGGAGGGGTAGGTGGGAGGGGGGTCGGCGGTCCCCTCCCCCCTACCCCTCCCCGCCCGGCGCCAACGCACATGCGCACTCCTACACGGAGTCGACGCGCATGCGCATTAGAGACTAAGGAGGAGGAGCAACAACCGACAATTTCGAGGACAACCCCCAGTGGTGGACGGGGGTGCCACCTCTCGTACTCTCTCGGACAAGGTGCAGGGTTGAAGCGACGCCACCTACCTAGCAGCTACCCGATAAGCAGCCATTACCAGTTTTACTATTAATTAATATTTTGTAATTATTTATTGTTTTAATTATGTATTATGTCTTGTGGGCCACCGCTTGATGAGCCGAACTCCTCAAGCGATGACTCCTCAAGCTTTCTTTGTTACAGTTATTTCTTTCCAAATCTAACGAGGGGTGGACTTGTTGCAGCCCATGCTCTGGGCTGCAACCTTTAATCTTTTTTTTAATGGTATAGCTATTTTTACAATTTTTAATTTCTGCTGCATACATCGATTAGGACGCAAGACCGAATCGTTAAAGGGACTGTTATGTCTCTTGAATTTCGGTTTGGTGATTTACTAAGCGTTGGCCCGTCAATCAATAATAAATTGTTTACAAATAATTAGTTTTGAATTTCTAAAGTTAATTAATAGTATATTATTATAATTTTCTTGTGCACATAATTATACTAAATATGTATATTATAGGTAATAGAAGATATTTTTGTGTATTTTTTCATTTTAATAAACAGTATACTCATGTAGATCTTGACTTTTTTTCCAGAGATAAAAGCACCCTTAAAGAATTTCTCTCCATAATCTTCTTCTTTTTCAATTACCTTGAAAAAAATATTCCCTCTCCTACTCCTTTATTCTCTTGATTGCCTTACACGTTAAAATCCAAGTCTTTAATTATTATCCACAGTCTCTTTAGATCTTAAAAAACCCAATTCAAAAGAAATTAGATCAGTACTATTTGGATTTTAAAAGTGAAAAGTAAGTTTATTAAAGGCAAACGAAGTCTTAGGACATAAGAAATAAAGTCCAGCTGGATAACTCTGTAACACAAAGAGTTCTTCGTTACTCGACAGATGAGATAGACAGGTAAGAAAAAAAGACGGTAAATTAACAGATGAGTATGGCAGATGAGAAGATCGTTGATATTTACAGAGACAGAGGCATCGAGAGATAGAGAGGGAGAGATAGATATGAGATAGAAAAATAGAGAGAGGCAGATAAGGAGATAGACAAAAAGACTGTTGAAATGAGACACTAATATAAAAAAATGAAGGGAGATAGATATAGAGATAAAGATAGATAGATAGAAGTTAGATATTTCGATAGAACAATTGAGAGAGATAGAGAGAGATAAAGAAATAAGAAGACAGTTAGAGAGACTGTTTAAATGAGATATTAAGATAGAAAAATGGAAGGAGATAGAGAGAGATAAGGAGACTGTTGAAATGAGAGAAAAACATAGTAAAATAGAGGGAGTTAGAGATAGATACAGAGATAAGAAGATAGATAAAGAGACTGATGAAATAAGAGAAAAACATATTAAAATAGAGGGAGTTAGAGATAGATACAGAGATAAGGAGATAGATACAGAGATAAGGAAATAGATAAAGAGACTGATGAAATAAGAGAAAAACATATTAAAATAGAGGGAGTTAGAGATAGATACAGAGATAAGGAGATAGATACAGAGATAAGGAAATAGATAAAGAGACTGATGATATAAGAGAAAAACATAGTAAAAGAGAGGGAGTTTAGAGATAGTTACAGCGATATGGAGATAGATACAGAGATAAGGAAATAGATAAAGAGACTGATGAAATAAGAGAAAAACATAGTAAAAACTTATTTCATCAGTCTCTTTATCTATTTCCTTATCTCTGTATCTATCTCCTTATCTCTGTATCTATCTCTAACTCCCTCTATTTTAATATGTTTTTCTCTTATTTCATCAGTCTCTTTATCTATTTCCTTATCTCTGTATCTATCTCCATATCGCTGTAACTATCTCTAAACTCCCTCTCTTTTACTATGTTTTTCTCTTATATCTCCTTATCTCTGTATCTATCTCTAACTCCCTCTATTTTAATATGTTTTTTCTCTTATATTCATCAGTCTCTTTATCTATCTTCTTATCTCTGTATCTATCTCTAACTCCCTCTATTTTACTATGTTTTTCTCTCATTTCAACAGTCTCCTTATCTCTCTCTATCTCCTTCCATTTTTCTATCTTAATATATCTCATTTAAACAGTCTCTCTAAATGTCTTCTTATTTCTTTATCTCTCTCTATCTCTCTCAATTGTTCTATCGAAATATCTAACTTCTATCTATCTATCTTTATCTCTATATCTATCTCCCTTCATTTTTTTATATTAGTGTCTCATTTCAACAGTCTTTTTGTCTATCTCCTTATCTGCCTCTCTCTATTTTTCTATCTCATAT